>JALIZF010001393.1:0-274660 GCA_029948255.1 Telmatactis stephensoni | reverse complement strand
GTCCAATGAGACGGGGGTGCTTGGCGGCTGTTCCGAAGAGGGAAAGATGGCCTCCTTCAACACCCAGCCGTCAAAATTGAACTGTAGTGGTCTTTCGGCCGAGACTGCGAAGGCTCTGGGAAAGTACGGTTCTACTCCATCCTCCTCCTCCTGCTGCTGCTGCTCTGCCTCCTGCTCCAGAGCGATGTTGACTCTAGCGTAGTGGAGGGGATCTTCCACAATGTCTTCCAGAATGATAACAGACTATCAGCAAAAGGCATGTTGCTGTTTAATGCCTTTTGTTATTTGTTTTTGGACCAATTGTTGTGCCGTGAAAGTCAACGTTATTGTCTTAGCTAGTCATATTTCCAAAGAAATTAAAGTAAAAGAATGAAGAGAGAGAAAGTACAATAATTGATATCAAACGCACCTTCTTCATCATCATTGATGAATGAGTCCACCTCGCCATTATTCTGCTCATCTTCCTCGTCGGAACTGCGTCGAGACAGTATTTAAGTTAAGTTCATTTTTACTTCCACGAAGTGGGCATAACAAGTCCGTAGCTTGCCTTGCTTGGCCCTCTGTCGTGGCCTCGGTGTCGAGGAAGGTTTCCCTGGTCCATCGCCCGTTTTTGAGCACTCCTATAGTGGCAAGAAGGCAAATCCTGCATGAGCTTCTATTACCTCGCTCGTGATCAGAATTTAATGAGAGTTTAAGCAAATGACATTGATTATATAAGTCGTGTCAACTGTTTCTCATGTTTTTTTTTTCACATCCTTTCACGATACACATTTCTAGCAGCTCAAGGTGCTTTGTCATTTATTAGTTCTATTGTAGTTTTGAGACTAAATCAATAGTGTAATACTTGCACCATTAGTTGACCGCTGCATTCACTGATGAAGCTGCAAAAGAATGAATAATAGGCACAGATGATTGGTTCTTTTCATTCATGAATAAGTACAAGTATTCACCCCATTTTATAGCTCGATCAGCAGTGATAGTGTCAGCTTTCCCATCCTTAACATTAAAAAAAATTGAGTAGACTGCTATTTTGTCAACATTGGCTTTCAAAACTGTTGCAATGGCATCTTGCATTCCTTCTGCACTGTGATGAGATCAATAATTTGCATTTACACTAACAGAAAGGTTGCCAAGTATACTTTCCAAACCAACATCTTCAAGAAAACTAAGCAGAGAACTGTACTTAACTGTGGCAATATCTTCCTTTCCCAACCAATACACGATTTTGTTGCTCGTATTACCGTACCTTTAGGAACAAGGACAATCTCGAAGAGTTTTTATTGCTATTTTTAATTTGTTTTCGTGTGTCGGACACACTTTTATGAGATATACATATAAATATTCTCATAATTATATCTCATAATCACTTTTCATGAATGGGAATGCTGTATTGTACACCAATGGGTTTATACATACTTGGTAGAGATTTTCGAGGCTTGAGTTCAGTTATGACAGGGAAACAACAATTGCATTTCAGATCAGGTTTTATTGTATACACGCCGGGCCAGCGCGCGATAGTATTTTCAAGTTCATCCACCTTGATGCTGGGCAGTGGTATTTCGTAAAAATAAACAAAATGGCTGCTGGCACTTGAACAAGACGACAGCATTGTAAAAATGGCTCAGCTCATTGTTAAAATGCACGAAATTGTACAAGAGTATATCAGTTCAACTCCTAATAAATCTCAAGCTGTTAGCATTGGGGATGAAGCTCTGAAACTCTCGAGAGCAGTTGTAAAGAAACATACTTTGGAAAACCAGAAGGCATACAAATATCATCTAGCCCAGCCATCGAGAATGCTTTCAAGGGTTGTGGTTCAGTGGAACAAAACGTTAGTCAGAAGGATGAAATCTACAACTAATTTGAGTCGTCCATGGACAGTGTACTTTTCATGGAACTTGCCAGAAGAAGTATTTGAATGCCTCAAGGTGGTGCTTTTGACTCCAGAAATAAGCGGGATTCTCACAAGGAAAACAAAATGTGTGGAAATGATTACGATTTCATACGACGATAATTTGGTATACTTGTTCATTACACTTGCCAACAAATATTCTAGTGGTCGATTAAATGAGGAGCAGACATTGTTCAAATCTGAGAAGAATGGGTCTTACCTCAGAATCGTAGTTTCCCCTGATCATCCAGCAGAATTTAAATTTTTGAGAGGGTTAGAAGTGTTGAAGTTCGATAGCACGATACGGCCATTACAACCGTCTAAGAGTGCCACAATTCTCTATGTGAAGATAATGTATGATAGTGACACTATCTATTGTGCTTCAAAGTCTGTTTCAAAGCTCTTTATTTTTAGTGGTTAGTTGATATTAAGGACTCAAAGTTGCTATTTTATGGACTTCAAAGTTGATATTATGGAATTCAAAGCCTTATTTTCAATATAGAGTGACATTATGTATTGTATTGATGATGTTATATTTATTACAAATTGAAGTACACAACAGGTGTTTACATAGCTATTAGAATACCGGTTGTTTTGATCCATGGTCGTTTCGATCCAGGTTGTTTCGATCCACATCTGACACATTCAATCCACCTTATATATACATTCGTTCCACGCATATAAACAATTTTAAACATGTATTTTAAACTATTATAAGAGTGTTTAACTATAAAGCAAACATTAAGTGCATGTTTTGGGAATATAATAACAATTCGGAAGGGAGTAGTTTGCTACGAGTTGAAGTGAAGTGTTTCACACTTAGAACAACATCGTGAAATAAGTTTTGACGTAAAACTTCGAGCAATCAGTGATAATTTTAAGTGAAATCGAATAGCGGAATGAAAGTTTCTTGTCGAATCGTGTTCTTTTGTGATGTTTGAAGTTAGAATAAAGTGACTCTCGAGCGATACGCGTCCATATTACCAAGTGTAAACAAAGCGAGGATCTATGATAAGAAGACTTTCACAGTTAGTGATTCCAAATTGCTTTCTACTAATAACTTGTTGTTGACCTCATCTAACCATCTAACAACACCAAACTGTTGTGTCAAAACAAATTGAGCATACTGACTGAAAGGTTTCGATTGAAAACAATGACCTGAGACGCCAAAGTTACTGCTTACTTGACTAAAGTCTCGGTTTCTAAGAAAACGCATTCCTAGAATTGATACGATAAAATGATATATTTTGCGCTTACTTAGCGAAAAGCTGCCTAAATGACCGCATATTTACAAGTGGATCGATGTTCAAACATAGAGAGCAAAAGATTAATCTGCCCATGGTCTTCAAGTTCTTTAAAGTCTTTGAAGTGAAGTGATTCCCTTACTATCCCTTACTGACCCCCTAAACTTCCTTTCTCTTCATATTGTCACCAAAGAGTTTTGCTCAAGTTTTGTCAGCTAGTTTAAGATTGATTTGATGTTTACTGAGTTCAAGACTCGAGAGCAGCCAATCGAATAAAACACATCCACTTGGAGAAATATACAGATGACAGAGATGCCAGAAGACTCATTGGGCTTGCTCACATTTGTGTGAAGTCAAATTGAAGTCAAAAAGTCAAATTGTTCTTATGAACAACAAAGGCTCCTTTCGGAGCTACTAGTCCTTAAAACCAAACGATGAATATGATTACAAGTGTTATAAGAAAAATAATGAATATAAGTAAATGTTCTTTGAATATATAAATGTTCTTTATGACAGGTGTCCTCCAATGAATGTTACGGACCAGATGGGCTCCTCTGGTCCATGGCATGTCTATAAGTGAATCAAAATCTTCCAATGATGCTGCCAATGGCTTTGACCTGACATCATCCAGTGTTTCTTCAATAATTACTCGATTATTTTGCCATGCTTCTACTCTGTTCTTAACCATAACTGCAGCGTCATTTTCTCCAAGACTAATCTTTAAGTGGAGAACAAATCCCTTGGCTGGTTCATATTTCCCATCACTTTGCACTGCCCACATATAGGACACAATATCTGGCAGGGATTCAGCACAAACAATTTTTTTTCCAATAACTTTGCTAAATCCATCCCTTAACCTGTCAAATGAATAAGGGAATCACTTTGTATTTATTCATTGCATTTAGGGATATATATTAACTCGTTGGCAGTCTCTCAACACATATGTATGGGCAGGCAACCAAAACAAATTGACACTCCACCGACAAATGGATGTCTTTGTTGGCAAACTTAATAGAGCCTTGACAGTGCTGGCAAGACACCAGGGACACTGCTCCTGGAGTTCAGCCAACTCTTGCCTTGATACTCGAGTGTCTCAGCCTTGTATTGGACATGACATTGAAATTGGCACTGGTCCCTTAGATGGACTTAAAGGTCATCTAGACCAGTTCATTCACAGTGTGCGCCCTCCTGTTCCTCATTTCCCACTCTTGTGCTGCAACGAACAAGTAGGTTATAAGGTAACCCACTGAGGTTGTGCACAGGATGTAGGGATTGGAGAGTAAGGGGACTCCTGTCAATATGGCAGGGCCCTGAACCATCCAATATAGTTAAGTGTTGGATTATACACCCCAGGCAGAAACAGTGGTCCTCAGGACAGCATCGGGTTTTCTCAAGTGTATCTTGGCTACAAAATATAGTATGTAAGTGTCAAGCAAATTTGAGAGATTTAAACCCATCAAAGCATCATAATCTATGAAAAACAAAGGGATCAAAATAGAAATTTTGCCAGTATGGCCATTTTTCAACTTTTTAAATACTCGGGGGTTCAAAGATAGTGTTGATTCACTTCTCAACTGTCAAGAAGAAAACAATTTGAATGAATAAGAGCAACAACGTTCATGGGCCAGTGGTGTGTCATTGTTGAGAAAGGAATTTAGCTATTTAATTAAACTCGTAAGCAGAATATTTAAGGAGTCTCAACAAAAGAATGCTGCACATGGGGTGGTTATACATGCAACATTAATTTTGTTCTGGAACTTGCAGTGCAACAATGTTGCATGATCATATCTTTTTGGACATTGTGGACTATTCCACTATCCAAGAATCCAGAATAAGGAGAAGGATCAGTATCTAATGCAAAACGTTTTCAATGTTGGGGTCTTTCTTTCATTTTTTTTCTGAAATTACTTACTCCTCTTCCTTGGACTTATCAGTGTCATCTGCATTTGTTGTTGGCCTGACATACGTTGATGTTCAAGTAGAACTCTCTTTTCTCTGCTGGGAGGTGCATAGATCAAGCACATGATTTTGGGAATCTTTCTCACTGACAGTTAGCATTGAGGCTACCGTGGTTTGAATATTATATTTTGCAGAATTTTGCAGAGCAGTACAAGTACAACTTAATTTTGTTTGTTTTTGTTTGTTTGTTTGTTTGTTGTTTTTTTAAATGGATATTAACATATATTATTTACATTTTCTTACAAATTTTTTAACTAAATACAAAATTACAAACGAGACATATTCAAAATTAAATTACAATTCCTTATAATAACAAATGAAACAGTTAACAACAAAAAATTACACCTACTTCTATAAACTTATTTAAAATATTCAAATCACATGAAAGGAATCTTAATTTTTTTAGAATAAATTATATCAGTCTGTTTTCAATTCTTCAATTATGTTTCTTATTTTTTCGTATTTCTGTAAATGAATTAATAACTTTGATTTTTTTTTGCTATTATATATTCTAAATTTTCATATTGAATTAATATTTTTTGATATTGTTTTAGAATGGGGATTTGGCATTGGCCTCTTGATGTATAAAGAGTATACTTATACAGCAAGAAGAGAAACTTTTCCAAATTGTCTCCTTCTCTTCCTAATATTACATTTTCCATGTTTAATTTCGGAAGGTTGATATGGCCTTTTTCCAGCCAGTTTTTAATGGAAATATAATAGTTTCATGTAAATGAACAATTCATAAAGAAATGTTCTAGTGTTACAATTTGAGATTTACAAAATACACAATTTGGTGACTCTATTTTTTTTAAATTGAAACAGTTTCATATTTAGAAAAAGACAATTGTTGAGAATTTTATATTGGAAAATTCGTAACTTGCTATCGTTGGTGATTTTATATACGCTGGAATAAGTTACAGACCACTCAATGTCCGGGTTGCCTAAATTTCTTACAGTACCTGTTTGAGACGTTGGCCTTCTGACTTTCCGTTCGACTACGTTAGAGTATACCATCTTGGTTTTGACTTTAGATATTGAGATGAGCTTACCAGATAACTCGATACATTTATCTCTAGTTGAAATTACCGGTGCTTTATCGAGACTACCTTTTAACTTAGTTTTCCAATAGACTGGTAAAGCATCGATGATTCCTCTCCACACAAGATACTCATTTTCTCTCCATCCTTGTATGTATCATTCGTTTTATCTAAAGCGTCAAATACGGTAGACAATGCGGTATCTTTGACCGTGATGCAACGTGCAACTAGCTTTTTAAAATCAGTTAGTTTTATAATCATTGACAATGCTAGCCATTTGTGATTGTTTGAAAAATTGCTTTACTCAAAGTGCTAAATATTTTGAACTGTGTGTGTCCAACACTGATCCTTGTAGTTCAACATTGAAGTTCGACAACTAGCAGTGTTCGTCACACAACGCACAGGAGATAGACAAGAAACATTTCATATATCAGAGAAAGGGGTGTGCTTTCGTGAGTTTTAGAGGAACAGTTCTGCTAATGTGGATACACCAGCTGTTTTCTGCTCGAAGCACTTCACTTTCTATTAGAAATGGCTAGTAAAATATACATATCAATACATTGCAGCCTACATTACAAAACAAAGCATTGACAAAAATAAATCTAAATACATAGTTATATAATAGAATTGTAGAATATATTATCCACAATCACTGATGAATCCCTAGCTGGTGAAACGTCTGAAATAAAACTTAACTAAATTAATGCCTTAAGAAGTTCTGTCTGCAAAGCAAAGCAAACCACATAATCTATATCGAAAATACAGCCTACTTATAAAACTGTTCTTTGATCTCTCCTTTTTCACATGAGGAAGGAGATTACCTTGTACTCTATTACATGTGGCTAAATGAAATCTAGGCAAAGTTAAAATGGAAGCACGCTGGCCAGTGGATGCTTGTGCTGCGGGGGCGCCCTTAACTGTTGCAGGGTCACGTGGCACCCTTCATTATAGATCCTTGCGGATCTAAGCTTGTTGCTTGCCGTGTTCCCACCCAATCTCCTCTTAGGTAAGTGTGGATTAGGCAAGTGCAAACTTCCACTGACTGCTGTCAGTGTGACTGGTGCCAGGAGGTGGACTGAGGTTGTGTTGCCATGGTTACCTCCTGTGTCTGCCACAGCTTTGTCAGGCACCTCTCTCCAAACGTATCAGTGTCGATGAGTTTAAGCATCATAATTATTTGAAATTTGTTTTGTTGACTTACCAAGATTGCCTAAATTTGTGATACGAAAGGACAGAATTATGGCCAGCATCTTTTTGGAGTGAACACCATACTTTGTAATGTGTTCATTGGCATCCTACAAAAATGTTAACATTGTTATTATAAATAATATTAATAGGATCTTATGGCTCATAATGCTTCGATTAAAAACAAGCTAAAATCAACGATGAAACATAGACATGACTACTAATGATACTAAAGTACAATATATAGTGACACATGATCCAAGCTAAAACTACACTAAATAACTAATTCGTTTAACATTAATAGAAGGCATAGTGAGGGGAATTAAACATTTTTAACCAATCCAAAATCAACCGATTTCATATGTATAAAGATACGGTTCTGCTCCTGTTTGATTGGCTGTAGACCTAATAGGGGACGTTGAGTCCTTCTCATAAACATTAACATGTAAAATAAAAAGAAACCAAATTACTCATTTAAGAAACGATCATGACCAATAAGGAAGGTGCCCATGTTCAGTATGCAATGTGATGAGCCATCAAATGGAATTGGCCCAGTGTTACACTTGCAATCAGAAATGCCATTGGTTACTATAAGTGAAGGGGTGAAAATGAAAACGACCTAAGTGACTTTGTAGTGATTTTTAATACCTTTTTAAAAATCACTCAAATCGTCCCAAAATTACACCAAACATCTTATTTTAGTCTAAATATTAATGTTTGGTATTCATTTTTCACGATTTCATTCGAAAAAGAACGAAACCGCTCCATAGTTACGGCACGGCTTTGCTTGACAACCAACCTCTCGTGCGTGAACTTCAGCAAATTTGCATATTACACGGTGGCTTAAGTGAATTTGATTAAAAGTTTACTGCGTATTCAAGCAGAAATTCTAATCCAATTCAAGCAAAAATATCGTAGAAATCTGTTGTTCTTGTACTTTTTTTTACCCAGATGCGAGTTTAAACTTCTCGTTATTGAATTTGATATTAGGAAATCGGCATAGGGTATGTTCTTTTAAAGATTTTAATCATCTGTGTGCGTTGATTAAGCTATGGTATTTATGATTTGAAATTAAAATTTCACCGAGATTCAAAACATTTTTGTCGTGATTTGTCAAAATGCAGTGCTATGAAGTGCGAAAAGTTAGTTGTTGATCTTCATTAAGTCAATGAGTTCCACGAGTCGTGTCTGACAGATTTCAGGGAAAACACAACAGTGCATGACTTTTTCAGCAAAAGATTGAACATGTTTACTTTCTCTTACCCAAAAGATTTTGGGAATTTTTTTATGCACACCGTTGTTTTAAGTTCTGTCTCGACATATTTCGAAATCAAATTTTATTAAAAAATCATTTTCCCTGCGAGTAGGGATCAAATATTTCATTCAAGGTCTAAGAGCTGAATCATGAAATTAAAATTTAGAGAAATGTTTGTTTTTTAAGCTTTACAAAATCAAATGATTTCTCCATCGACCACTTGTTGCTAGTCATTATGTAATCAATGATTATGGTGGCTGATCTTGAAATGCCTGCTTTGCAGTGTACCAATACACCAGAGCCCTTGGTTCTTCCTCCGTCTTAAAAAGATACAGTTTTATCAATTAGATAATTATTTTCATTATTTATACCCACACATGCAACGAGCATTAACATGGCAGTGTTAAGGTACGAGAGTATAACGTTTTTTGCAGCCGGGTTACTCAAAATACTGAGATTTTGAATAATTGTGAACCCAAACACTAAAATGAGAACTTTATCAAAACTTCAACTCGACTGATAATAATATCAATTAAGCTAGGAAATTCAAAACTACATACTGATGAACGAAAAGGCATCTTTAAAGAATGGACTCGAGTCTTCTTCGAGGCTGTCAGGGACGTTCTTGTACATGAGTATGTCTTGAAAAGCATTAGCTTGGTTGTGAGTCATATTAAGGATATGCGAAATTCCATGTTTCTGAAGCAATGAAAAGTCTGAAGCTGCCTTTTTGGTTCCAAGGTAAAGTCCTGGCAGAATTTCAAATAGATCGTCATGTTCGTGAGCCATGGCGACGCGACTAAAAACTGACGAAAGTGACGCAAATATATCTCTTGGGTTGTGCATATTTTATTTGCATCTCACAAAACAAGAAAGGTGTAAGATCCGGTAACTTGTTGTTATCCTTCTCCGAAGCTGGGTTAATCAACCGGCATAACAAGTTGTTTGACAAATTTTTATAACTAAACTTTTGCCACCTTTGCGAAGACAGATACTTTACGCGGTCGTGAACTGTTACGAGCAATGGGAATCTTGACGGTCCATGAAGAGTAAATTTACAGATATCGACGAATCGAAGAGTAATTGAACTCAGGCAGTGAAAAGTCATTGGCATGTACGTTATCTGCTTTATACTGAGAGGTTTACGAGCCAGCTAATTGTCAAAGTCATCATAACAGTAACTGAACAATTCAAGCACTGCAAGAGAAATAGTCCTTAATGTTCATTGTGTCTTTCAAAGAAAATCAGTAGTGATAGACAATAGAATATATGTACATTTAATGACTCTAAAAAATATCAAGTCCAAAAATACATACAGTAAATTTTCACTGAATTACAAATAAATTACAAATAAATTAAAAGTACAATAATAATGGCGATAATTGTGAAGGTTATTGAACCAAATAAAAAAAAACAAATTAATTTTTGTGCAACTCTGTTTCTTTGTCTTTCTCTTGATAGCTCCTAGAAAGTAAAAACATAATAATCATGTTCAGTTATGTTACAAAGCAATGTAATGGTGCTTGGGTGTTAAAATAGAATAATACAATACAATGTATGTTTATTTTTGCATTCATATACATCTTTTATCTTTTTAAATTTTTTGTGCCTGCAAAGTACCTTAACATTGAGTTAGCTGTATAGCCCAGCCTGAAACATTTCTTTTGCTAATCTAGCATACCACCCAATCGCATGATTTTCCCTATGTCAAAAAAAAAAACACAACTACCTCTTCTAACTCCTGTACTTCTACTTCTCTTCTTTCATTGCAAGCGTCTCGCAGCATTTCCATTACTCTGTAAAATAATACGAAATATTATGAAGCAGTCACGGTTGTAATTATCTCTCTTCTTAAAAACGTCACCTAAATTCATTCTAGAGATCTCTTAAGCTTGAAATACAGTTAATTGCTCTAATTACACAGTTACAGTTAATACAGTTAATTGCTCGAAGATTTGAACAATTCTGTGCTGAAATGTGACGGAAACTGACCATACCAACATGGACTATAAGATATTGGTTGGGTTCACACTAGGACCTCAAGTCAGACTTCAGTGTGACTTGAGATTATTTTGTGTGTGAACGGCTCATCAAGGCCAATTTCAAGTCAGTCTTGAAATCCATGGGAAAGCGGCATTTTCAAAAGATTTCTGTCTGACTTCAAGTGAGATGAAAACATGACTTAGCTCCAACTTGAAACAACTTTTTGACAGGTCGTCACTATTTGTATACTAGATAATTGTCACTCAAGCCAGACTTGTCTTTCAAGTCAGACTTGTGAGTAATATGACTTTATTCCAATTAGGGGTCCTAGTGTGAACCCAACCATTATTAAGCGCTCATTGCTATTTCCTCAACATTTTTGGCAAAAGCTTTGACTGCATGTCGTTTAGTTATTTGACGTACATGAAACATTAAATAAAATCAAAACATAATATTTATCAGTCTGTATTTACAGACTAATAGTATGTGTAAATAATCCGGAACAGATTCTAATTACAAAATACTATTATTTTGATTATATTAAGAGTATACTATTTATTATAAAGCTGCGTTTACCCTAACGTGACAAGATGTCCTTATTCAAGTTTGTTCAGCTCACAGGTGCTTAGCACAGTATTTCCATGCAAAATATAGATTTCCTAAAAAAGGCGATTTTCTCGATTTGTTGGAAAGGCTTCCTGCCGAACACTGCTGTCATGCCGAACAGTGCATGGCGAACCATTTTAAATGCCAATTGTGTCTTACCCCTCAAACATATCTTCTTCTATCCCAGAATCTCTGTCCATTGTTCTACTCAGATCAGTTAAAATAGCTGAAATACACAAACAAAATGGAGATTTAACTTTGCAATTTCAAAACCATTTTACCATATTAATTCCATTATTTTATAGCAGTGAATTCTTATTGCAAAAGAACGAATTAATGTTATTCTTATCTGTCTCATCCAGTTACTTACTGCTTGATTTATAAAGTTTGACTTCCTACTCAGCTTCAATATAAATAGGTGTCAACTTTTGGAATTCTGTGTCTATCTGTCTTATTCTATTTGTAAAAAACTGGTTATATAGCCTACCTTTTTATAGAGATTATGAACGGCAGATTATTAAGATCAACTGACTTTCACTTCACACAACAGCTCTGCACACGTTGTAATAGGAGATAGTTGCTGGGCCAGGCCAAGGACGTTATAACGGAAATCAATTTAAAAAGTCATGCTAAAACTCCTCAGCAACCATGACAAATAAGAGGACATGTGGTTACTGGTCAAATGATAAACAAACAAGCAAAGCAATTAAACTAAACAAACAAACCAACAAAAAGAAATAGAAAAGAAAGAAAGAATGCTTTCGAGAACAAAATAATTATAATTTGTCATTATTGTTGAATGGCATCGTCGCCTTTATTTCTTCTTCCTCAGAACTATTTCCATCGCCTCGTCGTAAACAAATTGGCGGGCTCTTCGGAGTATCTCCTTCCTATTGAAGAATGAAAACACTGCGTGAAAATCACAATATGGTACATATCAGAGATCAAAGACACACAGTGAAACGAATCTTAGGTTCGTTCTAGAGATTCGAGGTTTCCTGGATGCTTCTATAAAACAAAAAAAACCTATTTTAATTCAGTTTAATGCGAGTCGTTACGTCGAGCCGGTATACGTATTGAAAACGTCAATGAACTTACCATGTCCCATTGATGAAGGTGCCCAGTCAAAAAGGCTTCAAGTTCTTCCAAGAACGGCTGAACATCGTGGTCATCATTGGAAGCGCTTACTGGACGACACTCGGACTGACTACTCATAGTTATAATGTTATAAACTGCACTCTAGCAAAGCAACTACAGAATGAAGACTTAGCACTCTGATCTCTGAATATCGTTCCTGAGAAACAAGGCTTTTCTGCAATATCATTGGATGGTAAATATGCAATATGATTGGACGGACTCAAAGTGCTACTCTGCTCTATGATCCGTATTCAAAGTGTAGCGTTAAGATATTTCTAAGTTATTTAAATAACTTATAATCAAGTCTATACTCTGTGATTATCGTATTGGTTATTACTTAGAGTGTAAGTAATCATTGACAAGGGTAACGATTCGGGAAATATCTTGCATTTAGTATACAAATTGATTAAAAAGCATCACAGTTCATACATGCACTAGTGCTTTGGATCGGCCTGTAACACGAGTATAAAAGAGAGTAAATCGCAGTATCACCGTCAGTGTTACAGACATGCCGACGCAACAAGTACCGTGTTCCTGTGCTTCAGGATGTTTCAAGGACAACGACCTCTTCGAAAACATCTAGAGGGATACCATCATAGATATGCTAAACATGGCCGTCGCCATTTCTGCCACTACTGTGATGAAGAGTTTGTGTTTTTGCACTCTCTGTTCGGGCACATTTACAGCAAACACCAGCCCAAGCGGTGCCAGTGATGCCAGACGACACGAGTACAAACCGGCTCCTTTAGGAGCCAAAAACTGAGTCAAAAGTCAATGCCTCCTTGATGCTTACGGTTGAGTTTTGAGTTCAAAAACTTATGTTATGATAGTCTATAAACGCGCTTTCTACAAAATTGATCTAGTCTTGACAAGTGTGATCGCCAGGTTATCTGGTATGGTTGGATGCATGGCTTATCGTTCATGGATCCTGTTTTTAGCTGCTATTAAGACTTATCATTCAGTAAATCCAACCAAGTTCGGAGTGCTTGCTTGCGCAGACAACCGAAAACATTGCCAATATTACTGTAATTCTTCCTTCACGCTCGTGTAGATGGCTTGTCATTTTTTACTTGTCAAAGGAAACTTGTTCGTGTAGATACAACTTTTAAAATCCTACTGACTTTGCCTGGCTGTAAAAGTTTGTTTTCTTTTTGTTCGATCAGGAAAATTTGTTGTAGATCAGGACAAACTCGCCGCTTGCTTGTGAGTAAAATCAAAACTTATTCAAACAAGATACCATGTTTTAGTTCGACTGCTAACCACTACGTGTTATGCCGGTAATCTTCACAGAATTTAGAAGTTAACACAGCTGATTTTTTCAATTTCTTTCCTTTTCTCTTTCTTTGATAAAACGGCCTTTATTGAACTAGGAGAATGAAGAGAATTACTATATTTTGACAAGAAGGGTAAACATTTTAATCTGGATAACCAAACCAAAACATGTTTTTCCTGTCCCTTTGATTCGCTTCTACATTACACATGAAATGCAATGGAACACAGATAATGAAACAACTGAACAATAAATTACACATTAAAACATGCAAACAATTTCATGACACTGTGTGAAGCAGCATAAAAATATTATTACCATCAGAACTGCTGTCATCATTCCTTACAAAAAAGATATTTTTAAGCAATCAATAATTTTATTGGAGATATGAAAAGGCAACCCTTAAAGTACAGTTGTTACATTGTTTGACCAATGCAAGTTATAATGACATGATCAATTTTAGAGTGACAAAATTACCTGTCTGTGTCTTCGATTTTGATCACTGCAGTCACTTGTAGTCAATAAATAAGGGAGCCATACTGATTTTGATAGTAATTCTTGAAAGGAGCTAAAAGTGTGATATGATTAATAAGTCATGTAGTCAAAATGTTGTTAATATACATACCATCCTCGTCATTCAGGATTTGATCTGTTGGTTCAACAGATGGTGGTTGATCATCTCTAGATAAAGAGCAACAACAAAACAGGTAACCGCTGATGAATACTGATCTTTGACAACACGCACAAGACCGGCAAACCTCATTTACATTTATAAACACATTTTCCTTAAAAAAACGATCAAAGCATGAAAAAAGGTTTATGTTATGAAGTCTGACAGCGAAAATGATCTCGTACAAAATTGCAATATTTTTCTTTGAGGGAAAAAAATGCAAAATGTTATCTTTCCTACTTTTTTCACTCAGTTTGCAGTAACCTGGTGGACTTGCTGGTGGTAAGTTTTCATTTGCAACAAACCTGGTATTGGTTACATCTACCTCTTGCCAGCGGTTTTTTTTAAACTTGTTTTAACACCTTTCTCCTATTAGCTTTCGAAAGACGATTTGTTAGAATACATAACAGTAAAAATAACACGGCTGACTATGGAAGAATCAAACTTTAACAACTGTTGTATCAGCAACACCAAATTGAGTTTTTTTAGTTTCAAATCTAGTAAAATTGAAATATAACCTACATTCCAGACTTAAGAATTATGCAAAGAGTATTTTATTTCGGTTGTGACTTTGTTTTCATTTTTTGGTCACTTTTTCAAGTTGAGCGTGTTTTTAAATGTAAATGAGGTTTGCTGGTCTTGCGCTTGTTGTCAACGTTCAAATGATCAGTGCCTCGCCTTGATTATGACAGTTTTCTGAAGGAAAAGTTTGTTGCTCATTTAAAAATATTCGCATTGTTTAATGACCAAAAATAAAATTAAATATTGTCATTACGTTGAAAAGTATGCATGCACCATATCGAGGGAATATACATTTGAATTTGGGAGATATTTGGGGAACTGTATTAATGTAAATATTAGCTAAAAAAATACTCAACACGTACGCCATAGAAATTGTAATGGTTCCAGAACTATAATAGTACGATATGGCAGCCGCAGTCACAGGAGTGGGGCCAGTTTGTAGCAAGAAAGATTGTTCTTGCTATGAGCCTCAGTTTGCTTTTAGATTTACCCCATTAATACAGTTGACTCCCACCTGACTGAGTTATTTTACTAATTTGCTTCAAACATTCCACCCCCTTTGTAATATATAGCGAAAATCGAGCTACCACTTGTTTCTCAACACCATCTTATGACAGAGATGGCATGAAGTTGTTGTTCGATGGTTAGTATGTTAGCTGACTTTAAGGCATCGCAATACTTGCAGTGTGGGAATATTATTCTTAGTATACGTCTCTGTATTGCTTCGAGCTGTTCAACGAGATATGCAGTACACGGAAAAAACACGCTGGAGCTGCGTATTCCATAATTGATCTGATTGACGTTATATAGATGTGCACAAGGTTCTTACTAGCTACTCCAGCCCGTCTAAGCAGTCTAATGTTGTAGATGCGTTTCGCTGCTTTCTTGGTAATAAAGTTGATATGATCGTTCCACGTTAATGTATTTGCAGCGTGAATAGCGAGGAGTTTGTAGCTAGACACTCTTTCCAGATGGTCTTTTCCAATGGTAATTTCTGGAATGTCCGATACACGTTTTGAGAAGCACACAAGCATCTCTTTATTTTGATGGATTTTGATTTTGATTTCATGCGATGATTATTGACGTGATGGGCTATTCGATTAGCACTTGCTTGCATGTTACTCTGATCTTGGTTGACGAGGAAACTTTCAGCAACTGTTAGATCATCCATAGATAAATTGCCCAAAAGCGAAAAAAATAATACTCTGACCTGGACTTTAAGCTTGTTAAGAAGCTACCAGGTGACAAGAGGTGGGAAAATTCTCCTAGAGGGGGTAGCAATCATTGCGCACCAAAGCCTCCCCTTCAATCTCTTGCTGACGTCACCAGAAGTAAAGTTATACAAAATAGTGCTTTTTGATCGCCATAATTTTTTTTGTTGCCCAAGAATTGATTTATTCTATATTTTTCGTTATAGAGTGAAAGTCTCTATTAAGGAAATAAAAGAAAGAAAATAGAAGTACTAAAAGTTGCTGCCTTTTTAATTAGCCACATTCAGATATCTTACTATTCCTCACCTCACATAGATTTGACAGTGCTACAACCCTGTCGAAGTGCCCCAAACTTGGGTGGCGGATCCTTATGATGAGACGTTGTCCCTCTGTTGGCTCTGCTGGCAAAGCATGGGAAGCCCCTCTCTTAACTGTTTTGCATTCTAAAAGATGTTGACAAAAAGATGATGAATTTAAATACCCTCATTGCACTTATGAGGCAACTTAACAGAATTTAAGCATAATCTTTTAATTTTCAATTCAAATGTATGTAACACCTGGATGTAAAGTATAATATTTATTGGCTTTAAACCCATTTTTCTGCACTAAATCATGAAACTAGTATGTTTTATCCAAGTTGAGAACTGACATTTTAATGTAATGTGCATGGAAATGATCAAAATGTAAATAAAAGTGTCAACCAACATTTTGGTTTTTCACTTTCATTGGTTCTGAAGCAATAAATTATATGAGTAGAAACCATAGTATGCAAGAGAAATGAATATTCCAATTGAGGCACCTGTATTTGTGGACAACGCCTTTTCTGGTCAGCATTAATAAGATTGGCTGTAAAATATATACTAGGTAATTTTTTGTAAATTCCAACAGTTAATTGCACAACTAATGTACAATTGCAAGTGCACTGCAGGTGACTTTTTTTTCAGTTTTTACTACCTTTGGTGCTCTTTTGAATTATGAAATTCTTAGTGCTCTTTAATAATGTTGTGGTAATTTATTCACATGTGAATTGACATGCATCAATATTGTAGAAACAATCTACATAAAGGGATTGAATACTGGAGAAACACGCCTCGTAACTGAAGTAACTTGGTTTTCGTTGTTGAACTATATTGACAATAAACTGTTAAACACATTGGTGACGATTATCATGGCGGTTCTAAATAAAGTTAAACACAATGATTTACAACTTGAAGTTCGATTAATGTCAAAGAATGGTTGAAATACCTCATGGTATTCTCTCCTCATCAGCTTGAACGTTCTAGCAACGGAGACTTTGCACACGAATACATTAACATGAATTATGAAGATAAAATTTGGCGGCAATTTCCGCTGACCAGTAATGCAGATTCTACAAATATGTTATACATTTATTCATGTTTAAGCGTAATTATTCAGATGAAAGTTTTTTCTAGCTCTTAATTGCCACATTTATTATACTTACAGGGGTATAAAGGGAAATTACTCACCCTTTGCTGGTCAGTTGCTAGTGACCTTTCGAATTCTTGGTCTTGTTCTGCTCTCAATTGAGCTCTCTGCCTATAAATATAATGACATCCAAAATTTACTTTATTACAAATGATGGTCCCCTACATAATAAATAAACTCTTGGCTATGAAGGATATATCACTATTATGCATACATTTATACTTTTGTATTTCATATTTACCTTGACTCTTGTGCAAGAACAAGATTTCTTCTTGCATTTTCAAGTCTTTCTGACAAGGATGAGACCAGTTTTCCATTCCTGATGAAATAAAAAATACATAGATCTCAGTTTTACCATAGGCCTAATCAGCTAACGTGTTGCTATGTACATTTCCACCCAATTCAAAACCTCTGGGAATATAATTCTTTGTCTTTTATCTCATGTTCCAAAAATTCTTATTCCCAGAGGTTTTGAATTGGTTGGAAATGTACATAGCAACATGTTAGCCAATTGGGTCTATAGGCCTTTACCATGATGTAATCATATGATCAGCACTACTGTCCAATAGGGAGCTCAAAAACAGGTTTTTAATTGTTAATTACCTGACCAACTGTTTTCAGTAATGATAACTTACAACTCGTTACTTCTAACAATTCAAAATTGTTAACAAATGCTCTTGAGTTCTTCCAATTTTAATTAATGTTTGATAGGTCACTGGTGGCCATGAATTGAAAAGGGCCTATTTAATGGAATATCTTTTATGCAACAGATAAATTATGTCAGTTATAACTGGGATATTTGCTGGTTACAAATCAATAAATGTTGGAAGGTTAACTGAACAGGAAAGTTGTTCTATTAAATTTGTAGGTAATCATAACATACCTTGAACTGTGTCCAGCCTTTCAAACATTGCATGTACCTGGTTGCAAGACAATAAGTGCTGGCACACTAATTTGGTACACATCGGGGATGATGCCTAGAAATAAAGGTTTTTTCATTGTCAGTTAATATATGTAAAGTTCAGTAACACGCCAACAAACTTACCAATGAAGTGACCTAGGGTAGTCCTCCATACTGTTTGACAAAAGAAGTACAACTAATATAAATATTAATAATACAATGTACACTTATCTAGAAATTTGTGAGATGCATATATCCTTATATAATGGATTAATATTTCTGGCAACTGTCTTTAACAATCATGTTGAATTTAAATCAGTTTTCAAATCAGAAATAATATAAATATTTAAAGAGCTCAGACTCATGTTTTAGTACATTTTTGCTTTTAGAATTATAATATTCTTGGTTTTCACCTATGTCAGTGGAAATTTTCCAGAGCCCTGTGTGAAATATAAATATCACTCTAAAGAGCAAGTAAAACTATGTAACTTCACAAATTTTCGAATTAAAATGAGCTTTTGTTACGAAGATATTAACCTTTGAAGTGCTCAATTTTTAATAAGAAATGTATGGCCACACTTCCCAGTTGGTGTCACTCCACATTTCATCAAAATAGCAGTGGATCTCACGTCCCTGGGTAAAATCAGAGCACATCCTCTTAAAGAGGAGGAAAACGTTATAACTCCAGGGAATTTTCAGTACAAAAGATGTTGTGAGGCAAAGATATCAGTTTTGCAATTCAGTCATCACCAAGAAATGTATGGGGCCGCCATTGGTGTACCACTGTAGTGCACCAACATGGCGGACAATAAATAAGATTGGCAAAATCACTTAAAATAACAACTTTATCATATGTATTTTGATACAGATACCGAATAAACAATGGTTTTATTTGCAAAGCAAGCCAATGTGTGTTTAATTCTAACAAATTCATTGTTTTACATTCTGAGGAAAATGCGTGACAGTGTTGCGTGACAAAGTTTTTATCTTTGATAACTCGAAAACCAAACGAAAGTTTCTCAAATATTCAAGAAAAAAACGTCTCTTAGGGTATACAAGCAACATACTGCAGACTAAATTTAATGTGATCAATATGAAACATGAATTTTTTCGATGACATCACACAAAAAACAATAATTAAGCAAAGATGTGCAGCTGCTCCTTTTTGACAAACATCCAAAATGCTTGACAAAATAGTTCACAAACTGCAGCAGCTGTATTTAACAACTCAAAAGTTTTATTCCTAGTAAAATTAGCCTGGATAGGGGCCTAAGGGGAGTGGGGAGGGGGAACTACCCTTTCCATTTACTTGGGTTAACAAAAGCATTTTTAATTACTCTGCAAATCTTAACTTGGTTGTGAGAGTTTGTGGAAAAATGGGAAAAGGCAAAGATTTGTGTTTGTGAGGTTTAATTTAGTTCCCATATTTTACTAGTGAAAAGAAAGGACTCACAAAAAGTTTGCAAACGTAAACAATGAATAAATAAATAGTAAACAATGGCTAATCAATCAATCAGGTCTCATGCTCATAAATATTTATGATAGAATATTCCAAATAAACATACCATTCTGTTTTAGCCTTCCGGAATCCCCAACCCACAAATACCCATGTTCACCAAGCAGCTGCAGAACATGGCTTGGTATGATAAATCTGAAAGATCAATAACAATGATTATGTGTTATTTACATGTAAGGTACAATGTATGTTAATAATCTTTGGCATATGAGACTGGCAATGAGGTCTAAATTATTGCACATCATGTATTAGCAATGCTGATAATATAATTTCTATATTTTGTTTTTTTTAGTATTTTGTTTTTTTTTAGTTGAGGGCCACCATTGGGTTATCAGTAGGATATTTATTATTGTAGCAGTTGTGTGTATCTCCCTCTATGAATAGAGTTATATAATTATTTTGCCATAAGAAATACCTGTTTGGCTCTTGTCCAAAGATTATGATAAACAGCAATTGCATATCCTCACTGGCCTGCTGTACGATATTGGCCAGGGGGACAACATGCAATATAGGGGTGCTGTTGGGAGGACAGTTGTTTGCCAAAAACTGGCCACATACATACTGGGTGTGGCTGAAGCCCCAATCGTGCGCTTTTCTGTAACAAAAGACATTATATTAGTTTTAAATACAAAAATGAATCTCAGGGAAGCGTGTTCTTGATCAGTTGTGGGTATAGGGATATATATACCACTGATCTCCTCGAACCCTTACCCCTGTTCCACTAGCTGAGCAAAAATTCCAAAATCACAACTCTGTTCATTTTTATTAGAAAAGTAACTTTAGAAAGTCAGAGCTACATTTTGTAGTAACTAACACCATCACCAGGTTTAAATAATTGGAATATGTACATATTAATCCATTAACCAGAGGTATTAACATTGAATAGGAATAATGCAGGAACAACTCGAACAAAGAGCTTAGCTCTTTCTGAGTCTGACTCTAGACATAAGTGTCAGTAACACTGAAACGTAGTTCTATAGCTATACTTTCTAACATTCCTTTTTTCTGTAGAAATATACATCTCAACCTCTACTCATAATACCCTATCTGAAAATTCATTTGGTGACAACATAGGGAATAGAGTTTCATGCAAAAAATAATAGCTCACGTGTCATTTAGCTAGGGACAAGCTAGAGTGATATTGATTATTAATGCTTGAAATTCAATGTGGAATTCACTTACAGTTATCCCATGAATTTTCCTTTGATCCAACATAAAAATGCTAAATAGAGCAGATTTTGTCCATTTTTACCAAAGCACACGGCAAACCACTCAATAGCAAGTACACAAAAATATCCAGCGAATAATGCAACTTCAGTGGTCATACATAAAAACTGATCATCCCTTGCAAGCCTACTTTGCTTTAACCTTGTGTTGAGTATTTGAGGAAGAAAATTGTTTTCGGTAAATGGAAAATTTATTACATTTGACTGCAATTGGAATACTGAGAGTCATTAAAACATTGTTATGGAGGAATGTCGATCTCATGAATGGCAAAACAACACTGGTTTGCATTGTCAGGATATATCATCTGAAGCATTCTAATTGACACTGCAGAAAAAGCAGGTCATTAGTAAAGTCAAAAATATACTATCCAAAGTCTGATATGAAGACAAGGATGACACAGTTGGTTAGTGCATGGCCTTCGGTGCAAGAGGTCCCAAGTTCGATCCCCCCAGACCTCGCATCCTTGTTTCTACTTCTTTCCAATCTGTGTAGCTTTGATTAGCTTTAAATACCCTTAAAACGGAGCACTGATGGAGAGAGGGGAGTAAAATGAGCGCACCGTCGACCTCAGGTTAATCAGTTGAATTACTGTTACGAGTTATCAACGTAAAATATGGTCGCTTTACTTTACTTTACTAAGACTCGAGAATATAGTATTCTATTCCTGCTGTTTCTGCATGTTTTGAATGCCTTTATACAGTGTTTTATTTTTATTTTTTGAAAATTGATTTTGTTGAAAAACACCAGACTTTTATGGACTGCAAATGCTGTACAATAGAAAGTTTTTGTTATTTTTCCGTGAAATTCCCTCTATTGTCCATGCAGAGCGGGGATAATTAAGATTGATAACTAAATGCTAAAAGTCATCTTTAATTTGCATGCAACAGCATGTTACTCATGAATCTGACTTTGACGAGCTCATTGTTGGTTATTTATCTTTACATTCAAACCTGTAACTTGTAGCTAAGCTATACATCATTGACGTAATTCCACTGACGATTGTGTGTGTAAACGCCGAAATCTACCATGTTGACACTGAAAATTAACATTACTCTAGTCTATGAAAAGAATAATATTTGAGTACGGAGATTGGCTCGAACTTACGATAATATTTTGATAAAACCTGACGAAAAAATTATGAGAAAGAAAGGTATTTTTTCGTTCATGATCAGTATCACATCAAACTGGTATTTAATTTATGTCAATACACCATAAGCTAATATTTGTGCACTTACAGTCATTTTTCGATTTGTATATTTGTTTCCTATTCACTTACAGTGGCGAAAGGCATCCATGCAATGCCACGGGACCATAGTACTAAGAGAGCAAAACCCAGTGACGATGAATTAATTACAATTAATAAATTACAATTTGCACCTTTGCTCTTTTTTTCCACATATAGCAAGTCTCCACAACAGACATAGAAATACACCAGATACTCACAACGACATGTAATTACCGTACTGAATGTCAAGATTTTATGAAGCAGGTTAAGTTGGGCACAGGCATTGCCAGAGGATTGTCAAACTAATGAATACTCTTTTTGGGGAATATTGACCAAATACACAATAGTACTTGTTTCGTGCCAAGTTGGAAGTATGTGAAATTTATACCTGTTTTAGAGAGGAACTTGAATAAAATAGATGTAAATAGATGTCAATACAGTATCTGCTAAAGTATTTGTCGTCATCCAAATAATTTCACCGGCGGTATTCAGACTTGCTGATTTGACCCCTTGAGGCAAATAAGGTGATTGACTTTAACTACAATGTGATGGCTCCTAAAAGAGCTGCTTTTTTTAGTTGAGCCTTAATAAATCAGTGGCGTCTTTGATTTCTCCACTTTCTCCCACAATGATACAAGTGTTCGAGCAATGAATATAGCTGAGCTAGCTTCTTGTCGCAATAAGGGCAGTAGTGTCTAACTCCAGATTTATGGTACTTGTTGTGGAAGGCTACAATGTGCTTCTTTAAAAGCTTTCTTTTTTTAAACATTCTCGAGCAGAGGAAACATGGTATTTGAGAAGTCATGTTGGCTCAACAAACAAGCACAAACTAGCCTATACATGATAAAGTGTTAAAGCCGGTGTAACACATGAATTATATTTCCAATGTAATTAGCAGTTTCCCAATCCCATGTCGGGATTCAAATTACTCTGCAAAGTGTTAGCAAAATGCCATCAATACAAATAGCTTTACAACAAGAAGCAGACCACAATGCAACTTAAATGGTTCGTTTAGAATGGACCATGTAAGTATGCACTAAACCTCATAATCGTCAAAACTAACTAAAACGACTGATTTTGCGAGATAGATTGATTGATAATGTTTTTAAAGTATCAAAAGTATTTAGTCAGATCATGGCAGATGAACAAAATTTGAATTTTGAGGTAAACAATCAAGATCAATTCCAGGCTAGACCTCCCCCTGCCCATCAGCACGCGGTGTACACGTGAAAAGAAGGCTTTTCTTTGGCTGGATGCAAAACGTAAAATGTAAGTACTAATATCAAAACCGAAGCCTCAGTAAGTTTATGTTAACATTCAAATTTGATTCTCTAGCTGTTCGACCAATTCGAAGACCAAAGAAAAGATTTGATTGATGACGAAGGTCAGTTTATAATAATCTTTAATAATGACGTGCAATAGCTTTCAAATGTATGGTAAACACTAAAATTGTGCAACATAAATAGCACTAAATTGTGCTAAGTTCTGTAAATTCTGTTGTTTTCTATTGTTAAATTTAAGTGCTGTTTAGTACTACATTGTGATAAAGTATTGCACATTTTTAGTGTTTGTACTCTATAAACAATAAAAAACCTAAAATGAGAATTTGACTCTAAATGCTAAATTAGAATGCTTCATGAAGTAAAAAATATTTTGTTTGGTCCCAGAAATATCCATACACCCACATTATAGGGAAAGTTCTTTAGGGGAGGAGGAATCAGGAACTGAACAAATTTGCAGTGTTAATTAAGGGAGAAAGTTTGAAGTTCTAGGGGGTCAGATCTATATTTAAATATTGCCTCCATGTGGGGTTGTGGATATGCTGTGGAACTAATTATAGTTTAATAAATAAATTTGTTATTCTTTTCTGTTGTAGGATCTCTTAATTCTAATCAAGTTAAATTTCTTTGCAAACAAAGCTCTATTTTCTCTCTGTAGGATCTGTATATCAAAATTGCAATAATTAATTAATGGTCATAGTTCAATACATATGTTGCATAACTAAAGTATATAAATGCATAAAAGAAAGCCACTACTGAGAAGGACAAGTCAATCCTGCAGTTTACACAACTGATATTTGTAAAGCTGTTACTTACTTGGATTGTGTATTTTGATCCACGACCACCTTTCTGTGACGCTCGATGGAACATCTGGTTCTACAAATGTTTTTTTTTTCTAAACAGGTTGGCAGCTCAACTTGTTAATGGAACCAAACTTCATTAAGAATTGTGGGACGTGGTAAATCATAGCTACAAAAAAGATATCAAATACATAGCATTAGACAATGACAATTTCATTATATGAAGTATCAGGAGTGGATCCATCCCTCCCTGTGGGAAATCCTGGATCAGTCTCTGGGTATATTATGTGATTATATTTGAATATATATGACTAATGATGATGTAATAGTGACTAATGAAACTTAAATGATGATGTAATAGTGACTAATGATGATGTAGCATGCAATTACACAGAATTAATGCCATGCATGTAAGGAGTAATGTCCTCTTGATTTCCATTGACAACGAGAAAAGCTTTACCCCACTTCCTTGCATTTTTTTTGTGAATTCAGAGGGAGCGAGGTAATCATCCTCTCCAGGTTCTGCCGACAATGAAGCTGTCAAAGTCCCAAATCCCTAAAAAAGAAAACAATGATAATAAGCATTGAATTTTTATAAATCAATAATCTTGCCTATATATAGCACCCATGCTCAAGTGCAATTATGAAATATAGGCAACAAATCAACATGTGCCATTGCCAGGCTGCACTGGGCAGCGTCACTGTACGAGTCTCCGTCTCCATGCCCATGGATCCAGATACATTTACAGAGATCTTTGTTTGCCTTCCATCTGCGTCTACAAGCCAGTAGCTGCAGATGCCGATTCATCATCCCTGAGGCCTCAGAACTCAATTTGGTGCTATCTGAGGGATGGTCGGAAAACACCTTTAGAACATCAACAACATGTCAAGTTATGTTAAACATGCCCATACAGTTATCGCTGTTTGCAACGAAAAAGGTGTATTACGATCACTCCTCATGCCCAAGGTGTGTCAATAACAGCTTCAAAGAACCTTGCAAGACAGTGAGAAAAATCATGAAAGCAGCTTCCTTCATGAAGATGACATTTAGTCGTGAACACAGTCACCAAGCAACAGTTAAGATGGATAGTCTGATAAAGTTCTCATGGGCGAAAAAACGAGGTAGCTTTAATGACAGCAAAAAGAAGAAGCAAATGAAGCAGAAGTGATAGCTGTCTGGAAACCTATTAAAACAATGGCTTTTCTAATAGCCAACAACAAACCGGCTTTTTTAAAAGCCACCACACATACAAAAGTCATGACCTATCGAATTATGCTTAGATGTCTATAATCATAAATGCAAATATATGAAAATAAAGTTTCGCAATCAAGTATCTCAATTAAATGACAATGCGCCAGAGTTGATCACCCAATGCTAAAGCTCGGGCATTCAGTGTATAAAATTGAATACTCTAGTTAAATTAATCTGCGTACTTTGATTATTTGAACCTGATTTCAATCCTCAACCCAATATTTATATTCCAAGAATCGATGACATGTTATTCAAGTATGCCTAGCTTCAAAGTATATTACCCTGTAAATAAAAGACGTTAACTGATTGAAGTTTGATTCTGGTAGACACTAATTCGGAATCAAACTTCAATCAGTTATCATCTTTTATTTACAAACAAAATCACCTAGCACATTACTTCAAATGGCCTAAATTGTCAGCAAAAGCCATCCTTAGGAATTGATTTTATTCACTTTAAACTTCAATCATAGAATTTCCAAATGCATGAAATTGGTGATGTCATATTTGAAATGCGGCATTAAACATGAAACTCGAGTCAACGATTTTTCAGTCTTAGAAAAATATATCAGAATTACACACAGGTTGTCATCACAGTGCTAACATGAGTTTGACTTTTATTTTTAGTTATCAAAATTTCAAAACAAAAATCTCCTTTGAAGCAAAGGCAGCTCAATGAATGCAAAGTGTCAACAAAAAGTCTCCGTCCCCCCTCCTCCACAGTAGAGTATATATTTCCCTAGGGGACCCCCACCGGTAATTTTTAACCACTTGAAGATTGATCTAACCTTATCGACCGATACACAAAATCTCCCAAGTAAGGATTAGCTTTTGAAAGTTAATTTATTCAAAATCGCACCAGTGAATTCAAACAATAGCAGTTTTATCCCTCAGTGGCGGTATGTGAAATTCAATCAACGCCTCAAGATGGACACCAAACAATAGGACAATCTTTGATACTATATAAAAAATGACAAAATTATAAAATTATCAATACTTGTTCCAAGCATTTAGATAAAATAGAAATGTCAATATTTTTTACAAACGTTCTTGATTTCGGCAATAGCGGAGTTCGATACACTCATGTCGCTTTTGGGGGGAGTCTTACCTTCCATAGCTGGTTCGTCAGCAGGAGACTGTGGAAGGTAAGACCCCCCAAAAGCGACATGAGTGTCAATATTTTTTCCAATCATATATATATAATATAGAAATGTCAATATTAGATACAATCATATAGATACTATAGAGATGTCGGTATTTGACCCAATCATGTTTTAATTGCATCAGGATCTTTAGAGCCAAAAGTTCTCCTTACAAGTCCCAAAATCCGATTGGCTTTATCACATATTGTATTAATATGACAGTCCCAAGACAAAGATGATTCAATCCAAATACCCAAGTGCTTATGTTAGTTCACTGTTGACAAATCCATCCATCCATCCAGCCATCACTAGTCATCACTTATCATCAATGGCCATCACTAGCCATCGATAGCCATCACTAGTCATTATTAGCCATCACTAGTCATCAGAGTTGTCATACTGCGCCACAAATAACTCTAGCACTGTGAGAGTTGAAAGTCATTTATGAGCAATAGCCATATTCCAGGACAATGGACCAGGAGCGAAAATTAGTTTTCGTTAACGTGTAACCATTTTGAGTATTATATATTCGCGGTATATCAGCACCGATAGATTGCTAAGATTGAGTAGCACGCACTTGGCACATATCTAGTGATTATTCATAGTCACAAGACGTACTTTGAGTTGTTGGGGAATTGGTTGTTACTTTTGAACCATTGCTAAAGGATCCATGACGGCAAGCTGAAGATCTAAAATATAACCGCTTATGTGGTCATCGTGTCCAACATAACCGCTAACTTCTATATCGAAG
Source organism: Telmatactis stephensoni (assembly GCA_029948255.1). NCBI lineage: Eukaryota > Metazoa > Cnidaria > Anthozoa > Actiniaria > Isophelliidae > Telmatactis > Telmatactis stephensoni. Next base: position 247,150 of record JALIZF010001393.1, on the reverse strand, counting down.
TTGGTGACGGCTTCGAATTCTTTGGCTCTTTTGAAGCCAAGAACTCTGTTTCTGCTAATCAACTTGCAGGGATCTACTTCTTCTACTCCATTTCTCTCAAACTCTGGCACTTCATTGTTAGCCGCCATAGTCACCTAGTACTTTTCACAAGCATCAAATAATTATGAATCACCTGTTGATTCTACATACATACATACATACTTTATTTAATGTGGAAAATACACTTAGCTACAAAGCTAGTTTTCAGGTACTCCACAACAAAAATGAAATGCTATAATACAGAAATAAATGAATGAAATAAAATAAAAATAAAATATATAAATTTAAAAGTTAAAATATAAAATTCTAAAATTGTTAAAATGATTTAAAACCTAGGAATATTGCTTATATTACGTCAAATTAATAAAATTCTGCTTTCTAATTGCTTTAATAAAATCCTTACTGCCATTCATTGTTCTGATTTGATTTGGCATTGCATTCCAGGTTTTAGGGGTAAAATAACGCCACGACTTAAGACCATTCTTAGTCGAGTTTATCTTAGGTAAATTTAACATAAAATCTCCTCTTAAATTATACTTAGATTGTCGAGTTGAAATTAAATCTACAATAGCTTGTGGTGCCCTGTTGTGAAGACACTTGTCTATAGTTAACATCATATCTTGAATTCTTCTATTTTCTAGACTAGTGATACCCATCTTAGCTAAAAGATAAAAGATTTTCATATGAAGATTGTTTATCTTTGTATACATAATGAAGAGCTCTTTCATTTCCTTTTTCTAGTTTAGCAGTATTTCTTTTACCGCAATGATGCCATACTTGACTACTATAATAAAAATAAGGCAGTATAAAAGCGCGATACAATGCTTTTTTTTAGTTTTAAGTGGTAGAATATTTTTTAACCTGTTCAGAGCATTGATTTGTCCGCTAACCTTGTGGCAAATGTCAGAAATATGATAATCAAATTTCAATTTATTGTCTAATGTCACTCCTAATAATTTGATCTTGTCATTTGTTGTAATCTTTTCTTGGCCACACTGTAGGCTGAGTTCTTGTTTGCAGTTACCAAGGACCATGGCTTGATATTTGTCTGGGTTGGCTTTCATCCCGTTTTCTTTGAACCAGGTAGAAGTATTTTCTAGATCTTGGTTGAGTGCCTTCTCAACAGTAGAAGGACTATCATGCGAATGATAGATGTTGGTGTCGTCTGCGTAATTAAGCATTTTACAGTCCTTTAGTGCATACCCCAAGTCATTGATAGCAACATAGGACCCATGATGGATCATTCAGGTACTCCTTTAGACACTTCTTTCCAGGCGGATTGTGATCCTTGAAGTTCTACCCTTTGGAATCTAGATGAGATGTAGCTACGTATAAGTGACAACAATTCATCTTGCATGCCATAGTACTTTAGTTTATCCAGAATGAGATCGTGTGATAAGCAATCAAAAGCATTGCTTAAGTCCATTGCAGCTGCCCCGATGACTTTATGGTTGTCTATTTGTTCTTTCCATTGTTCAGTTAATGATAGCAGTGCTGATGGGCAGTCGTGATGCTTATGGTATGCAAACATGTGATTGTGGAAAATTGTTTCAAAGTACTCCGACATTTGTATGTGTAGAATTTTCTCAAAGACCTTGGAAAATGCTGGAAGGATTGTCACTGGTCTATAATTTACTTTATCTAAAGAAGAGTCTTTCTTGTAGTATGGTAGAATTTCTCCTCTTTTCCAGGTATCTGGGACCTCTGATCTAGCAATGATGACATTGATAAGATCGCTTAATGGTTTAGCAATTAATGCAGATGACATTTTAACGAACTTTGGAGGAATGAAATCATGACCTTTAGCTTTATTTGATTTTATATTCTCTTGCTTGCCGTTGTCGTTTGGGTGCATCAAGTCACAATTCAAATCTCCAATGCAAATAACATTGGGGCACTTAGATATCGCCATGTCTAGAAGCTCCTTCGTAAATGCTTCGTTTTTAACAGACAGAGGTTTGTAAACGCTTAATAGAGACAAATGTTGATGTCCAAGTTGGATATTCACGAGTACCGCTTCAACTTCTTTACATTTTAGCTTTATTTTGAAGACTGAATGGAATCCCGAATGTAAACCAATAATCCTCCTCCTCCTTTTTTGCGGTCCCTGCGATACATATTAAAGCCTTTCACAGCGAATTGTGAAGTCGGAAAAGTTCTATCAATCTTGGTTTCTTGGATGCTGAGTATGTCAAATGCTGCAAACCATTCTTGCATTTCAGCGAATTTTCCAGGGAGGCTGTTTACATTCAGATTTCCAATAACAACATGCTTAGCATATTGATTAAGCTCAGTTACAATGTTCGATTCTTCTTTCACATCATTGCATTCTGAACCAGAAACATCCACAGACTCAAAAAATGAGTCACTGAAACAAGGTAAAAAGCAGGTACTGCACAACCATTCTTGTGTAGAATTACCCAAAGCATAAAAAGTATCTTTGGATAGACTCGAGCATTTGAAGTGAAAGCATTCGTTACATTGATTGCATAATATGGCCTCTTGATTCTTTCTAATTGTCTTCTCACAAGAGCCACATTTCGGCTTTATAGGCCCAGGATTTATTTCTATGTCGTGGTAGAGTGCAATATCCGGAAGATACAGACACTGATAGCCATGTTTCAACCAACGCAATTGTGGAAATCGATTTGTCAGTGTCGTTCCATGTTTTAAAGTACCCGCCAACTTAATGGCGCTAGATACAGACACCACCTCCGAGATGTTTCTGCTCTCTCTTTGCCATGGTTGTATAGAACCACTCCATTTCTTGGAATACAAATTCTGGTTATTGGTATTACCATTGTAGCTGTTTTGAAGGACGTTTAGTAAAAGAAGAAATCCAATAAATTGATGAAAAACAAGGAGCATAAAATGTCGACATCTGGTCGTACTAAGGCGTGACATCATTCTACACGAGAATTACCGCTAAAACATTGACAGTTCGGGAACCAATCAAAGACACGTAAATCATATTGTGCATTGTCTTTGCTATCTTTGTCAGTGGAATTTCACTAACTTGATATTTTCCAGTCCAGCATGGTTTTTTTTTTCACATTCACGTTTTAAGTTTATGTCATTCATTTCAACTGATCGTGTTAACTAGATCACAACCAAAAGCTAAAACACAGGCTAAAGCAGCCAAAGAGAAGAGAAGAAAAGCAGACATCACATCATCAATGAACATCCATGTACTTTGATAGTGCTTCCTGTAATTTATCAGTGTTTGAGCCAGAATTTTAAGAAAATGGTCATTTTATGCAGAGACTGTCCCTTGAGGCTTTTTCTAAGGGGTCAATTTTTGAAATAGGGCTCATAATTTTTGCTTCTAAAAATCATTATCATTGTCTGAAAACAACATTGATTAAAATAACTTGGAGTATCTAAAAATAGGGCTTTTAATACCAGTATTGTTAATGTGAATCATATACAATATTGCCAAAACATTGATGTAATTCATTACAAATGATCAGTTGCAAATGGCAGGTATTTTGCTGCAAGGAAGAAAACATTCATTTCAAAACTCTTCTGTTCTGGCCAGCCCACTCATCAAAGGCTAGAGTAAAGTTGAAGTTGTGGTAGTTGTTCACTATGATAAGATGACAACAGTTTACACAAGTCTGCAATTCTTCCAACAGGATAATGCTCTCTTTGTGTTTCACGAGGATTTAACAAAGAATGGTTAAACCACTTCAGACAATGTGCTTTATTCTTCTCGAGTCATTCTACTCTAACACCCACGCTAACCTATTGTCTTTCATGACATCACGTAATGTAACACATTCTCTACTTGTGAAATCCCACACTCATCACACTCATCCCTCCTAAAAGAAATGTCTTCCATGACATTTGTACTAACATTGATTACAACTTTGATACTACCATAGTTAGTTGACGCCAATTGAAAGACATCATGCCAGGCTTCTAGGAACAGTCGTTGGTGGTATTTTGCTTCTGTGTCAACAATGCTCGGAGAAGCCAAATACCACCAACGACTGTTCCTAGAAGCCTGTCTGCTGTCAAGCTGTCTGCTTTAAAGGTGTTTTGTAGTTTGTTAGTGGCTGTTGAGGGGTCTTGTGGCTCTATTTTGTGCTTCTTCCCCTCCTCCTTTGGGTTATTGGCTGAGAAGCTGGGCCTTTTTGAGTTTTAATGGTTGCTGCTGTACTTATATCCAATTGTAAAGAAATATATCCAAAGCGCTTGCTTTTTGTATTTTTGTAGGACTTATTGTAGCTTTGTCCTCCGGAAGTCCTGAGTCCTGTTTTGACTCATTTTTGCTAATTTTCTTGCTAACTTTGGTAGCTTCTGCTAAATCATTGAGCTGTTTAGAGGGGTCTGGATCATCACCAAAAAGGAATTCGGTGAATGGTACAGTGGCTGAGCATAAGTGCTTGTAGTCAGCATTGAGCTCTGGTTTGATGTTATTTCTCCTTTGCATGTTAAGTCCAAATTTTGCAGCTCCAAGCAAAGCTACCGAGTCAGTAGCAGTTTTGATCAGGCTTTCTGCATTTAATACCTCTACTGGTATTTTATCTTGGACTTTGACCAGTTTCTCAACTATAGACACAATGGGAATGATTCCCTTCAATAAGTTAGCCTGAATACGTTGTAGTTTCAGGTCGCTAGATCGTGTCTCATGTTTTAGTTTGTCCCATATAAGATGGTTGACTTGAGTTGGCTCCAGGCATTCACAATTCTCTGGTCTGGTGTAGAGATTTTTTGTTTCTGTCAAGACATCGTCATCTAGCTTTACATGAATGACCTCTTTGAGGATATCCACGAACTGTGCATTCACAGCGGGAGCTTTCTGTTGTATTTTCTTCTTTCGAAGATTCAGGGCATGCTGTTTTGTCACTGTTGGTTTTTGGTGACGTTTGATTGTTTTCACTGGTATTGCTGGACCCCGGTTGCCGGTCTTTGTCCATGTGAGTGGCGCTTGCTGTGTTTTGCGCCTTGTCATGCTCCTCTCCAAGTCGGAGATTACAGAGCTCTCCTCGCATCTTGTGAAATTCAGGTGGGAGGTCCTCTTGGCCCCTAAGTGCCGGAAAATCTCTTAAGGAAGACTTAAGGACCTCTACTAACGTTGTGACACCACCATCGGAGTCTCTCTGGAAAAAAAAGAGTCAGATATTTAGCATGAGGATTCAATTTCAAGAAAGTATTCTATTTCCACGTTTAACCCAAAAAGTACAATTCAAGGTAACAAACAAATGATTTATGTAGATTTTAATTATTTGTTGTGCGGAGTAAATGCAGTCATCCCAATTGCGACCAACCAAAACTGTATTAGTAACAATAACTTAAATGTATATTTGTGCATCATTTTGATATATGTATCATTCACTGTAATCATTTCAATAAACCTGGGTACCACCAATACAGGTCATAAAAATATAACATCGAAATTTTGATCGAGAAAGCTTTCGTAGTGACATTTCTGCGGTAGACTGTAATAACATCTTAGGTGATTCTGAAGACCCAAACATCATGTGGGTCTCTTGGAAAAATCAATTTTTGAATATCTTCGGAAAACATGCTCCAACACGTACAAGACGAGTACAAACTAGGAAATCCCCATGGATTACTTCTAATCTGAAACAAACCATGTATCATCAAGATAAATTAAATATCAAGGTGATAAAATCTAAGGACCCAAATGATTGGAGGACTTATAAGAGAATAAGAAACAAAGTAAATAACAGCATTAAAATTGCTAAAGAGCATCATTATAAAAATGCGTTTCATACTCATAAAGGTAATTCTCGAAACACTTGGCAAACTATTAACGGACTCACGTCTCGTAAATCAAATGGTAGTTCTGTTAAGGAATTAAAGTTTGAAGGTATTTCAGTAACTGAGCCTTCTGAACTATCGAATACATTTAACGAATTTTTTGCAACAATTGGACCAAAGCTACAATGCCGGACAAAAAGGTTAAGACAAAACGAAAAACATGTTGATTTTTGAGTAAACCCATCACGTTCAGTTAATTGTTCTCCCCTCTCCCCCTCTCACCCAACGTTGAGGTAGGTGCACAATGTCGTCCATAGAATGGGCTATCGTCTGGTACAACATTGACCCGGGAGGGAGGGGGGTTCAACAAATAACTTGCAAGGAAGAGGCGACCTAATCAAGTAACAGCTGAAATGTATGGATTTCATAACTGTCTCAAGGATTTTTGTCCGTGATTGTATATAAACGATAAGCCTGTTATCGCGCGTTTACGTAAATTTCACAGTGTCTGTACTAAATTTTTCACTCGTTGTCATGATGAACGCAAATTCTAATTACCAATCATAACGAAAGAATAACAGTTGTGTAGGCAAAAAAGCCTTTGATGCTTCTTAAAGTTATCAGTTGCTGTCGCACGTGATTATAGTACTTCAGCTCTTTATGTCCATGGTTTATATCAAGGAAATAAGCCGATCATGCTCGAAATTATATAAAATATCTCTGGCAAGATAAGAATATACCTATCCAGGATCAATTATTATGCTGAGGAAACAAGCACTGGAACAAAATATTACACGTGAGAACTATAGACAGTTCGCAGATAGAGTTATAGAAACATTGTACAGTTTTAATTCTTGTTACTAAAATAGTAGTCTCCCTCGCAGCCTTGTTTAGCCTCGTCACGCAACGCTCCCTCGGAAAAACACGGCTGCTTCAACAGGCGCAACATTCCATTCCAAGTCGTTAACCAATCAGAGCTCGACTCTCAAAATCAAGGAGTCATTCGCGCCAGTGAAAACCAAAATGGCGTCTCTAGAAGAAGCATTTGAGTTTGTCGCAACAAAATTCGGAATCAAAGAATTAAATGGACATCAGAAGATCGCTATTACAAAGTTTATAGAAGGGCCGCAAGTTGTGTTTGTGAATTTACCGACAGGTTTCGGAAAATCATTGATATTTCAAGCTCTTCCTCTTATCTTCGACCTCGTAATGGCTCGTTCTGGAAGCATTGTCGTTGTCGTTTCACCGTTGGTAAACCTGAGCAAAGATCAAGTATCTCATTTAAATAGCTTGGATATCAGTGCAATAAATCTAAGTGACTGTGCATGGCGTTCGGACGTGTCTTGCTTCACGCTCCGAAATTACAGCTTTTTTTGATATCTTATTACGTCTGCAGTACAGTTTTTAGCTTAAAACCTATCCACAACGATGGTCTTCATTATTGCTCAGCAATTTTCAGTTTCACAGAGCCATACTCATCGAATATTCATCTCAAATGTCCATGGACTCATGTCCGCCATATTGTTCAATCTCCACGTGCTAAGGGTTTCTTCGCCTCCAGACAGTTTTACTACGCAAATTCTACTAGCAGCTTTCAGCAAATTCGTCTTTTCATCGCTGGTGATGTTTCCTTAAACCCTGGTCCTGTTACTCAACCAGCAACGAGCAGTACAACCAGTCCCAAACCAAAGAGAAATCGAAGCTCGAAGTCGCCGCTAAGTCTCGTCTGTTTGAACTGTCGAAGCCTTTTGCCATGCATAGATGAGCTAAGAATAATTTTTCAAGATAACAAGCCAGGATTAATAGCTATTACAGAAACGTGGCTCAACGACTCTGTCTTTGACAGCGAAGTAAACATTGATGGATATACTATTTTACGTAAAGATCGTCAACGACGGAGAGGAGGTGGATGTGCAGTCTATATCGCCGATGGAATCAAATCAAAACACCGTAAAGACCTGGAAGAAGAAGGACATGAAATTCTCTGGTGCGAATTTAAGATTCAACGCTCTTCGTTTTTATTTGGTTGCGTGTACAGAGCTCCAGATTCCTCTTCACAAGAGTTCTTCGATTATCTTGATGATATTCTGAGATCAGAATCCCGGCGCGGGAAACAATTCATTATCACTGGAGATATAAATTGTAATCTTCTTAATAAATCTCTCCCGCAGACTCAGAGAGCCATTGAATTCATGGAGGTAAATGGACTTAGTCAACTCATAAAAAATCCTACAAGAATTTCATCTGGCTCGACATCATTGATAGACGTCATTATGACATCGACTCCACAAGTGTTTACCAAGACAGGGGTGTTACAAAACTCTCTCAGCGATCACTTTCCTATTTATGGCTTTATTCCTCGGTTGAAACATCATCATAAACATCATATCATAACTACTCGTAGATGGAATGAGGATTCTTTGCCTGCCTTTCAAGCTGACATTAAGAATATTCCATGGGAAAATTTAAAAAGTCAGTCAAGCATCGATGAAAAGGTTCGAACCTGGTCTGAGTTTATTGGTCACGCCTTAGATAAACACTTTCCACTTCGAAAGAAGAGAATAAGACAAAATACTCATCCATGGATAGATAGTTCCATACTCAAGCTCATGAGATATCGTGATCATATTCATAAAAAGGCTCTTAAATTTGGTGATGAAGCTTCCTGGTCGTCGTATAGATGGCTCAGAAACCAAGTTACTCATGTTCTGAGGAAAAAGAGAAGAGACTACTTCAGAAATAAATTGGAAGCTAACAAGAAAAATCCCATGGCCTTTTGGAAAACCCTTAATTATATTCTTCCAAGTAAGAAAAAATCAGCGGGCATTAATGAAATTGTTGTTCAAGATCAAGTGATCTCGGATCCATATCAAATAAGTAATACCTTAAATACTCATTTCACTGGTATTGCTGCTTCTGTTTTGGCAGAGACATATCCAAGCAAATCGATTGATGAATCTGTTGATCAGTGTTTTGATTCAGCAGAGGATAATGATTCTCCCTTTCATTTTAGACATTTGAATAATGAAGAAGTTTACAAAGCCTTGGTTAGCTTGAATCACACTAAAGCTACAGGATCAGATGATATACCTGCCAAGGCTATTAAGCTAGCTGCTGGACAATTAGCTCCAAGCGTTGCATATTTATTTAATGAATCCTTTCAGCAAGGTGCCTTTCCTGAATCCTGGAAAATTGCTAAAGTTACACCCTTACCTAAAGTAAAGAATACTACATCGTGTGATAATCTTCGACCAATATCAGTACTTCCGTGTCTATCCAAGGTTTTAGAGAAATTTGCAAATAACCAATTACAGTCTTTTGCCTTAGAAAATGACTTAATTAGTCAAGAGCAATTTGCTTATCAGAAGTTTTCTTCAAGTGTTACAGCATTACTTGTACTTATTGATGAATGGAAATGGGCAATTGACAACAAGCAGATCAATACAGCTGCCTTTTTGGATCTGAGAAAGGCTTTTGACATTATACGTCACAGAATTCTTTTGTCTAAGCTGAAAGATGCAGGAATACGAGGGCGTGATGGTATGTGGTTGGAAAGCTATTTATCACATCGAAAACAATTTGTCATGGTCAATGGCATCCAGTCTGAGACTCTACCAATTGCTTATGGAGTTCCACAGGGCAGCGTACTCGGGCCAACATTATTCTCAATACATTATAATGATATATCAAAGGCAAGTAGAAATGGATCTATAACGTTATTTGCAGACGATACAGAAATCCACACAGCACACTTTGATGGGGAGCAGGCAGTCCGACATTTAAATAGTGACTTGGAAAACATTCATATGTGGTTGACCACAAATGAAATGGTAACCCATCCCGGAAAATCAGAAACTATGAAAGTTGGAACAAGATATTCAATTGAAAAAGCAGGTGAACTTGACGTCTTTTTAAAGGATCACAAACTGAAGGAGGTATCATACTACAAGTATCTTGGAGTTTATGTTGATAGCCTCTTGAGCTGGTCTACTCATGTTGATTACATTTGCAAGAGAATTTATCCAAAGTTGAAATTTTTAAACAGATTGTCAGGCTTTTTCAGTCCAGATGTGCTCCTCAAGATATATAAAGTTACTATACTTCCTATCTTCGACTATGGTTGTATAGTGTGGATGGATTGTTCCAAGAAACTGTCTGACAAATTGGAAAGATTGCAGAATCAAGCCTTAAGAATAATATTACATAAAAATAGGAAAACATGCTCTCAAGTAATGCGAGACAACTTGGGCATCCTGACCCTACACAATCGTAGGCGCTTCCTGCGCTTTATTCTGATATTCAAAATAATTAATAACATAAACTGTCCGAAGCAATTACAAGAAAAATTGACAAAAAGATCTGCAATGCACACAAAAAATCTAAGAGACTCATGTTCCCTAAACATTCCAAGAGCAAAGTCTGCAACTGGTGAAAAGACCTTTCAATTCTCCTCATCAAGAGACTGGAACAGTCTACCACAAGAGATCAGAGAAACTACCAAGTTAGAGACGTTCAAGGCAAAAATGTATCATCTTCTCTTAAAAGAGGATAAGAATAATCACATATGCAAATTGAATAAGTAGGAATGTGTTTTTTTTCATATTGATTATTTTTATTATATCATTTGAATATTTTGCAATTTTCATTCGTTCTTCTTATTATTTATATTATCTGATTTTTTTATTTATTATTTATTAGTTCGAAATTCTTATTAATATTTCTTATTTGTATATTTTAGTGTTTTTCAATCATGTGCAGTATATGACATTACTGTAGATATACTTATATAGTTCACACATATTTATATATATATATAATTTATCATACTGCACATGGGTTTATACCAGGTTGTTCCCTTGGTTCAACCTGATCCATTTTATGCAGTTTTTAAATAAAGTCATTATTATTATTATTATTATTAAGTGACATAGAAAACGAAGATGAGCGCCGTGGAGTAGAGGAAGGCAAATATTCTATCGTTTATGGAACTCCTGAAGCCTGGCTTCAGAACGAACGCTGGAGAACCATGTTAAACAACAACATATATTCAAAGAAACTCTGTGCTATAGCCGTTGATGAGGCTCATGTCATTAAACAGTGGTAAGTATTTTCAAATTAAAAAAGCTTAGGTCATCATTTCATTAACAGTTGAGTTTATTTGCGAAAGTTGTTGTTGAAAAAACTTCAAGGTTCCTTTTAATTTTTTTTGCAGGGGTACATCAAGCAATAACAACTTAGCTGCCTTCCGAGAATGTTATTCAAAGCTACACGAGTTTCGAAGCCTTGCTCCAAAAGTAAAGATGTTTGCTTTAACAGCGACAGCAACTGCATCAACAAGAGACACCATATTTGATGTTTTAATGATGAAGGATCCTTATGTTATCTTTGAAAGCCCAAACAAAGATAATATCACATATTCTGTTTACTACATGAATAAAGACATGGACATTGAACATTATTTCAGTTGGCTGGCTGAGGATTTAAAAGCCCATAAAGAACAGTGTGACAGAACTATTGTATATTGCCAGACAATTAAGCAGTGTGGTTTGATATATGCCACTTTAAGAGGTATGCTTGGCAAAGAGATGTTAACAGCAGATGGTGAGTCTATGTTGGAAATGCTGCACTCATGTACCCCATCATCAAACAAGAAAAACATTATGGAATCATTTGCTACTGTAAATGGAAAAATACGTGTTTTGGTAGCCACCATAGCTTTTGGTATGGGGATTGACTGCAAGGCTGTCAAAAGAGTTATACATTTTGGGCCTGCAAAAAACATAGAGTCTTATGCTCAGGAAACTGGTCGGGCTGGAAGAGATGGAAGTCAGGCTAAGGCAATCCTCCTGTACAATGGGCTACTTTTAACTCACGTGGAAGGTAACATAAAAATGTATGTCAATGGAACAGAATGCAGACGTAAAACTCTTCTAAAACACTTTCAAGCAGAATTCAAGCCCACTTCTTACCCTCACTTATGCTGTGATAATTGTGCTGTGAATTGTAAATGTGGTCAACCAAATTGTGGTGAAAGCACAAAATACCCTTCAATTGAAACAACTGTTGAAAGACCTGGAAGATCAAGGGAAATATCTCTAGATCAAAAGAGTTCAGTTAAAAAGAACTAAATGTTTATCATAAACAGTTGGTGAGAAACCTTTTGACAACTACATCTAAGTGTGAACTAAATGTATTCACTGATATTTCTTTTGTTTTGGGTTTTTCGGAACTGCAAATACAACAAGTATTGGATAATATTGAGTATTTGTTTACAGTACAAGATATTTGTACATACATTGAGATATGGGACTTAAAACATGATTATAAAGTACTGGAAATAATATCACAGACCTTCCAAGACACAGATCAGAGCAATTTGGCTGAATTGTTAGAAGAAGATGAAATGGATGATATGTGGTTTGAAGAATGGATTTCTCTTTTTGACGATGATGAAATGCTGAACATGGTTGCTGAAATGTTAACAGAGGAATGTTCACACAATACAGACTTAGATCTATCAGAGCTCGAGGCAACTTTTAATGAACTTGAGATAAGTAATGCATCTCTTGATGGTATACCTGATGTAATACAGCATACTCTTGAAAATATGGATGTAAGTAATGAATAATGCAACATGTTCATGAAAAGTAACAATACACAAGAAACATTAACAGAACTGTTTAAAAACTAGATATTAAGGTATTTACATATTTGTACTGAAATTTTCTGAGTTTCAAACCATTATCACTTATTATATCAGATATTGATTGTTACTTTGTTGACTAAAGTTTTGTTGAAAAAGTCACTTTAATTAGGTGACCAGGTACACAGTGAATTAAAGATCATTACATGTATAAAATGTAATGCAACATTACCATTGGGATAAACAGAACCGAATAATACCTCAAAGAAGATATTTTCATATTTCACAACTTAGGAAAGCAAAACTGGAACTTAGATAAGATATTTGCATAATTTGAGAATTTTTGAATTTGTCATTTAAATGATATATAAATATTATTTTGATAATACAGCCAATCTCACTGACATCGTGTATAAAATAAAGGACATTATGACTCTTTGAAATATTGCATGTTTCATTAAATATTCATTCTGGTGCACTCAGAAATAGCTTCCATGAGCAGAAACCATGTATTCTGAGTGAATATTGAGTGAATATTTAATGAGACTAATATTTGTAATAGACTAAATTTTTTTCAGATGTACAACATAAATGAGATTGGATGTATATTACAATATCAGATAGGCCTATAAAAAATTATGATTAAGATGCTAAATGCTTAATGCAATGCAAAACTGCACAAGCATACAAACACTAAAAGGGTGCAATATAAATATCACTATTTTATGCCAGTTCTACTGTATAACTGGCACAAAAACTAAATAACTTTTTAAATGAACAACTTTTGAAATAAATAAATATAAATAAATAAATAAACAAATAAATAAATAAATAAATAAATAAATAAATAAATAAATAAATAAATAAATAAATAAATAAATAAATAAATAAATAAATAAATAGTGATGTCGAACTTTGCACACTTTTTGTGTTTGAAATAAATATGAAAGTTATCTTGCACGCATTCCAAGACTGACATTTCTTTTGTGCTTATTTATCCACTTAAACATTTCTGACATGTTCAGATTGTCAAGTCTGTTTCTTTGAAACTGAGCAAAATGAGTATAAGGGCGACCATCTTCTGTATGATTGAATACATCATTTTCAACCAGTCTTTTTACCAGTACTTCTACATCTTTTGCTTGGGAGGACTGTCCATGTTTCCTAGAACTGGACTTTAGGGCTACTGACCTGTCAATGTTGTCCAACACAGCTCTGGTACTTGCTTCAGCTTTACAGATTCGCAAAACAGCTTGTTCAGTGACATTAGGTCCCAAATTTTTGATGCATTGTTTATTACTATGTTCGACATCTAAGTCGAGAGCAGAGGAGGAACGCACACCTTCCCGAGATGCATTGCAAAATGAAGTATATTATCAATTTTTTTGCACATTCATCATTGTGTTGAAGTCACCGAAGCGAGAGCATCGATAGCGATGTAGGAAAGCTAGTTCTTTCGAATTTGTCGTCTATATTGCTTGTGAAAAACGAAACTCACTTATGGTGTAGCTTGAAGTATCAATTCTTTGTCATAAATTAATGTTAAGATTAATACGCTGGATGAAGCGACGCTTTATGCTGAATCTTGTGATTGAACTGCATGGTCCAAGTTCGTGAGCAGTTAATTCTCGAAATATGTGATACAACATGTAAAATAAAGTTAAACTTGTAAAACTAAATCTTTAATTAATTTTGGATTGCTAGCCATTCAAGAACAAACTTCAATGAAACTTTAGAGTGAGAATATAAATAACACCGAAGCAAGGATCGATCGGATAACGCCAAAGGTCACGGACTGAAATTAGTTTATTTCCCGAGCGTTATAGTCGTTATGCTTTAAGAACATAACGTAATAGTTTATCATTACGCCTTTCATATGATGCCTGAATTACTATCACAATCCAAAAAGCAAAGTTATTTTACTATGATGCATATTGACGCGATTTTAAACCCAGACACTGAGCCAGTGGTTTATCAGCAACGGCTACACGCTGCTTGTGTTTGACGTCAAAACATCCCGCATAAATTCTAAAATTTCGAATTGAAATCCTGGGTCACTAAGGGTCACTTTGAGACCACAAAAAAGGGGAAAGATCGCTCTATAAGACACTATAATCAGAACCAGTTGATGTTGATTCGTTTTAAAGAAAGCGATGTTCGAATATTGGGTATTTTCTTCAGGCCCCAATGTACTTCAAGTTCAAATCTAAATTACAAACCTTTAGAAATGTCAAAATTAACTAAATTTGTGATAGTTTGAAAGCTCTTTTACCACTTCTTCTTATTCGTAAAGGAATTCATTTCTGCATCTCAATACAACGACCAAAAATTAGCTCCGTTTCCACCATAAATTTTGTACAAATCCACGTTTCAAAGGCGCAATGTATCTTGGGAAGGTGTGCGCTCCTCCTCTGAGTCGAGAGGGATGTTTGTGCCACTTTTACTATGATTGTTGACTGACCTATTCCAAATGAACCTTTCACTGTCTCTGGGTGACAATAAGGCATTGGTTAGGAAGAACTGATAAAGGCATTCTAAAGCATACTTTGTGCTACCACCACCATCAGCTCTGCAATATAACATGATGTACTTGTACTGCCTCATAATTCGTTCACCATCACCCTCACTTATTGCATCCAGGAAGTTAGAGAAAAGATAGCCATCAGTAAGTAATGCACATTTGTAATTGAAGATGTCATCAGGCTTTGATGATGAAGGCTTTTCCAACTTTGGCTTGGAGGGAGAAAGCTGTACCTTTTTTTCAATAACCACAGGAGGATTATGAGAAAGCTCATGCTTCCTTCTGCTTTTCCCATTGTATGCAAAAGATCTTGAACATCCCTTAAATCGGCATGGAAAACGCCCATCTTCAGTAAGCTGCTGTTGGGCCAAGTTCTCTTTTTCTTGTTCCAGCAGGACTTCATCAACCATTTTGTTTGCCTTATCTTTGTTGAAGATAAATGCATCTACAATCTTTGCAGAAATGCTGTGCAAGAGTTGCCTCTTTTCACACTTTGTCAGAGAAGTAAGATTGCTAGGTAAAATAGAGTTTTCACTGTCTGCTTTGCTTTCAAGACCTAGAACTGACATAGCAGCTGCAATTACTCTGGACTCTACTGTTGCTGTCAAAAAATCTCTGTCAGCTCTATAGGCAGTGTGTGGATCTCCAGTGACATTTCTTCGATTGATGAGAGTACGGTCAGAGAAGAGGGTGCACAGATCACCATCTGACTGTCCACTGTAAAATCGATTGTAGATCAGCTACAACAAAAATAGAAACACAGTAATTACTATCAAAATCATAAAAAAATATAAAAAAAATTTCTAATAGTAGTCTATAGCATGAGGGTAATGTTGGAATTTGCACTATAGAAATAAATATTATTTTTATTATTATTGACATTGTTTCTAAACTTCCTGCTCTATTTGCTCATGATGCTGATTATTATTATTATTATTATTATTATTATTATTATTATTATTATTATTATTATTATTATTATTATTATTATTATTAATTTTGCCATTCAGAATTGTTGCCTGTTTTTCGACTAGAGAAAAAGTACTTCTAAGAAATGATGATAACGTTGTTATTTCAATGCTTTTTGATCGACCTGACCAATAAGAAATAGGAAAACCATTGACTTACTGGCTGAAAAAACAAACAAACAAACAAACAAACCAAAAAATAAAACAAAAGATGCTTGCAAGACTTTTCTATAGGTGAGCAACAGGTGACAAAGTAGTTACTCCTTTGTTTCTTACTAGGATGAAAATTCTGCACACCTGTTTATTGATCAATGCAAGATAGATCTAGACTCAGGCAGCAACAGGGAGACCAAATAAACAATAGAACTGCATTTACTGTTTAATTTGTAACTATTTGGTACTAAGTCACTGCTGAATAAAAACAGAAGTAACTTCGCAACTTTGAGATTTAGTACTCACTGTTAAGAGCTTAACAGCAGCATGCCAGTCCCCCAACTGCAGGTTGATTCCATCAAGTCTCTCTTCTTGAGTATAGCCATTTGCTACTGAAGATATAACGTTTACAGCTCGCTCCACACTTAGCTGATCCCCAGCAAACAACTGTCCATCAACATCGCCATTCCACTTTCTCGGCAAATAGGTATGAAACTGTTGTAGAACTGTCAGCATCTCTTCGTTAACATTTTCATTCTTAAAGATTACGCCTAGAGGAACCTGTCAAATAAAGTTCATAATGATTACATTATGATCTGCCTAATAAGTAAATGATATAAAGGTATTTCTTACATAAAAACATGAAAATTGAATTAATTTATAGTAGTCAATTGACTGACTGACTGACTGACTGACTGACTGACTCATTCACTCACTGACTGACTCACTGACTGACTCACTCACTGACTGACTCACTGACTGACTGACTCACTGACTGACTCACTGACTCACTGACTCACTGACTGACTGACTGACTGACTCACTGACTCACTGACTGACTGACTGACTGACTGACTCACTGACTGACTGACTCACTGACTGACTGACTGACTGACTCACTGACTGACTCACTGACTGACTGACTCACTGACTGACTCACTGACTGACTGACTCACTGACTGACTCACTGACTGACTGACTCACTGACTGCCGACGCACTGACTGACTGACTCACTGACTTACTGACTGACTGGCTCACTGACTGACTGACTGACTGACTGACTGACTCACTGACTGACTTGGGGAATTTGCATTTGGATGTTAATTCCTTTTATAATCCAAATTATTGCCAATAAAACCTACTCATTTACCTTCTTTGACTTCTGAGACATTTCCTTTGAATATTTATGGGGAATATGGTAGACACAAACATCTTTCAGTGGTGACAGCAAGTCAAAGTAACTGGTTAAAATTCTGGATGTTAGAATGATGTAATCCATGCGCTGCTTTTCATTGTCAGATACACTAGGAAGAAACCTAATGTTCTCTACATCCAGAATGTCAGACTTTTCCTTCATAAAATCAAGGCTGTTCCCACTGACTCTGTTTTCAATCATTTTGTGGTTAACCCAGTGGTAATCACGATTCTGGTGAGTTGATGTCATATTTCTCCTTTGTAACTGAAGGTCAATGTTGTCAAATGAGATGATAAAACCAGGATGGCATGATTTCTGATAGGTTTGAATTTCTTTGCTGATTGATGCAGCACTGGTCAATCGAGGCACTGCATGATCAAGGGCTTTCTCTCTCTTTTCAAGCAACATTTTCAGATTAACATTTTCTTCAGTGATTGCTTTCTTTGTGTGCTGAAGCTGTGCATCATGGTCTTCACCTAGGTTGTCCAGTTTTGAAAGTATTGTAGCATTAGACGTAGTCACCTTCAACTTTGTCAATCTCCTTAAAGTGGTCTGGGAAAAAGAAATATAGAAGAAAGGTATATCAGACAGATCAGTTAAAATGTTATAATTCGGCAATGCAAACATTAATCAGATTATTGTTCCATTTACAATGAATTTTTTTCATATAATCTGAAGAAGCACAGTATATGAATAAAAGAGTAAGGGCTCAAATTAATGTACACTTGTTTGTTTACACCACAACTTACAAACATTAGGAATTGGGTATCAAGTCAATTTGAGCTAATGCACCTCTCAATGTTGATCCTTTGGGGTGGAGAGGGGGGATAGTGTGGCAAAAAATGTGAATTTGAAAGTGATTGCAGTCCCCATAGTTGGGCATTTGATTATTTTCTGGGTTCCAAGACCCCTATAAATATCTTGACAGGTGCATAATTATATAATGTCAGTTCCTACTGCAAATATACTACTCAGCATACCTCTATAGAGCCAGTCTTCATTAGTATGCCAATAACAGTTGCTGTTGCATTCATTTTGGAATTCCTTTGCTTCAAAAGAATAGATCCTGCCAATCCCATACTGGGTTGCCATTGTGCACTCTTTTTGGAGACACACGATGCCATTAATAAAAACGAATAAAATATTGGCGCTCGTTGCTGCCATTCTTCAGAAAGCGACTTGAACTCAAAATTCATTAGGTCGTGTTTGGACGTTTTTTGGAGTAGAGATGGTTTTTTACTTGAGCACAGTCCTTTAACTTCTTTTGAAACAAGCATTAGCACTTTTTCGATTATGAGTTTCCTCAAACTTTGACAGTTCATGACTGCTGAAGTGATACGCGATGGTTGTCCACATGCCAAAGCTTTTCCAATAGTACTAAAACCACTACTTACAACTTTTCTCACTGTTCGACTGGGATAATCAATCTGTAATTTAACTTGACTGGTTTTCGCCTTTCCAGGAGAAGACGTTGGGGTCGAAGTGGCGAGTGTCGATTGAATGTTCGTTATTTTGGTGATATCACCAGGAGTTTTCACTTGGTCTAACAACGAATTTATAGAACAAACAATTGAGGTATCGGTGCTGAGTTCAGTTGAAGTACACCCGGTAGTGTGTCCTCGTAAAGAAGTAGAAGTGGTAGTAGGAAGGTTTGGATTATAGAAATTCAGAGATTTCACAGCTTTCCTAGCGCCATCCATGGCGCCATCCACGGCGCTATCACAGTTTTGCTCGTCTGAGGACGTCGCTTTCAGCCTCTTTAACCGTGACTTTTTATCTTTAAATTTTTCATAAATGTCCTTTTTCAGATCCCGAACTTTGTTTCTAGCTCTGGAGAACTTGATCAAAGTTGCGTAGCACAATTTACAAACATGAAGATCGGAGTTATTGTCACTTGATAAGTTGATGTCGATCGCGAAGTAGATTAGTCCCTTCAAATCCACTGAACTTTTGCCAAAAATGAATACTTTTTCCGTTTTAACTGCTATTTTTGAGCATAGAAAACAGTTGTCTGTTGTCTCTCCTACAACCTTATATGGTGTTTGACTCATAAAAAACTTAAATAACGTCGAAATATTTCATAAAATTCATAACGGAATTCCCCAATTCACAATAACAACCACCATTTTAGTAATGGCTTATTTGGCGGGAAGCTTTACTATACGGTTCAGCGATTGGCTAGCAGCAAACAATAATCGGAATTTGATTGGACAGCTGATACAATTGGAATGGAATGTTGCGCCTGTTGAAGCAGCCGTGTTTTTCCAAGGGAGTGTTGCGTGACGAGGCTAAACAAGGCTGCGAGGGAGACTACTAAAATAGATAAGACTATAAATCCAGTAACAGTAGTCTGAATCTTATGATTGCTTCTAAAGGACAAAGTACCAAATATTAACATCGCTTTTTCAATAAAAGTCTGTGTTTAATCTAACATTTAACGAATATGTAAAAACGCTACATATTTTTTAGATCAGGGTCACGCGCGCGCGTTACAATTCCTCTAGATCTGGACATTGCGTGACATGTCAGTTTATCGCGTTACACTACTGTACATAGAGGAATTTGATTACCCAAGCAGGCAAAAAGTTTTGATTCTCTTTATAATAAAACCTCGACGAAACTCTTTCAAATTGTCAATATGTTAGCTTTCAGGTAAACAAAGATTTCGCACGATTCACAACCTCATTGATTTTGTTTTCAACGGTTAACGAACGATCTACACCACTTTTCTCTAGAGAAGAACTGACTGATATCTACTTATAGAAAAGATTGGCTGTTAACCGATAAGATGGCTTGTTAATCGTGGTTTTATTTCAAATATGCAATATTTGAATGAAGTTAACCGAGTTATAACCGTTGATATAGGTACAAACACCCACACATATATAAGAAAACGATCAACTTAGTATCAGCACCGCAAAACTTAGCACAAGAAGGGACCTCATGTTAGACTCCCTTGGGATTTGATAGCTCGGTTGTATCAAGTTGCACTAGACACGCGGCATGTCCATTTCGCGATCATCGACCAGCGATTTTGTTTATTATTCAGTGTTTGATTTCATAACACATTTGGTAACATATTTCCACGCGCTATGGTAATTATTGTGAGGCTTAGAATATAAATGGACCCTGATTCCACGTTTGTGTACCAGGACTGCTAAGCAGTTAACAGCCTGTAACTTTTATCCAAGCAAATGGCTATATACTTGCGTACACCTCCATTCTGATGGCTTTCTCGAAAACAGCACCAATGCTTAACTTTAGCATTGCAAATGTTGAAGGAGTGCACACCAATTTCGGCGAAATCATTGTGTGAGGGAAGTCGCTCTTAATCTGCCTAGCTGTAAGTTACTAAATGTAGACTTCACACGTCTGTGCTACCTAACCTCTTTAATTTTCTGATTCTCCAGACCTTTCTGAAGATAACTAATCGTTTTCATATCTTTGAAGAAGGTCCACGTTTAATCTCTAAGCGTTAATGTGGAAATTGCTATTCTATTTCTAAGGAGTGTGAAATAGCTACGTTTTTAATAGGTAATCTGCGAAAACTTAATTTGTCCCGTATTTCCTCATACACTAAGACCGTGAGTCTACAACTTCCTGTACAAATACGTACACTTGATGTGAACATTTTGCAAGAGGCTTTTTTGGTATACCCTTGAACTGGCCCTCGTAAAGCGCAAAACATGTCATAGACAATGCCGGACAAAAAGGTTAAGACAAAACGAAAAACGTTGATTTTTGAGTAAACCCATCACGTTCAGTTAATTGTTCTCCCCTCTCCCCCTCTCACCCAACGTTGAGGTAGGTGCACAATGTCGTCCATAGAATGGGCTATCGTCTGGTACAACATTGACCCGGGGGGGAGGGGGGTTCAACAAATAACTTGCAAGGAAGAGGCGACCTAATCAAGTAACAGCTGAAATGTATGGATTTCATAACTGTCTCAAGGATTTTTGTCCGTGATTGTAGCTAAGGATATTCCATGTGCATCTGAAGATGGCGATGATAACGTGAGTTATCTTCAATATCTCATCGGCACTGAAAACCGATTTCAGTTTAGCCCAATTACTGAAAGCAAAGTAATTTCCCTCCTAAACCAGTTAAGCATATCAAAAGCAACTGATCTAGATATGATATCTGCCAGAGTCATTCGAGAATGTGCCGATCTTATTTCACCTTCTATTTGTAAGATTTTCAACACTTCTCTGCAACACGGCATTTTCCCAAACAATTGGAAATGCGCAAGAGTCACTCCACTTTTTAAACAAGGTGAAAGAAATGATGTAAATAACTGTTTCTACAATAGCCAAGGTGTTTGAAAGGATAATATACGACCAGCTTTATTCATTTCTATCGGAAAATTGTATACTTTCAAAACACCAATTGGGGTTTCGTTCTTTGCACTCCAACGTCACGGCATTAATAGAGGCAACTGATAGTTGGGCATATAACATTGACCATGGCAATGTCAATGCCAAAGTGTTTTTAGAACTAAAAAAGGCTTTTGACATGAAATTATTTTATATAAGTTGTGCGCATATGGAATACAAGGAGATGCCTTTAATTGGTTTAAATCGTATCTTAATACCCGCAGACAACAATGCTTTGTCAATGGTTCGCTGACTCGAGTGGAACTTTTTTTCATTTATTAGTAACACTTTGAATCATAAATGGTTCAATGGTTTCAGCAGCTTGAAAATAAAAATAAAGTTAAATTATATAAAGAAAGAAGAGCAAGGCAAAAACTGAAACAGGAGAGCATATCGTGATTCTTATTTCTGAAACGAAAATTAGGGGAAAAAAAGGGAAATTATCGGTAAATTTTCCCAGACACATCCAAGTTTTAAGTTTTATTTTGCATACTTCTCTAACAATTTTCGATTTCTTTGAAGAAATTCCAGCAAAGAAGTTATCTCTGTTTTTCGGTGGACGTCTGGATAAGATCTCCCTCGACCAAACAAACTTTGTTGGCTCGGCGCCTGTCATGGAAGGGAAAATAATCAACCAAATCTGTATGGCAAGTGATTTCGTAATTTAAAGGCCAAAACAAATTCCACAATACAATAAAGTTTTCATTAGTCTTATGCCGTTATCAACTATACCTTACCTTTCCAAAGTCTTGTGGAGTAACTTTGAAGCCATCTTTGCCATGTTGCCGTTTTATAAGGTTACACCATCGATCTCTCAGTTTTTATCTTCGGAAATTTGAAAAAAAACTTACACCTGAAACTTCACCTTGTTTGTCATAAAATGTAGAACTATAGTAAGGTACAGCACATCCTCAACCAGAAGATCTAGAATGCTTTCTTGGTGTAATAGTCGGTGTAATATTCATATTATACAATACAAACTCCATAATCGTGTATATTTTGATGTGCTCTTTCATGTTATGGGGTTTATTGAGTTGATTTATAACAAGAACTTAAACTCGTGAAAAAAAGACCCATATTACTAAGAGAGCTAAACTCAGTATTGATGTCTGTGCGATGTTCATTGCTACTAAGGCTGTTTTCAGTAACTTCGCCATTGCGCGCACACGGCTCTCAAACAATAGAATGTGATTTTTGACGTGCGCACAGATGGGACCATTTGCTTTCTGCTTTCGAATTCTATTGTAATGAGCACGCGCGATGGCAAAATTACTAAAAATTCCTTTAGACGCCTCAAACATCGCACAGACATCCATGCTGAGTTTTGCTCTCTTAGTATTATGGTCTCTCGATGAAACCAATAACTGGCTAAATAAACTATTGCACCTCAGTTATCATGAATTAGGTATGCAATAATTGCGCGGACTTGGTTGTAGCAAATGCCATTTGCATCCCTAATTTAGCAGAGTAAAACTCCTCTCTGGAGGTGCCCGAGGACTTCATAGAACTTATCTGGCATAATCCCCAGGTCTCTCAGTAATCACCTGCGTTCTTGTGGAGTTCCATCGCCTTCAGCCACCATGTCTATCATATAAACCTTGCAAGTTGCTTTGGCCACACTGAGCTTTTTGACTATTTGGCCAAATGTGTCGCCGACGTGCCATCGTTCAAAACATGATTTTGTCTTGAAACTGGTGGTCATTTTTCCCATATAACTGTGTCATTGATGCAGCCTGGAATTTACAGAAAAGAATTGCTTTGAGTAATAGTTCATACAAAAGCCAGCAAACGTGTTTCGTGTTCAGTTGATGTTATCAAAGAAATGTAAGAGAGGACAAAATATATATCGTGGATGGATAGAAACGATAATGAGACAGGAAAAAATAATAGATGGGAGAGAAGTACGCTGTGGGGCTATGTAGAACAGAGTAAATGCTCGTGCAACTTACCGACAAACTTTTAGGGCGCTTCGTGATGTGATTTGGTCCTGCTGGACTTTCCGCGCATCTCTTGTTTCTGAAATAAGCAAGGATGTTGAGATTGAGTTGTGGCCTCTTACCTTTGGCTGCTACTCATTTCAACCCGTTAATTTAGTTAGAATACTGAAATGATTCCAATACAATATCAAAACAACTCTTAATGAAGCGTGGTGCTTCAAGTAATGTGAGCTGGACAGTGAGGTGACCAGCTAGCAAAAACAATAATGAATGGGCCATTCAAAAGGTGTTGGTAAAGGAAGGAGTGGCATCTCATAAAGATGGCTCAATTTAGTTCTGAACGGTACTCATGGAAGAGTATTCTGAAATTTGGTTGCTAATCTTTGATTATTTGGATGCTTCTGACTTAGTAAGAGTTGCAATATCTTGCTTTGTGTGGTGGAACAGGATTTTCGGTAAACAATCCACTAGTAAGTACTGTTTATTTCTCAGTAAAATTTTTGACTCTGTCCAAAGAGGGCAATGCCAGATTGAAATTGGACCAGGAGAATATCCTTTGCGGATTTACCGCACATTCAAAAGATAATTTTTTTCAACTTTAAGATGACTAATTTTATGGGAGACACTTAGGACCTGGTGAACACTGAATGGTTATTTACGTCTTTGTATTTTTGTTCGCTTTCTAGAGGTTCCCCATTTCAGACAAAGTGGAAAACTTTCATCATTGTAGAAATCAACTTTATCAAAATACATCATTGAATTTGTTTTTATGGAAACAGTTTCTAAAGGTTTTAGTTAAGGAAAAGAATTCAAATTTGGCAGTTTTGGCGCTATTAACCAATGAACAGTTCGCAAATAAATCCAATTAACATGGTGACAAACGGCCCTTTTTGTAAGAATGTAGTCAAATCAGCCTACTTCTTATACGAATCATTACTTAAAAGCCATTAGAAGCCATTGGAAACCGCAAGTGGTGATGCAACGAACATCTATTACTATTTTAGATTTTTGATTTTTTGAAGATAAGTATTAGAAACATTAATAAGAATATATAGCAACATCCTCTAACGTCATAATGATGTCACCGATTATTTTAAATATCCCTAATAAAGCTTGATGACCAAAAGTTTTAACTTAGTTAGGTAGAAACACTTCATAATAGTAATACATGTTCGTTGCATCACCACTGGTTTCCAATGGCTTCTAATGGCTTTTAATGGTTATTAGTGACGTCACTTTTATGACGTCATCATGCAAGAAAAATCCCTTATAACTCAACAACGAAATGTCGGATCAAGATAAAAATTGCACCAAATTTTAGAGAACAGCATTCTCTTTCAAACTATGTACCTTTGATAATCTTTGATTATTTGGATGCTTCTGACTTAGTAAGAGTTGCAATATCTTGCTTTGTGTGGTGGAACAGGATTTTCGGTAAACAATCCACTAGTAAGTACTGTTTATTTCTCAGTAAAATTTTTGACTCTGTCCAAAGAGGGCAATGCCAGATTGAAATTGGACCAGGAGAATATCCTTTGCGGATTTACCGCACATTCAAAAGATAATTTTTTTCAACTTTAAGATGACTAATTTTATGGGAGACACTTAGGACCTGGTGAACACTGAATGGTTATTTACGTCTTTGTATTTTTGTTCGCTTTCTAGAGGTTCCCCATTTCAGACAAAGTGGAAAACTTTCATCATTGTAGAAATCAACTTTATCAAAATACATCATTGAATTTGTTTTTATGGAAACAGTTTCTAAAGGTTTTAGTTAAGGAAAAGAATTCAAATTTGGCAGTTTTGGCGCTATTAACCAATGAACAGTTCGCAAATAAATCCAATTAACATGGTGACAAACGGCCCTTTTTGTAAGAATGTAGTCAAATCAGCCTACTTCTTATACGAATCATTACTTAAAAGCCATTAGAAGCCATTGGAAACCGCAAGTGGTGATGCAACGAACATCTATTACTATTTTAGATTTTTGATTTTTTGAAGATAAGTATTAGAAACATTAATAAGAATATATAGCAACATCCTCTAACGTCATAATGATGTCACCGATTATTTTAAATATCCCTAATAAAGCTTGATGACCAAAAGTTTTAACTTAGTTAGGTAGAAACACTTCATAATAGTAATACATGTTCGTTGCATCACCACTGGTTTCCAATGGCTTCTAATGGCTTTTAATGGTTATTAGTGACGTCACTTTTATGACGTCATCATGCAAGAAAAATCCCTTATAACTCAACAACGAAATGTCGGATCAAGATAAAAATTGCACCAAATTTTAGAGAACAGCATTCTCTTTCAAACTATGTACCTTTGATAATCTCTTGAAGTAATCTGGATGTTCTGGAAAAATGTAACAATTTGCCATGACTTCAAAATCAAGTCAATGGTAACTTTTATACATGGCAAAATAAACCACCACTTATAGTTAGGGATCACTGAAAATTCATTGCAAATGATCAAATATTGTTGAAGGTACAAAAATGGCACTTTTAACAATGCCGATTTTGGGGTCCTTTGTGCCCGGCGTGAATACATGTACATGTGCAGTCTTCAGCAGTGTGTTGTGTTAAACATGAAGACCACAGTTAAGGTCTACTGATATAAATAGCATTTTCATTTTTCTTTTCAGTGCACAGTGGTGTCAAAATTTCTTACCCTTACAGAGTTGGTACGCGACACAGCTGATCTTTACCTGTCTATGAAGTTCCAACCTGTGGTGTTTATCAATGACACCCCTTGTGGTTTTGTACGCCATATGCAATGTCGTGATATCAGAACAGCGATACAGCTTTTGGGAGCAAGGGAAGGGTGCTTTGAAAAGCCTAAATTGAATTGCAAACCACTGGAGGTAAGTCTATGAAAAATAGGATAAATGTTTAGACATATATTTTGCAATGTCATCTGAGAAAGCTCTGTTGCACCAATGGAACATATGCATACATGTACAAACAAGAGTACATGCAGCCTAAACAATTAAAAATTGGTGCCACGGACAGGGGCTTTTTCCCCAGTCAGTACATACTGTGAATAGCTGCACCACCTAATTGTACACTTTTTCTGAAAGTGGATTGTATAAGGAACCCAATAATTTGTAAGTGTTAAGATTAATTATAATTATGCAAATAATAGCGGAGCTCCCGCGCGGGCCAAAGGCCCTCGCGAGCGGAGCACCATACCTAAGAAAAAATGGTAACCCATCAAGTTGATTTTTTCATGGGCTTGAGTATACGTCACTTCCGTACGTCCGTCCGTGTACATCGCGATGCTGATTGGCTGATTGATTTTTGGCGCCAACTTGACGTGCGCTGACACTTTGAAAACTGAAAATTTACAAGTTTCCTTGCAGTTTTAACTTGCAAGACTTAAAAATATTATTCTCGAAACCTTGTAAAAATGTAGCGATTTTCATGATCATTAATCTGTGCCAATATTGACGGGTTAAAACGAAAAGTGAACGTACGTTTTAATTTTTTTTCGTGCCCGGTGTCGTTCCAAAAACTGCTCGAAAGACGAAGGAAACAAAGAACATTTTCAGTGGGACGATTTTTAGTTGGATTTGTAGCTTCAAAAAACTTCTAATAATGAATGAGTCATTGAGGATCGTGCACGTTGAACTGTACATGTGGCCATGTTTAAACAATCACTCGATCAAGTATTAAAGTCTTACATGAAATGTACAACGACATTTTGTTTTACGGTGAACTTTTTGCACTAGTTCTAATAATAATAAAATTAGTAAAAAAATGATTTTCAACTTATTTCAACCCCACTAATGTGTAAATACAGCTCAAAAGGAAGGAATTTTGCATGCAAACTAGTTGTTTTACATTAAGCACGAAGTTGAAAATGCTTAAGAAATTCCTTGTTTTCTTGTTATGTGAAGTGGCTGTTTATAATCACTTTAAATTGTATTATCAGTGTAATCTGGAAGAGACAAGCGTTCACCAAGTGTGTCATTCTATTCTACATTAAAAAACAAAACAAAACAAAACAACAACAACAACCACAAAAAACAAGATGTCAGAAATATGTTCTGTAATATTCAGGATGTTGAAAAGGTTTAATTACTTGTATCAATTTAGAAAAAGGTTTTGGAGATTTTGCTTTCTATTTCTGAAAATTATGAACCACTACAAAGTCAATTATGAAATATCTGACAGTGAATCTGAATATTAAAATTTACTGTAATAAAGGTCACTGAGTTTACAAGCCCATACAATATACAAACCAAAACAAATGATTTTATAATAATTTTCATTTCAGTTTTTTAAGCCCTTTACAATTGGGCAATTACCACAGGAAGCCCAAATCATTTGAATCAAGAACACAAAAAAAAATTAAAATTAAAATGGAGCTTTGCTATTAGGCAGTAGTTGTTTTGAATTGTTTTACATTTTCATCTTAAGTCATGATTAGTGTAACCTGGAAGACAGAATTCTTGTTTCGTGTTAAGACAACTATTTACCTGTGTCATTCTATTCTACATAGTACAAAAACAAGATGCCACAATACTGTCAAGACAGAAAAATCTAAATATAATGTTCTGCAATGTCCAGTTCAATTGAAGGTTATTGAAATGATTCAGTATTTATGTGAATCAAATCAGTTTGAGGGATTTTTGCATTCAATTTCTGAGAATTATGAACCACTACTACAAAGTCAATTATAAAATGTGACTGAATCTGAATAAATATCACTGTGGTGACTGAGCTTGAAAGCCTTATAATAGACCATTTCACGGTTGTCGTGGCTCAACCTCAGCCTCGACAGCGTGTAATATATTCTTTAGAAATCGACTGTAGCCCATGGTAAGGTAAGGAATGCACACATCAACAAACAATCGAAACACATTAAAATTCCACGGGCTGTAGTCCAATTCTAAAGAATATATTACACGGTATCGAGGCTGAGGTTGAGCCACGACAACCGTGAAATGGTCTATTGTCAGGAGACGGAGGGGCAAGAGCTTTTCAAACTCTTTATGCTAATTAAAGCTTGGTCTATAATCTTTATTTCAACTTTTACAACAAAATGCAATCTTGGAAGATGTTTTAGAGATTTTTGCTTTCTATTTCTGAGAATTATGAACCATGACTACAAATCTGACAGTGAATCTGAATATTACAATATACTGCAATAAAGGTCACTGAGCTTACAAGCCCATAAATATACAAACCAAAACAAATGATTTTAAAATAGTTTTCATTTCAGTTTTTTAAGCCCTTTACATATTGGGCAATTACCACAGGAAGCCCAAATTATTTGAATCAAGAACACAAAAAAATATTAAAATTAAAATGGGAGCTTTGCTATTAGGCAGTAGTTGTTTTGAATTGTTTTACATTTGCATCTAAAGTCATGATTAGTGTAACCTGGAAGAGAGAATTCTTGTTTCTTGTTAAGACAACTATTTATCTGTGTCATTCTATTCTACATAGTACAAAAACAAGATGCCACAATACTGTCAAGACAGAAAAATCTAAATAAATTATATTGTTCTGCAATGTCCAGTTCAATTGAAGGTTATTGAAATGATTCAGTATTTATGTGAATCAAATCAGTTTGAGGGATTTTTGCATTCGATTTCTGAGAATTATGAACCATTACTAGACATTACTACAAAGTCAATTATAAAATCTAACTGAATCTGAATAAATATCAGTGTGGTGACTGAGCTTGAAAGCCTTATAATTGTCAGGAGACTGAAGGGCAAGAGTTTTTCAAACTCTTAATGCTAATTAAAGCTTGGTCTATAATCTTTATTTCAACTTTTACAACAAAATGCAATCTTTGTTTGCCTATTACCACAGGAAGCCCAATTCATTTGAATCAAAAACCTCAAAAAC
Source organism: Telmatactis stephensoni (assembly GCA_029948255.1). Classification (NCBI taxonomy): domain Eukaryota; kingdom Metazoa; phylum Cnidaria; class Anthozoa; order Actiniaria; family Isophelliidae; genus Telmatactis; species Telmatactis stephensoni. The sequence continues at coordinate 217,723 of JALIZF010001393.1, read as the reverse complement.
AAAGTATCTAAAATTATTATTATTTATTTAAATGGGAGCTCCGCTATTAGGTAGTACCTAATTTTTATATTTATGTTTAGAACCATGATGTTCCAGAAGTTATTCCACCCAAACACAGGGACAGTCCTACTTTTCCCTTTCAATTCATGGGTCTTGGCAAACAAGATAATGGACAAAATCGAAAAAGGAGAGCTTCATATAAATAAAAGGAAAAGGAATGTTGCTTCAACGTCATTAAAGCAGACAGCCTTTAAATGTTTAAAGGCAAAGGATACAATTAATGACGAGGAAGCAATATTTCTTATTCTTAAAGAATATGAAAATGGCACCATACCAGATGAGGGGGTGGCACCGGCCAAGAAGAAAGCAAAGGGCAAAGAGTACCAAGATTCAGGAAATGATAGTGTATGTACCAATAGAGGCTTCCTTTATTATCTAGTAGGCATAAAGTTAACGAGCATTTAACTCTTTCAGGCCATCTCCAGTATGATAGATGACCTAACGCAAAAATTGGATAAGGCTATAGAGGAGAAAAACGAATTAAATTCTGTAAGTAAATACAAAGGGTCACGAGTGTCCTATATATCTTTGCATTTTACCAGAAAATTTTAATTTGTTACTGAATTTTATGAAAACAGCATAATAAAGACCTTCTTCAAAAAATTGGGAGCTTAAAGAACGCTTTAGCTGGGCAAACTAAGGTACGTAGGCGTATGCTCAAATCTCAGCAAATTATCGTCTTAATACACGCAAAATTTGTTTCAGGAAAGCATTGAAATGCAAAGGCAAATCCAGGACCTAGAGTCTAGAAACAGCAGGATCTCTAAGGTATGCATAAAAAAATATACTTTGTTTAGATAATTATGAATTTGCATTAACTGATTTCCAAATTTGCTTTGAAGGAGCTCAAAGTGGAAAAACAAAACAATGCATATTTGTCCTCACTTGTCAAAGAGAAAGACGAGGTAAAATTAAACCCTGCTGATCATATTATTATTAATGAGTAGCATTTTACGTAACATCTAAAGATTGAAGTGCTCATCTATTTCAATATCAACAGGAAAATGAACGTCTACGAAAGCGGCTTCGCGAAGACCAACAAGAACACAGCGGACTTGCTAAAGTAACTATTATATTAGTACTGGTTCTCTGTTGTATTGTTGAGGGGAATCTCGCCTTCAGGCATATATAATTAAAGAGCGCCCAGAGCCATATCAATAAGGTTTTCCCAACGAGATAATATGGCAGTTTTTGTCGTTCACATAAGCATTAGAAATCTGCAATGCTATAGGGCTTATCGTTTCGTAGCGATGTTCGTGTCTTTTAAATAAATTCTGACATTATTGAAAAGACTGGGTATTCTGCTATGTTTACAGAGAAAGTCTTCAGTAAAGAAACAAAAGAGCGTGGCATCTGGAGTTGGAACAGACAACGATGCGGTAGGTAAAATGTTTACAATGATTAGTAAAGACAGTTTAACGCTTTAGATGCAACAATCATGCGTAATCTCAAGGTCGTTATTTTTTTCTTTCTTTCCTTTCCAAAGAGTCTAGAAAAGAGAAAAGAACTAAGCAAAGTCAGAAAAGAGGACCGAGAAACTATTGAGGAATTGGTAAGACGCATAAAACTATCTGACAAACAAATGTCGATCAATCTAAAAATCTTTTCAACTGTATGATTGTCTCTCAATGGTCTGGTGTCTTTTTAAAAACATAAATTATCTTAAAATCTGCTATCACTATCTCTCAACATCATCGCGTCTCATTCTTTCATATCTGTATTATTCTTTTTTGTAAAGGAAAAAGGATTGACTGAGTCGCAATCGACAAAAGGTAACCCTGAAACATCGGACGTTACAAAGGTAAGGAAGCATCTCCCTCTGTTCTCAATTCATAATAATTAAAAATCAGTTAAAGGCATAGACGCATTGCAATTAATGTGTATGCTTATCAGGAAACACAAAGAAGTGATGTCGCCCTAGAAGATCAGAAAGTAAGTCTTTCAATAGTATTTACAAGGGCGGATCCAGGGGGAGGGTCGCGGGGGTCAGGACCCCCCCTGTGTCTATCAATGAATATGTCATGAATTTGCGACAGCAGTAATTTTTTTCTGTGAAAAGACTCACTTTTAACATTCATTGAAATATCACTAAGCAATGCCAACCCTCTACCCATTCAGTTGTAAATATAATATTTTTGTTTCTAATAAAAAATGTTAAAAAATCACTAGTCTAAGCAATGAATGTCATATTTTCAGCGAGTTTCAATGGCTTAAGACCTTTTCGTTTGGGTTCCCTGTTTGTAAACGCCACGTGACCCCCACCTTTGAAAAATCCTGGATCCGCCCTTGATTTATATCAAGGTTTTAGATATTATTAGTTGGAAGTAATGAACGTGATTTCTGAGCTAAATAGTATTGTCAAAATTTTCATTAGGTTTACAAATTGAAAGTGGGTGAAATTTGCGTACGAAAGGGAGAAGTAGTTGCTGTGGCCTACGATAATGGCAAATATTATGTGGGCAGCGTAAAGGAACTCGGCGAGAAACAACCTTCAGTAGAATGGCTGAAACCGGTAAAAGGAAAACAGGGGAGATACAAATGCGGAAAAACTCCTAGTATAGAAAGTGTTGAGCCACAGTTCATCTTCTTCCAACCAAAATTTAGCAAGGAAAGTAATGCACTGGACATACAAAATTTCAAAGAAATGGAGACAGCCCACAAAATATACCACGAAAAATATTTCGCCAAAAAAAGTAGATAGCTTAAATAAAAAAAATTTAATATAAGTAGATAAGTAGATATATTTGTAAAAAGCCTTTGTTTGAGCATGTAATCTCTCGTTATTTTGCCAAACTGAATTTCTTCTGCAAAACATTTGACTAATAAAAGTGTCATCTGATAATCTGACCTAGCTAATTACCACCCAAAAGCGACAATCGCATTTATCAGTCAACAATTCTACGTGACGTTTCACGATCGCTTGACGTCTCACTATATTAGTTATTGTCTGACAATAAATGCAAAAGTAGAATGATTTGTATTTTTGTCTGGGAAAATAAATAAGGCTGAACTTTGTTAAGATGAATAAAATAAAATCTGTCAGTGTAATATGACACCCATGCTCGTTCGATTGCTTGTCATCGTACAGTGTTTGCACGTGGACTGACTGTCAACTGTTGACGCGCTACGGAAGATCGGTATAAAGAAACCTTTTTTACGAGCAAGGAAAGCTACGATTCAAGAAGACTGAAAAAGACAAAAGCACTTATTTTTTTAAAGCCAGATTTTCTTTTATGTAAACACGATATGTAATTCTTTTCGTTCCAGATCGAAACTTTATATTCCGGAATGAGGACCCAAGACTTTGCAACTTGTGAACTAGGATTTGCTATAAATTAAGGTTAAATTTTCATTTTCGGTAAAAATTTCTCATTTTAATTGATTTATCGAATCGAAGAGGAACAACGAGGGAAACGTATAATATTTATCAGGTATTATTCATTCCGGTCCGGTGAACAACAGATTTGACAGCGGCCCTTTCTGTAATGTCTATCCACAGAAATACCTAATCGTTAGGGCTAAGTCAAGTAGTTGTGCGATCTTCATTATACCTAATGATTAGGGCTTTTTGCAGCAATCCCTAACGCTAAGGTCTTGCTACATAAATGCTTAGTTCATGTAAGAAATCGGAAACGCATTTGATTGCTAAGTCGAGATTAGATCTCAGAATAAATTGTACACAACGAAGTGAAGCGCAAGTGGAGACTTCCAAGCTAGCAGAGTCTCTTTCATGACTATTCAGCAAAGAAATTTTCTTTGTCACGAGAGAGACTCGACCAGCAGGGAAGTGGAGACAGGAAATGTACATTAGCTCGGTTTGCAGGCTGCTTTCAAACTAATCACTAATGCCATAGTTTACATCGAAAACATAGAAATCACGGAAAATATTTTCGATGTTCAAAAATGCTGCAGTACACAGGACACAGCTTTTTATCACTACTTGGTGGATCACATGCAACTGAACAATCTTAAAGGTAAGTAGATCGAACTATATCACGCTAGAATTATAGTTTATGGCTCGGTTCACATGATTACAGACACAAAAATCATAAGCGTTTTTTAGCTGACACAACATAACGACCTGGCATAAATGTAATCTCGAGAAAACGGATTTGTTCGTTTTCTTATTACTTTATATGCCAATTACGCTTATACTTATATCTTGGTGTAGATCGACCGGGCTTCACTTTTCGCGCGTAAATCAGAATTACATTTGCAGGTCAATGATTAATTTTCCTATTTTTAGATATTCTAGTCACAAACATGCCCTAGTTATTAGGGCATTTCAGCCAGAATCCCTAATAATGAGGTATATTTCACTTTTCACCTAATTGTTAGGGCTTTGCGGAAAAGACTACATTCTCGCTCCCTAATCATTAGGGCTTTGAACTATAAACCCTAAAGATAAGGTAATGTGACAAGAAACCCCTAATGTTTAGCTCTAAAACACAAAGCCCGGAATTAAATCCTATACACGAAGTTAAATGAAGAGGCGTTAGTTAATATTTAGTTCCAATCTTACTCATTGAAAAAGCCAGTGATTGTCGAAATTGGTGCAATATTTTGTGTGCAGTGGCTTTCGGAGTGTTTTTTTTAAATTCAAAACAAATGACCTTAGTGTTCTTTTTGGAGAGGTTTTGAAGTTGAAGATCAAAATTATTTCTTTAATATTATTCTAAAAATGATCTTGAAATATTTCAAAACAAGTTTTTTAGCAAACTGGTCAAAATGCTGCTAGCTGGATTCTTGACCTGCACAAACTCTCTATCTGAATCACGATGACAGATTATAAAGCACACAAGAAAGCAGAAAAATTTCTTTTGGCCGTCTTCTATTTAGATATTTGATTTTGTTCTTTGTTGTTTATCATTACTTACTCTTTAATTTTATAATTGATTGAAATTTTTGGACTAATTTTATATTGTGGACATTATCCGCAAAAATCTATCCGCAATCCTCACTCCTCGTTTTAACAGCAGCCAATGAAATTGTTATCTGGACAACGTTGATAAGATTGGATATGTAATGATTTGAATTTCATTAAAAAAATACATACGATAATTAAAACTGTTAGATAATCCACAGATCTAAATTCGAGTTGACCTAGTAATACTAAGGTACGTTACATTGGTACTGTGGTATACGTTGGTACAGTGGTACTGTGGTACTATGGGACGTTGGTACTGTGATGCGGTGGTACTTTGGTACGTTGGTACTGTAGTATACGTTGGTATTGTGGTACTATGGTATGTTGGTACGGTGGTACATTGGTACTGTGGTACATGTTGGTACTGTGGTACGTTGGTACGTTGGTACTGTGGTACAGTGGTACATTGGTACTGTGGGATACGTTGGTATGGTGGTACTGTGGTACGTTGGTTCTGTGGTATACGTTGGTACGTTGGTACTGTGGTATACGTTGGTACTTCGGTATGTTGGTACTGTGGTACATTGGTACTGTGGTACGTTGGTACTGTGATACCTTTACAGATTGCTACTCCAGTCCTGATAAAACTACATCTCTGCAAGGCTGCGAGCTTCTAAGACAAGAAAAGAACAAGAGACATCCAAAAAGTGACTCTCCAGTTCAGGAAGGGAGTCGTACCTCTGCAGTGAGACTGATACAGGCACACAAAACAACGGCTCTTTTCAGAGCCACCAAATATATTAAAGTCATTACCAGATGCCTTTCTCTTCACCCCGTTTTTTATTCACCGGGAACTGACTTTATTCTAAGGTTTATCAGTACAAATACAAAATAGAACACTTAAACACTTTTAGAAGAAATATTTGACTTGTTCATCATGTTATGATCCGTTTGATAAATTTAAGTTCAATTGTTATACGATCTCTCAAAAATCCAAAATTCAGTTTGGCATAATAATTATCTAGACATCATTGAAAATAACATATTTTGGAAACTTTTTACAAATTACTTCTGCCTATTTTGATGAAATGCAACTAACAGCTAACAGCTCAAAATCCATCTAGCAATCCAAAGTAAGCTGTACTTATCCACCAAAACTTTTAGAACAAATTATATTTCGGCCTATTGCAAGGGATGGTGATCATTTTCGAAACGCAAAGCAGAAAGATGTCTGTTAGTCGCGATTCATCGTAATCAGTCGGTATAATATCTGATTTCAGTTTCATTGAGCTTCAGCGTTCACTCTATTCATTTCTTGGCCGTTTTTCCAGTTTCCCTGCCGTCGTTTCAGCGTGAGCAGTTCGGCGTCTATTGCTTGACAAATCTGCAAACAGTGGTATATATTATCTTGATTCTATACATACATACATGATTGAGACTCCCTCAACAGGGCTTTTCAGCTCAATTTACAAATCCTAACTAAATCATATAAATCAAACATAAATGAATTAAGAATCCCAACTGGCAAGGAGGCAAACCAGTTGGCTATATTACAAGCATGGCCGAGAAACTGAATTTGAACTAATCGAAATTGGAACAAATTCAGTCTCGGCTAGTGGCCAGAGCGGGAATCAAACCTGGGACCGCCAGATTGAGAGACCAACACTCTGACCACTCGGCCATGCTGCCTCCTATACTGAATTAACGATAGCTGGAGTACGTCTAAAGTCTAAAAAAGGTCATTACAAAAATTCGACCTGATTTGGTCCGACTTACCAGCCTCTAGGCCGCGACGGTTAACATTGACTGGGTAATTATCTACCGCCATTCCTTCTAACCATAATATCCCTAGGCAATTCAGAAAATAACAAAAGGTATAAGCCTGTGCATGCTTATTATTACTCGTAATAATTTCATAATATTCTTACCATTGTCTATAAGGGTGAATTCTTGGATTAAGCTGAAAAGTAGTAAAGTTTACTTTAATCAGAGTGAAAATCAAGATGATGTGTCACTAACATCAGATGTTCTCTTAACTGCTGATGAAAGTTCTTTACCTCATCTACGATTCTTAAGTGTCCTTCCAGGAACGAAGCTAGTTCTTCAAGGTAGGCATGCACCTGGGCATCATGAACCGTGATCTACCATCAAGAAAGATCATGTTAAGGCTTTGCTAATATTTTGGCTAGACAAAGCAATCTATAATTGCACTGGTCAGGATTTAATAGGTAATGAAGCTTACCGTCAGTGCTACTTGATTGCTCATTTTCAAGCACGTAGAGAATACTGTCCTCAAATCTGAACTCAAACGACAATTTAACTGGAGCTGGACCACAGGTACGTAAGCATTGAAAAGTTATCACAAGAAACCTAAGACCATTGTATTTTGTAGAGATTATATTACAGCGAAAATTGGGTGGTGTCGACACCTCGAGACAGGCACCCAAGGAAATCGTTTAGAGCAAGCTCCTTAATTATGGAGGATCAATATGTGGGTTCAAATCCTCTTTAAATTGTAAAAACAATTTTTTTTATCCAAGTGCGGTAATGTACGTATTTTGCAATAGAAAATACTCTTTTAAATAGGCGTTCTTATGCTTTTTTCTGGTTCTGAATTGTTTAAACCTTTTCTATTTTTGTTAAACAACTCAAAAGCAGAAGAAAAGCATACAGAAGCATACACTAGATTATTTCTTATTGCAAAAAATAAGATGTTTTTTTTTCCATTTTCATGAGAATTCCAAGCCACATATTGATCGTACAGGATTGGGTTGCCTGTGTCTCTGACGTTGTACTTTATGACGTAATATAATTGGATAAGAAATTTATTTTCATACAGCATGCAGTGTTCTGTTTGAAATTGTGTTCAAAAAAGTTTTATTTTCTATTTTCTAAGAGTGGTCTTCAGTACTTTTAAAACTAGTCAGCTTTCGTTCAGTTTGGGCTTGTTCGGGACAACAGTAGCTCTAAGAAAAGGTAAATACATTTAAAACAAATTATCCACGTGGGGTACGAGAGTGTAATGGCTGCCAAAATTCCTGTCGAGAACACTGATTTATGTTGAACAGAATAACTATATTTAAGTCATAAAATGCATTCGTACCATATTGAAATCCCATAAAACACCAGAAATATGTACTGTCAGCACTCAAGAGTACTTGCACTTCAGTAAGCCTTAAGCTTACTTGTTTTGCTTCATTAGAAAACTAAAGTTCGTGACTTTTCACAGTGTTGTTTTTTAAAATTAATTCATTTCATTGCAGGGGTTGTAACAGACACAAATGAAATTACATTATGTTATGGTAAGCTACAGTTTATTTACAATAATTTGTTCAATATTTCTAAATTTCTATTTACAAATCATTCTGTGTTGTAATATGTAATATGATATTTAAATATCTAAGTTAGCACTATATATGAATAGATAGATAGTTAGATGTATATGTATGATATTTATATAGAGAATAAGTGAAGAGGTGTTCTGTCCAACAATGCACTCCCAGTAAAAGGATCCTTGAGGATTCACATTCTGCACTTCATAGAAATATCTTGAATGTAGTTGAAAGAGAAGGCAGGCAACTTCTAATGTCCAAAAAAGCTTTAATAAAGACGTTTCGACCTTCAGTCTTCTTCAGTAAAAGTAAAAGTAAAATAAACTATTAAAAAATATGTACAAGGTAAAAGAAGGGGATCTGTATGATATTTATATGTACAACTGGATGTGGGGCTTGTTCATTAATCTACAGTATACATTATAGCATCCAGTAAGCTGGTATAATCAGGTAGCCCAAGCTCACTGATAGTGTTGGTTTACTATAGAATATATGTGACTTAATTAAATCTTCATTTCTTACCTTGAATCACAATAAAATCCCTTGAAACTTGCATGGTGTCCTTTTGATGTACTGCATTACTGCCTGGCTGAGTGTGAGCGAGTTTCGTTCAGTTTAAGATAGCTTTCCCCCTTTCCCCTCCATATATACACTTTGCTCTTGAGTCTAATCCTGAGTTTTTAGAATATCATGAGTTTCATGAAGATTATGCAATTATAATTTCAGCGATATTAGATAAACTAGGGTTATATATAGTCAAGAACCAGGGGAAAACACTTTGCTCTTGACTCAATCACCCCCTAGGGATGAGGGATGGCCTAGCAGTTTTGCTATTTTCTAAATAGAACTTTATGACAAGTTTCAAAATGGTCATATGTATATGCAGTGTTAGTGTACATAATGACTTGACTCATATTCTTTTTAGAAAACAACAAAACAACTAGCTAAGGATACATTTTATGCATGACTTTAATTCATAATTAGCCTACCATCCACAGTGACTTTGTCTGTGTGGCATGTTCTGGCCTCACAGAACTCCATTTGAGAGGGCAGTTTTTCCAACAATTTCTTCTTTTCATTTCCCATCAGTGAAGACCACTCCTTCTCTCCATCTTAATTCTCCCAAATGGAGAATTCCACACCACACTTTTGAATTTCTCTCACAAAGGTTGTCAAGATGATCTGTTGTCCATCTTGACTTTGGTTTTCCAAGGTTCTCTTCCTATAAAGATATCAAATTTGACAAGGTAAGGATAATGTGTATGATTTGATTTTTCAAACATAACATAATATAATATAACTACATATTATTATAATAGTTTTGAGCTCTACATAACTGGGTCTTTATGTTCCTTGTACTTGTGCTTGCATCACAAGAGCGAACCAGGCTATAGAATTATCATCAGTTTACTTGTTTCTGTTTGTCTGCCAATCATTTGGTAATTTCACATTTACACAAGAGGTGCTACTGTGAAGGAAACCTTCTGAAGAGCTGATACTATCATTACAGTTTTCAGTGATCAAAATTCGTGTCTGTTATGCCATCATGAAGACAGTGTTTGGATTTTTGGATCTATCATTATTTTAGCCTTAATGGTGCATGTCTTTGTGATATACAAAGATACATTCAGACTTAGAATTTATGGCTCTCACTTACCACAACCAGACATATTTTTCTGTGTGCTTTCCAAAATGCTGCAGGACAAGACAAATAAATGGCTTGCCCTGCTTAGAACTGACCCATCACCAGACAACTTCACCTAATTATAACAAATCAAAACATCAAATAATGTTATGATTACGAGAAATATTGTTTTATAAGTTCTATCCCTTCCAATAAAGCTTGCTTAAAGTAATTTGCTTCTTGTAATGGGTTGTATATAAAAACTTCATGACAGATTCCAATCAAAGCACTGATCAAATCAAATAATACTAATAAGGGTTTGGCTTTTCATCTTATCTCATAAAGTACCACCACTTTTTTTTCAAATTATCCAGAAAGGGACCCAGAAAGGGCCAGCTGAAAGCATCAAAAGTCAACATCAGTTTTTCTGTTTGGACAGTGGATGCATTTGGATATGATGATGGTCTAGGAGAAATTTGTTGGCGTAAGGGTACCATGGGAGACCAAGACAAAATTTAAGAAACCAAATTTGTCAAGCGATGAAAACTTACATGTTTTTCAATAACTATCTGAAGCAAGTGCTTGAATTGAACCTGTGCCCCAGGCTTTTGGCCAGTTTTTTTTTTTTTTCGTCACATAGGGACTCCAGGTTGCATCCAGTGATTTCTGGTATCGCTCTATGAGGTAGGATCTTGGCAAGCTCGGACTGACTTGTGTGAGTTCGTGATAACCAGCAAAGGAGATGGAGTGCTGGTTCATGATGTGTGCCACCTTTTTAATCGACATTTGCAGGTCGTCTGTGAGAGCTAAAATATAAGATCAATCAATCGAATTATTTTGAATATTTATTTTGCAATGATTGTGCTTTAGAATTGCGAATCGTGCCTGCATTTTGTTCCCGTAGTTGTAATATTCCCAATGACGATGCTTTGCACTATTCATTTAAGATGGGTAAAGGCCAATAATCGAGTAATTTACACAATACATATTTTGGTTTCAAAATTTAAGAAACCAAATTTGTCAAGCGATGAAAACTTACATGTTTTTCAATAACTATCTGAAGCAAGTGCTTGAATTGAACCCGTGCCCCAGGCTTTGGGCCAGGTGTTTTCGTCACATAGGGACTCCAGGTTGCATCCAGTAATTTCTGGTATCTCTCTATGAGGTAGGATCTTGGCAAGCTCGGACTGACTTGTGTGAGTTCGTGATAACCAGCAAAGGAGATGGAGTGCCGGTTCATGATGTGTGCCACCTTTTTAATCAACATTTGCAGGTCGTCTGTGAGAGCTAAAATATAAGATCAATCAATCGAATTATTTTGAATATTTATTTTGCAATGATTGTGCTTTCGAAATGCGAATCGTGCCTGCAGAAACAAAATGTTCCCGTAGTTGTAATATACAACAACCCCGCATACAACAACCCCACAACTTGCTTACAACTGCTGTGTGTGACAATAACTAAAGGTTCACATGTTTTAAAATCTTACAACAATGTTCTTGTCGCACGCAGGCAACAGTTGTAAGCAAGTTATAGGGTTGTTGCATGCGACAAGTTGTAAACAAAAATTTTATTGTTTAAATTGGCCTTAAGGAATGTCTAATCATTCTCGAATATTATGTGGGTATACACATACAACACCTGATCAAATTAAATTTAACATGATAAGATATATAATCTTTTCGTACCTGGACCATTATTTTCCTTCATTGACAAGTCCATTACGATATCTTCTTGCATTGTCTTTTCTTTTAGACTGATCGATGTTGCCTTAAGGTTAAATTTCGCGTTCTCGCTGTAGAATATAATGGAAGTGCATGAGAATAGTTGCCTTGTTACGAAAAGTCTGTTTTTGTGTTCGATATTTTAGACTGATAATAGCATTAAAACAATTCAACTTTCAACTCAACTTTATTTCATCATTCAATAAAATTGACAAATTGCTCACTGCCGCAGCTAACACAGCTGGTCGAGGCAATCAGTGATTATTACCATAGAGATTAAAATATTACTGTTAAGAGTGAAATGAGCACGAAACATAATAGATGAATTGTACAGATTTCAGTGTTTTTAATCCTGAGCAATTTTTAAAGAACTATTTCAAACATCCCTCACCTTATAGAGGATAACTGCCTTAGCTGGTGCCTTCGAGAAACTTCTCCATAAGCCTTTGCTTGGTTTGCAATGTTCAAGATAGATGGCGTTTGGATTTCATTGTTGGTTAGCAAATTGTGCGGCCAATCCTCCTCCAATTCTAGTTTGTAGTGCCAGTCATGGCTTCTCAAAACGTCTCTTTGTTTTTCTCCAGATGGTCTGGAAAGTTTCGCTGTGAAGCGCGTCCTCCGTACTTGTCCTGATCGGGTTAGATGATAGGCAAGTCTCGATAGACTCCTCTCAAATATTTAACTTATACTCTGGTTTGTCTTATCAAGGTGTGATACGAAATCACAATGTCGAAATTGTTGATTCGAAGATATGCTGGATCGATTGAAGACATGCTGTGTTTTAAACTTTAAACCGAGTGATCGTGAGTTTCAATGCAAAATAGATAAACTAACAGTGAAACCATAGCAACCCAAATCAAACATTCATGTCATTATTTTGTTTGGCGGGATGATAAATTGGTCATGTGATGTCACTACAGCTGATCATTGAAGTATTCCAGTTGGCACGGGTCTACATTTCAAAACATGGATTCTACAAAACGATACCCTTGTATTTATTGCAGCATTGAAGGTAGATCACGACTTTTGTCAGCAAAACATTTGGCGCCACACATGCTATGTGTACACCAACTAAAGCTCAAGAAGAAGCCGACACAATGTCCCTACTGTGAAGAGTTGTAGCAAACAGAAGTTCTGCTGTTTATTCACTTAATAAACAAACACGGACAATGCAGTCGCCCACACTGACCTTCAAGATCTAAAAAACCAAAACTGCTCTTTTAGAAGCCAACAAATGTGAAAAGTCATGACCATGAGCTAGAAATAAGTGCGACCTAACGAATTCAGTTACAAAACTTTGTGGATTCTTCCTCGAAGTTAAGAGATGTGTTGTGAATATAGATTCATGCGTGAATCCATTGATTGCTAAGAATGGAAGGAAACGGCACTTCAGCAGTATTTTAACGGATAGCTTACAGGCTGTGTGTATATCTAACTTGTCGACAAGGATTACGAAGACATTTCAGATATACAGACTGCCTATGAACTATAATTATCAATTTTGATAACAACGAAAGAATGATTGACTGAGCACGTATTAAGAGATACCAAAGGCGGCATGGTAGACTGAATGCTTTGATCACTGAAATTTTCAATGACCACACAAATATTACTAGTTATGCTTATGTGGCTTCTCATTGGGGTTCATTTTTGTGGTTACTGCATATGTGGCCCGTTATAGGATGGCCGTGTTTGATTTTCTTTCTTATACCTGGGTATATTAGGTCTTTGTATTTTAGATGTTTTGTTAGTTGTTTTAGTGAAGGTAGTGTATACCATAACGAAGTGACATTATGGGCTTCATAACTGCATGCATGATGCCGCTCGGTTCTGTTGAGTACTACTCATTGCCCCAATGTTTATATGTCAATTCAACACTCCATGGATACATATTACTGTTAGGTTTAGGGGGAATAAGGTACTGGATATAGGTATACAAGGGAATTGTTGTGTTACCACACCACACACTTACACTCTACACAGGTCTAACAGGACTACTAGGTATAAGGGGACTAAGGGGTCTGTGTTACCACACCACGCGCTACACACTGTACACAGGTACAGGACTACTAGGTATAAGGGGACTAAGGGGACTGTGTTACCACACAACGCACTACACACTCTACACAGGCACAGGACTACTAGGTATAAGGGGACTAAGAGGACTGTGTTACCACACCACACACTGTACACTGTACACAGGTCTAACAGGACTACTAGGTATAAGGGGACTAAGGGGACTGTATTACCACACCACACACTTACACTGTACACAGGTACAGGAATACTAGGTATAAGGGGTATAAGGGGACTAAGGGGACTGTGTTACTCCACACATGTACACCAAGGTACAGGAATACCAATGTATTGGCAAGTTTTGTCTAATGTTGCTTTTATTTCTTTTGTTATTATATTTTCAAAAACTTTAAAAATACATTGCAAATTGCCTGCCTTAAACCCATTTTTGTGCTGTAAGGGGTCTTGGTTCGAGAATGCTTTTGTGAACACAGGAAACCCAATTCACGCATGCGCAAAAACATTTTTCTACATGTTTACATTTCAAGACGCACTGTTTTTCCGATCAGGCCTTGTTTTTCTTGTTTATCATTTAAGAAGTTGGTTTCTCGTTACATTTATAATTTTATTTCAAACGTACATAGCTTTTACTTCTGTACCTGCAGTTTGTACGTCAAGTAAGTTCAAAGTGCAATCCGCATTGCGTCGGATGCTAAAGATGAAAAGAAGTAGGAAAGGAGACTGCTTTTTACCCGAAGCCATAAAACAGCGCATTAAATGAACAGTCAGAACTTGAAGATGATGTTCAGATCAAGCTGGCAAACCTCAAAAACATGGACGTGAACAACATGATGGACAAAAACATCATTCTACTAAAAATGGCTTTGGATCACATCCCAAAGTGTTTTAGCCTTACTAAAAGGGGTTCATCGGCATCCTTACGTTGTATCCTGATTTCTAATATCCTGCTCCCGCGTTGTAAGTGGGCTTCACCTCAACAAGTGAAAACTTATGTTGAGTATTTAGAAGGGTTTTGCCCGCACTTTTGTAACACAGACTACCCGAAGTATTTTTCCGATCGTCTTTGGGAAGTTAACGAGGAAAAGAAGGAATTCCGTTACAGCAAGTTTGTTGTGCCACCAGTTGACAGCTGCATTTCTTGTTCGAAAATGTTAACGATGCATAACATGCCTTCAAAGGCCGTTGTGCATGGCCTTCTGGGCCCACAACCCGCTTGCAAAGTGACTCTTGAGTGCCGGGACTTTGACATTAATTACGGAATTTCTAGTTATTCTGATTCCAAAGGTAAACATTATTATTCTGCTCAAGTGAATAACGATCTGATTGAAGTAAGCCATGTTACTTATGTTGAGAAAGAACTCTTCAGGTGGATCCCAAGCTTGGGGTATGTATTGAATAGTTTATTAACCTTTTACCCTATCTTGCCGTTCTTTCATGATGTGGAGTTTCGGTGGTTGGGATTTTGTTTTTCCAATTGTTTTTGTTTTCATACTTAGCAACCACTGCTGGGCATGATTCAGCGGATTTGCCGAGACTTATAACGAAGTGTTTTTAAAAGAGATCGAACGCTTCCAAAGAAGTATAAGAGGTATACTGTACATGCCATGTATATGGCGACTTTCAGCCCATGTTGGAATTTCAAATTATTTACAGTTTGGGAGGACCTGAAATTTATTAAGATTGTTTGAGAATTTTCGGGTGTTACTAAAACGAGTAACGCAGTAATGAGTAACGAGTAATCACAGTAATGGAAAAGCGAGTAATAGCCAAATTTCGCTACACAGAAATTTTAAAAGACACTTTTTACGTAGGAAATTTCAAAGTCCATTGCCGGTAAAACGAAGTGATCCTAGATCACACCAGGTCTCAAATCCAAAACCTGTCCTAGAATGTTTGGCCAATTTATAGTGATTAATGCACAGAAAACAAAACAATAAAAGTATTCTGCTTAAATTCTCGATCTGCAGTCACAAATTGTATTTATTTACTAACTTGTTAAAGCAAGGGAGCACGTCAAAATTTTGTTTTTCTTTTTAATTTCTGCGTTCATCGATCGAACAGCACTATCTTCAAGGCGTTCCTCGCTGATCACTTACAATATCGCTACATTACTCGACACTATTGGAGTGTGACTGTGCTGGGTGCTTGGTGGACAGCATGACCAGCATTTATTAAACCAAGAATTGACACATAATATGTAACAAGTAAGAAGTATACTAATAACATACAATCACTATATCTAGAATTAACATAAATAAGGAATGCCCGAATGTAAATAGCTAACAAAAATACGTTTTAAGCATCGAGATAAATTAATCAATTTCAAGTAATAGAATAACGATATAAATCAACAATGAATTATAATGCGAGGTTGGACTATCAAAAGTAATAATATGCTATAACCAAATAATTACAATACATCAAAACTAGTGAAAATCAACTCAAAGACAAATACAAGCAAATAATATACGCTGCCTGATACGAAAAAACAGTAGGACAAAACCACTTGGGACAAAAACCTACTGGAAAACGTACTCCTCGACCGAATGCAGCGTATCAGCTCCAAGGGTTAGAGCTTTAGTCTCCTACTAAAACTGAGTTGGGTTACCACACGTTGTCAGATGGCTGTCCAACAAGCGAGAGGAATACTGGAATTATTCCCATTGCTTATATACTAGATCAAGTCCTTTCATAAGCAAATTAACTACTAATAACACATTATGTGGTTACGTTGGAAAGCTCTTAATCTTGCAAGTGTGAAGTTATAGGATCAGTTAGGATCAGTTAGGCGAGGAAGGAGAGGTTTAGGAGAGGTAAGATAAAGTTCCTAAACTTTCTTCGCAGCCTCTGACTTCGTAACTTCGCAATGACTTCACACCATTTTATTTTTGATGCACAATTTTTCCTTATACTATAAAACCCGATAAACATCCAGAGTGTGACTAATCAAATGCCTAGTGAGAGTTTGTTGTTGATTAATTCAAAATCAGGAATGGAATTTTTAATTAATTTTCTGGGTAAAAAGTTTTTTTTTTTGATTTCTGTGTAGCAAAATTTGGCTATTACTCGTTTTTCCATTACTGTGATTACTCGTTACTCATTACTGTGTTACTTGTTTTAGTAACACCCAGAATTTTCAACCTGTTTTGCCGGGCTTTAAACTAATTTTCTAGACTTGTAAGTAACTGGAACGGGCTCGACATTTCCATCCAGGCTGAAATTGTCTTCATATACCACATCCCTGTTTGTTTTATTTTTATTTTTATTATTATTATTTTTGCATTTTCAAAACTTAATACCCGCTTGCAGAGGTTTCCTTATTTTCCCCTTTTCTCATTTGAGGGGGAAAATATAAAAACCTCTGCCAAGCAGGATAAAAATTAAATTGATTCTGTCTTGTTTGCTTTCAAAATTGCTTTTCAGGACAAGATGTTGATGCTCAGAACACTAATGACACTAGTAGTCAAAAAGCTCCAGGCCAAGGTATGTATAATATGTGAGAATTTAGAGGCTGGTGATTGTAAGTTTTCTCCATTGTAGTTAGAGCCCTTTCAGGGTCGTGTTCTTCCCTGGTCTATAACAAAGTAAAAGTTGTTTTGATTTGGATAAGTACCCTGTAGTAAACTGTTGGTACAAAAACATATTGCCCAGTAGAAGCTGGCAAGTAATATTGGTTGTTGGCAGACAAAATGTATTGAGTTATTATTAGTGTGGCTGGAAAATGTACCATATGTAGTGGCCAAACTATGAGGCATTGAAACAAATAACCATTATAAAGTTCATCTCCAGAGTTCAGTTAGTAGTATGCAGTGGGTTATAGCGACTACAATTTGGCCCACGAAAAAATACCCTACAGGATAGCGTCCCCAATTTGGGACATGGATAGTCAGTAGGACCTTGTTTATTGACAATACATAATACATAATAAATTGAAGTGTCGTACGAAATCTAAGCTTGTTTATTGACAAACACCAATAGGGTCAAAGGAAGCCGAAGCTTGTTTGTTGACAATACATAATATATTGAAGCATAATAAATTGAAGTGTCGTACGAAATCCAAGCTTGTTTATTGACAAACACCAATAGGGGGTCAAAGAAAGCCGAAGCTTGTTTGTTGACAATACATTGAAGTGCCATCATGGATGGTCAGCAGGTTTGTTGTTGTTACAAGGGATCATTATGTGAATTGAAGCAAAGTCAAGAACGTGTGCAAGAATGGCATCGCAAAATAATGTCTGTCATGTCAAAGCCTTTGGATTGTAGTGAACGAAGAGAAGAATTAATAACAGAAAGACTGAGAAGCGAATTAGTTTACTTCAAGATGGGGATCGGGTTGAAAGTATATGACGTTAATGCAAATGTTATAGGAGAAACACATTTCACATATACGTTTATTGACAATACATAATAAATTGAAGTGTCGTACGAAACCAAGCTGTTTATTGACAAACACTAACAGGGTCAAAGAAAGCCGAAGCGTTCAACATGAATATAAATAAGTGATAAGAAATTTCGCTCATTTCACCATTCTTTGAACATGAATAAGGTATAAAAAATTATTTTGTGAAGTAAAGGAAGTTATGATTTAGCTCGCACTAGTAGAGTGCAAACAATAAAACCTTGAAAGTTTACTATTTAGTACAATTTTATGAAAATTATATTATTTTCTATTGTTTGATTAGCACTATTTTGTGCAAATTTTGTAATTCGTGTTCCATGGATTAAATGTTTGCACTCTAGAACATACACATACAATCAGATTGTTAATATCACAGTATGAAAATCCACACAGGAAATAACACCATATTTGCCCTTGGAATTTGCCCACTTCACACCTGTATTTTGCCCACCGATTTTTGCCCAACAATTTTGACATATTTCGCTAGTCACCCTACGCCATGTTCGGTGTCCCCCCCCTGATATGTGATTGTTTATTTAATCTTTTAACTTAATAATCAGTATAAAATCCACAAATAACCACAATGAATTAAAGGATATAAAGAATAAATAAGGAATAAGGATAAAAAGATATTTTCCTTTGGATTTTTATTATATCACTGAAATCAAAAGAAACAAACAAACAACTCTATTTATTTCAGCATTTGTAGAAATAAAGGAGTTGAGATGAGTCTATCTCTGATCAAGGTCAAGATTCTTGAGGCAGTTAAAAAAGATAACCGTGAAAAAAGAACCCAGCTGCATTCGGTTTTTCTACATTGGCTAACCATAACAGGAAATTCTCAAGTGGACCCGGTCGCCGTGATTGACGAAGCAGGTGCAACAATTCAAAAGGAAGGATTAAGTACACGAGAGGACTTAATGCAGTTAGTTACCTTATCCAAGCAAAAATGTCAACAAAGTGGTGTTAAATGGATGTTGAATGTCCTATATTTTGCAAGAACTATAATGACAATAAAAGAGAAAAAAAGTTTTTTTGAATATCTTTACGAGGAATGTGAGGTATTCTGGATATTGGTGAGCTGTTTGTTTCAAGAAGGACGTGTTTTGATTTTAGAACACGAATTAACTGGGTTAGAACAAGCCTATTCATACCTACACAATCTGGTTAATGACGAAAATAGCGGACTTTTGGACCACGAAATTATCTGCGAAGTTCATGAAAGAGTTATGCAAGAAACACCAAGACAAGGATATAGTAAATGTCAGAGGGTGGTAGAATATAAAGGCCAAGTACATTTTTACTGTTTACCGGAAATAATAAATGTTGAAATGACAATGCTTTTGGATGAGTTTAATAGTAAATGGCGGAAGATCAAAACAAAGACGTGAAACGTGCATAGTTTGGCTAGTTTGATTTCGTCGTTTCTAGTGCGTTTTTTGAGGATTCATCCATTTGGGGACGGGAATGGAAGAACAGCCAGATTGATTGCTGTTTACATTTTAGAATCGTTTGGAATATCTTGCCCCCTACTGATACTCAATGAAGATTACAAGAGTTGGTGTAACATATTTATTTACAATTAAAATTTAATTTTTTACAAAAAGTGGTTTGTTTTTTCTTTTGATTAAGGTTTCTGTTGTCATTGTCATTAATTGTTTTATTCTATCCCTAGTCATCTCATGATTGTATTGCCTGAATGTTTGATTATTAAATCTCTGAAATAATTTCATTTGTAAATCAACTAGACGCCTAATAGGCGTTCACTCGGGCTACACCTGTGTATAGTACTTGGGGAGAAATGGAGAACAGAGGTTGATGGAAACCAGTTTGACTTGTCAGTGTCTTTTGATTGCAAAAATGCATGACAAGTACTCCCAGAGTAGAACACAAATTTATTAATATACTGCTGGTCTTTTTATCATGCCAGACATATACAGTATACAGTCTGCTTTATTTTGTGTACTTTTTTACCTTGATTTATGGAAACAAAACTTACAAACTGTGGCAGACTGTTTCGATATCCAAGTTAAAATGATTTTGATATTGCCGTTGTCACATTGGTAGATTCTAAAAGTACCACAGTTACCTTTCTATAAAATCATTTCAGTTTCTTAACACAACTTTTCGATACACATATTACCATGTTTTTAATATGGAGCAGATCAGTGATTATAGCAGTAGTCAGTTGCTGATGCTTTATTTGAAGAAGTGTAATGTCATACAATATATGCTCATTACTGATACCATATATAGCTCCTCCATGCACATCAATCTGATACTACTACATACAGTAATATCTTCAATTCAATCCACTTTATCTTGTTTCTGTGAACATGGTTGCAAAAAGCTTGTACAAATTTGTGGTTGAGTATCAATTTTCATTGATTGAAAATATCATTTTGTACATGTATGTATTCTAAAATTATTCTTCAACTGTTGCTAATATAAGGTCTCATAAACATTACTATCATTTCCATGATTATCCATCACTATATTTTTATCTGCTAACATTGAGCATGATTGACAATAGAGTGCATTCAATATAAAAATGACATTGTACAAAATACAGATATTTACACTAAATATTTATAAGTTAATAATAAAAAAATCATTTGTTTTCCATTGTTTATTTGGTGTAATTTTGCACCATTTACTAATTCCTGTTTCCTGGCTTAATTATTGAATACACCCTAGTCACCTTATTACGCAAAGGCAAGAATCTCCGGTCCTAGTCATTCTAGTTTTAACTAGAAAGAAACAAACATTGTAGATATTGTTAGTTATTAATTAGTTCGTTTTTAACACGGCTCTCAGGAAGAGCATGACTGTAGACACCGTGTAAGCAAATATTAGGTGCAAGCAGTAGTGAAATATTATTTTAAACAAACTACTGATCTATTAAAGACAATATCTCCGTGTCTTACATGTCTGTCCTCAAGTGAAGTTCGCTGCCACAAATCGATCTGTATCGTGTTCTTGGACGATCAATACATTATAAGTTGATTACAACAGCTGGTAAGAAGGTCATCACTAAATTCGAGAATTCGATATTAACGATTAAAGCAAAGTATCTTGAGATTAAAAGCCAATAGTTCGAAAAAAATTCCGATTGATAGCGTCCGCCATTTTGTTCTCAATCTCTCGCGACCACAGGAAGCCTCGTGGTCAACAGTGTACCCCAAAGGCTTCTGGGTAATTTGCCCATTTGCGACGTTGATAGATAGATAGATAGATAGATAGACCGAAAAGGTAAACCTAGACTCGAGCTACCACAGGTAGCCCGAGTAAAAAGCATTAAATATGAATTAGTGGATAAAAATCGATCAGCCATGACAACCCTATGATTTGTTAAACTATCAAATCTGCTAATGAAAAGTGGTATGAAGTCATCGAAGTCACCAGTTGGATAGGTATTCTCTACCTGGCCATCACAGCATGGCACCGATGTCAAGCTTGTGGTGGGGTGTTTTGCTAAGTAATCGAGGATGAACATCATTAATAAGGTGTCTAGCATGTAGCACCCCACCACAAAGCTTCCAGAATGATTTTCGGCGTATTGTTTTGTCACCAACACAGTCAAGTTGACTACCACTTGGGTCTGTCTCGGGGGCTGCCTCAAGTTGTATATGTTTTTAACGTACTTCGTTGGCTTGTGGCAGTTAAGACACAATAGCCGCTGATTGTCAACAGGCCACGGAAACTCTATCTCCATCTTGTCGCTGTAATGGCAACTCAAAGGGAGAGCGTGACGGTATTCATAACTAAAAGGAAAAAAATGAGGCTGTTACGAGTAATTTAAAAGTATAAAAAAACGTTAATGCTTTAGCACAATTTTTTTCAAATGAAGTAGAAAAACTTCCACAAACTTCCTCCAACACTTTGTCCGCACCATCGACGGTCGATCCACGATTGCATCAGCTGTACGAGCGCTTGGCAAACAACACGAAAAAAATTATACAATTGCAACAGCATGAACCTGCCTAAGAAAAAATCCTGAACCATCGTTCCGATTGTGTTGGTGCCAGCCAATCAAGTTGGTGGTGGTGCTGGTGCTGGTGGGACTGACAGTCTATTAAAGGAAATTCAAGAAACGCTGAATAAGATGCAAGAAGCTTCAAGCCTCAACAAACCCAATCCTCTACTGGAACGGGTCGAACATATCAAAAAAAAACATTTGCCAAAATCAAAAACTCCGACTTGGACCCAATTATCAAAACAAAGTTGATGCAGCACTTGGATCGTCTAAAAGTTCAGTATGAAAATCGTGCTAGAGACTCAGGGGGCACTGTCTTCGAGGCGACAGACAAAGACAGTGATTCCGAGCAAGAGACAGATAAAGAAGACGTCGAGAATGAGACTGAAGAAGAAGGAGAGACACCTGTCATGAAACATTTGGGGGCTCGCCGCCAATTATCCACTACCCCGGGGACTCCCTCTACTAGTCAGTTACATCAACTTCAAAAAGAAAACGAAGAAATTCTACAGGAGATCGAACAAGTAAAGCAAGCTTCCCCTTAAGGAACCACCGGTCCACTTTCTCCTAGTCCACGCATTCGACAGCTCTACAAAAGAACGACCCCTGTAGGCCAAGAAACTCCCAGAGGAACTGAAGCCAGCACATCTTTCATACCACGACCAAAGCAATACACCAAAAGACCAAACACAGCCCCAAGAAAGAGCGGGCGTGCTCGTAAACCACCCGAAAATTACACTCAAAGCGAATGGCAGACTTTGAAATTCAGCTCGAAAAAAGCAAAACGAGCAGATAAAAAGAAAAAATAGATGTACAACCAATTCCTGTTTTTATTCGTATTGAAAAAAACCTTAGTTTACAATAAAAAACAAGTTATTAAAATAAATCGACTGAACTATTGTTACAGTCTTTGACTAATGAAAAAATACAATATTCAAGATTCTATAATCGTAGTCTGTGGATTGTATCCAAATGGGACACTCAAATTTCCGTATCGAACTCTCTTGTCAAAACGCAAGTGCGCTCTCTTCTCTCTCAATAAATCTGTTCTTAGCTCAAAGGTCTCACGATTTCTAACTATCATAGGCGTCGGGACTGTTGTGGTATACTCTTCATCCTCCACCATAGCCAACAAAGCTTCCATGTTGATAAGTCCTTGGGTTGTGTAATTTGCGCGTATGCCTGTCGAAAAAAAGAAACAACATAATAATAAATTATTAATTTTTTACCACTACTCTTGCGCACGAGTGTCAACAAACCTTTGAATTTGCATACACCTTGACCTCCAACGGTTTGATAGGCACTGACACAAACTCTTTGATTGTGTCGCCAGGAGCTAACTCTGACGTGAGCTCACCCAAATTATCTCCCAACTCTAAACATGGCTCTCCAGGCTTCTGGCTGTAAATAATGGAGTCTGTGTCTGTATATAACAGTTGATGTGGGAATAAGGTATCACAGGCTTTGAAAACAGTTGTTCTTGCCAAGGCTGTCGTCCATGCGGCAACGGCGATGCTTCTCTTTGGGTTTTCGATCACAAATTCCTCCTTTTCTGTGAAGTGTATCAATCATCTCTTCGCTTATCAAGAAAAGGTCATTCACCACCATTGCATTGTTTGTCACCAGATTAAAAAATGCAGACGGATCGGTTATGAAACGCACTTGTCTTTTTTTGACTCGTTCGCCAAATTTCCCCCACAAATTATTCAACCTCAGTTTGGCGTGGGCCCTCTTGCCTGGGTTTTTCGCGATGTTCGACGCTTCTAATTCAATTCCCGTCTTGTTGGCGTAATCGTGCAAAAACGCTTGTTTTTGTTCTTCCGTGACTAGGTGCGACGGCCAACCAGAGGCCTCCTGCTTGTCTTTTAACGCTTGTTGTATGTACGTTAAAAACAATTCCTTTCCTTTGCTGGGATAGTCCCACACCTCGTAGACTTCTATCACTCTGTATCCCTTGACAATGGCCAACTGTAGTTCGATGGTCGCCCACGTCCCCTCCATGGTGCATTGGCTATCGTTGTGAAGACACGCGAATATTCTCTTGGGCACACAACAAGCACAAGGGAAACATCAGTTTCCCTGTGACTTTGCAAGGAAGCACAGGAAACATCAGATCTTGAGGTGGTAGCACTAAGCATTTCACAAAGCCAAATGCTTGATTCACTATGGTGTTCCCATCATCTTGATCGAACGTGGTCAGGACATTGGGATGTCCGTAGAAATACGTCTGTGTCTGGCAATATGGGTAAAGTGACGTGAAATCTACCTAATGAATGCGTTCGTCAGGTTCCAATTTCTTGTGCAAAACCAGTAGACCACAACGTCCACCAAACATGGCCTGACATGGGTCCAAAGGAACTTTTTGTGGAAACTTCATGGTAGTCAAATCGACTTGGCATTCTTGGATGAGCTCGTCGAATTCGTGCTCCCACAGAGTAATGACAGTGTAGCCCTCCTTTCTTAAGAGCTCTGTTTTAGACTGTGTTTCGTCGTACAGCTTTTCCATCGTCTTCTGAAGAATTGGATTCATCGTCTTTTGATTTGGATAGCAGAGTCTACATCCGTGGAAAAAACATCCTTGGAATTCATAAATGATATCTATGACAACAAAAGAAAAAAAGAGATAACAAAATAAATTAATAAAAACAGAATAAAAAAATAAATTTGGGCTTCCTGTGTTAAAAATATTAATGTTGGGGTTCCTGTGTTGTTGGGGTTCCTGTGTTATAAATCTGATGTCGGGATTCCTGTGCAGTTGTTGAGGTAGTTGGTGATGTGTCCTTGGCGCTTGGTAATGATGGTTAAATACTAATAATAATAATTATAATAATAACAAGTTTCCCACCTGTTAGCTCGTCATAGCCATCAACGTAACATCCATGCACGGACACTTCTCCCAAGGGATGCAGAACACTACGAAAAAAGTGCTTGTTTGTGATAAAGTTGTTCTCTTCCATCAGTTGAAACCATTGAAGACACTTTATGGAATTATTTTGTCGCTTTCGATATCCGCCTGGAGGAATACATCCAATCGAGTTTTCCTTCATGTGATTTTGGAGGAAGTTTTTCAGAGTGAAAGATGCCAGAGTAAAGCACTGTTCCAGGGGGTCGATTTCACAGCTTTCTACTGAGAGATGGCGAAATTCTAGCAAAGCCTCGGCCAGCACCTTGATGTCTTGTTCGCAGTATTTATCTTTTACTTCTTCAAGGTCAAATTCATCATCACGGTGCTGATCATACCACTCAAGAAATACCGCTCTCTCTTCTGTTTTCATCATATCTGGATTATAAAAGCTTGCGTCTGGCATTCCACCGATGTACCCCTTGTTGGCTTTAGTGTTGAAAACGTGTGGAAAATACCCTTTCTCATCAGGCAGATTAAACATAGATGGTAATGCGGACAATGCGGCAGGGATAAAATTCAGAGAATCTTTGAATTGAATATTGAGTCTTGGAATAGACATCATAATGATCGACCCACCATTCATGATGATTTTTGGCATGTGACCGTTTTGAATCATCCATTTACAACAAAATTGGCCGTCATACTTTCTCAAGTTGTGCCCTATGCAAATCTTATCACAATTGGCTGGAGTAAGAAGCCATGTCATAAACTGG
This sequence comes from Telmatactis stephensoni, assembly GCA_029948255.1. Taxonomy (NCBI): domain Eukaryota; kingdom Metazoa; phylum Cnidaria; class Anthozoa; order Actiniaria; family Isophelliidae; genus Telmatactis; species Telmatactis stephensoni. The sequence goes on along the minus strand of JALIZF010001393.1, from coordinate 192,086 downwards.
TCTAAGGTGTGAAAGGTCATCATTCGATTCTGGTTATCGAACAACTCACAATCTTCGTGCAGGGGTATGTCTTTTCAATGAGAGCACACATGTAAGGCTTTCACTAGTTCCACTTCGTGGATGCCACCTTCGTAAGCGTATGATTCAAAGTCAAAGACCAACCACTGCATGTTTTTTAACACTTCTGTGTTCCCCTCCACTTTTTGGATGTAGCACAAATGTTGTTCGTCTTTAAGAGAACGACAATTTCTACACCTCTTTTCACCACATTTGTGCATTTGCATGGTGCGCCAATACAATTTTTTTGGCTTTTTACTCGGGCTACCTGTGGTAGCTCGAGTCTAGGTTTACCTTTTCGGTCTATCAATCTATCAATCTATCTATCAACGTCGCAAATCGGCAAATTACCCAGAAGCCTTTGGGGTACACTGTTGACCACGAGGCTTCCTGTGGTCGCGAGAGATTGAGAACAAAATGGCGGACGCTATCAATCGGAATTTTTCGAACTATTGGCTTTTAAACTCAAGATACTTTGCTTTAATCGTTAATATCGAATTCTCGAATTTAGTGATGAGCTTCTTACCAGCTGTTGTAATCAACTTATAATGTATTGATCGTCCAAGAACCCAAGACAGATCGATTTGTGGCAGCGAAGTTCACTTCAGTGAGGACAGACATGTAAGACACGGAGATACTTGTCTTTAATAGATCAGTAGTTTGTTTAAATTAATAATATTTCACCACTGCTTGCACATAATATTTGCCTACACGGTGTCTACAGTCATGCTCTTCCTGAGAGCCGTGTTAAAAACGAACTTATTTACTAACAATATCTACAATGTTTATTTTAAGCTTTAACTAGAAAGGCTAGGAGATTCTTGCCTTTGCGTAATAAGGTGACTAGGGTGTATTCAAAAAACAGGAATTAGTAAATTGTGCAAAATTGCACCAAATAAACAATGGAAAACAAATGATTTTTTATTATTAACTTATAAATATTTAGTACAAATATCTGTATTTCATACAATGTCATGATTATATTGAATGCACTTTATTGTCAATCATGCTCAATGTTAGCAGATAAAAATATAGTGATGGATATCATGGAAATGATAGTAATGTTTATGAGACCTTATATTAGCAACAATTGAAGAATAATTTTATAATGTACAAAATGATATTTTCAATCAATGAGAAGTGATACTCAACCACAAATTTGTACAAGCTTTGTGCAACCATGTTCACAGAAACAAGATAAAGTGGATTGAATTGAAGATATTACTGTATGTTGTAGTATCAGATTGATGTGCATGGAGGAGCTATATATGGTATCAGTAATGAGCATATATTCAATGACATTACACTTCTTCAAATTGTTAAAGCATCAGCAACTGACTACTGCTATAATCATTGATCTGCTCCATATTAAAAACATGGTAATACATGTATTGAAAAGTTGTGTTAAGAAACTGAAATGATTTCATAGAAAGGTAACTGTGGTTCTTCTAGAATCTACCAATGTGACAACAGCAATATCAAAATCATTTTAACTTGGACATCGAAACAGTCTGCCACAGTTTGTAAGTTTTGTTTCCATAAATCAAAGTAAAAAAGTACAGAATAGAAATTTAAATTGTGTGAGCTATAATGTATTGTCTATAGATCATATTGGATCATTTGGTAGGCATTTACAAAATAAAGCAGATTGTATACTGTATATGCCTGGCGTGATAAAAAGACCAGCAGTATATTAATAACCACCATGATGTGGTACAATTATGTACAAACTACGTTCTCCCCAATATAATTTGTGTTCTTGCTCTGGGAGTACTTGTCATGCATTTTTGCAATCAACTTCTGTTCTCCATTTCTCCCCAAGTACTATACACAGATGTAGCCCGAGTGAACGCCTATTAGGCGTCTAGTTCACTTTTAAATCAACCACCTTACAACACTCAACACATCGCTTGTACCTATCACAAGTACTGTAATGTCCACCTATTTGTGGAAGTGATCTTACTTGCACCTCTTCCATTCTCTCCCCCTGCATCTCCCCTGTGTCATATTCTAACTCTGTTTCTTCTTGTTCTCCTTGTTCTTCTTGTTCTTCTTGTTCTTCTTCTTCTTCTTCTTCTTCTTCTTCTTCAAACTCTATATTTTCTATACTCACCAACTCATTTTCCTCGAAGCTTGGGGTCGGTGCTTTCGAAGGAGAAGGTTTTTTGAACCACTTGTTTTTTTCCAACAAGTGATCGTCATAGCAGGCTTTACTGTGAAAACTGCGATGACACCCTTTGCACGATAAAGAGACATTAGATGCCAGACAAAGAGATTGCCTCCTTTTACACCCCCAACACAGTTTGCTACATATATGATTCTCTTTGCATGCCGAAGAATCACACAGTACACAATACTTTCTCTTAACAAAGAAACCACGAACGTTGGTGAGCAACGTCTTCCTTCAAATCTTTGCCTTCGAACAAAGACTCTTCATCTCGAAAACCCACTTGGTGACCCAGATCTTTATAAACTACGTGAATACAATAGTCGGAAGCTAAGGTTCTTTGAAATTTCTCCAGCTCGTCCCTTCCACACGAACCAACAGGGACACCTGCTTTGTCATGCAGCTCTAATGCTCTCTTCTTCACCATCTTTGATTGTTTAGCAATGCCATTATCCATTCCAATAACCAACGCCCCTGCACAACACAACCCATCATCAACTCTCACTGAAATAACACTTCTTTTGTTGCACGCAAAAAGCCAGGATACTGCGTAAAACGTTAACACTTAATTTTTGCTTTTGGGCCTCCGACAGGTTCAACATTACACCGTTTTTTCAGCATTGCTCTGAATGTGAACATTTCACAATGGTGGCCTTTCAAAAGGCGCGAAAAAATGTACCCATTTTTTCATCCCAATCAGCTTTCTTGAACAAGCATTTACAATCAGGACAAAACCCGAGAGAAGCCTCAAAGCAGTACATGGACATAAGAGAGAGACTCGAAAAGAAGTAATTTTTGTCGGCGTGCACCAAACGCAGCACAAAAATAAAATCTTCTTGATCACCTGACTCAACATACAACACACGATCCAACAACTGACTTATGTCGGCATCAAGAACCACCAAACGCTTCCCATGCCACTTTTTCAACCACTCGCCCCATTTCTCAAAATGCTCATCATCCTTCTCCTCTATTCCACACTTCATCATGAATTCGTGGGTCGATATAACATCGATATTTTGAATTTGATGTTTCTGTACCCGTCTATCGCTGTCTTTGGCTTCCAAAACCCTAGTGGCAACCAAAACAGCTCCTGCAAAACAAAAATTCTCTGAATGATACATAGAGTATTTTTCGCAATACAAATTAAAGGCATTTGACTTTTTAGACTCCAACCATTCTTTTATTTTACCGCTGCCTGTGGGATTGGGATTTTCCACGATTGTAACTTGCAAGTGGAACTTGCCTTGCAACAAAAAGTCTTCATTTGATTGAGCAACTTTTTCGATTTTTTTCTCGATGATTTCAGGATTCATTTCTCTCACAGGAATTAAGGGAATTACAATGGGATTTTCTAAGCTGTCGTTACTTAAGTGCTTAAAAATGTGATCATTTGGGTCTACCTCTTGTGTGACGGTTGTCACAAGTTCGTCTAAGCGGTTATGCATCAGCCGGAGTGCTTCGTCAACATCTGATGTTTCTTTCTCCGTTATTTCTATTTGGTATGTCGTCTGTTTGAATTTTCGGCTTTGTTTTCGACTTACTTTTTTAATCACCATTCCATGCTTTTGTTGAACCACCGGCTGAGGCTCGCTAGAACTCGCCGTCTCATCGGCATCTCCACGCGCAATCGTACGTCGCGTTTGTGATCTAGTCACAGCTCCACCATCTTGATCGACCAATGGCTCTACCTCTTCTTCTTCTAACCATTCACCATTAAAGATAGTGTTCAGGAATTCGTCGGGGTGAAAATCTTCGTCCATGTCGTTAAACTTGCTTTCTAATCCCAATAAAAACTGTGTCACTTTTATAGTAAGAAGGGCTTCGCTTTCATTTTCTCGCTGTGGTTGGTCATGAGATTATCAGGGGGGTCAGAATTCAACCGACAATTCCCCCATCCTCCCTCACACCCTTTTTTTTTTTAATATCCAAATCATGTGATGTGTTTCGTGTATCCATGTTTAATTACTGCGTTTCTTGTGTGTGTGGGCATATTCCATCAACTTAAAGTCTTAAGTCTTAAGTCTTAAGTCTGTCATAGCATGTTGGCTCGAAATGGGCTGAACACAAGACAGCGTTCTTGTTCACGGGTTCAGCGAAATCGGCTCTGTGACGCTGAACGAATTTAACCCAGCTTTTACGCGTTTCTTGATTTTTTGGGAACTGATGCATTGTCACTCCTTCAGTGTAGGAGTTGTTACGACAGCTCCTGCTGTTTGGAGTACCACCAACACAGAACCTCCCTCCATTTCTATGTTTTTCACTTGGAACACATCCATCCGCCATATTGTCTTGATCATCAACAACACAACTTGACGTCACAAACTGAAGTCACGTGATATTTTGGCCGCACGAAAGGTGGACAATATTTATTTAACTGAGGCGCGTATTTCAAAGCTAATAACAATTCACCTACATCAATTTTCAAAATTTAACTTGTCAGATATTTTAGTATACATATTAAGCTTCATGAAACTGTAAATTGGCTTCATGTCACAAGCACTTTAATATTTATTTATTTATTTATAGCCTTTAATCTGTAATTTCTCTCTTTTTTATATTATTTTCAGTATTTTTTGCATCACTTAACTTTTATACTTTTTATTTTTTCACAGCACTTAGAGCAGCACTGGATAAGCGCTTCATAAATTGTATTATTATTCAATTTTCAGACACTGTACAAATTCTGATTTTCTGATTAGTCAGTTTGTGTCACGTGACGTGTGGTTATGACGTGACAACACGTCACGACATAATAATACCGACGTAATAATAGAATAAATCACTGGCAATAACGCATAGTTGGAAAGAATGTTCCTGGTGGTAAATTTGAGGATTTTTCGAAAAAGAGAAGATCAACAAGCATACTTAAAACTGCTTAGCGTGCCTGTTTTGAAGGTAAACTCAATTTCATTGAAGTCTTTGGAGCTTACTGAGATCAACATATTTCAACGGCTTAAAAACAGAGTTCATCGGCTTTCAAATTCATCTTAATATTTACTGTTTTTTAGACTGGTTATCCAAAACCTACAATGCCGGACAAAAAGGTTAAGACAAAACGAAAAACATGTTGATTTTTGAGTAAACCCATCACGTTCAGTTAATTGTTCTCCCCTCTCCCCCTCTCACCCAATGTTGAGGTAGGTGCACAATGTCGTCCATAGAATGGGCTATCGTCTTGTACAACATTGGCCCGGGGGGGAGGGGGGTTCAACAAATAACTTGTAAGGAAGAGGCGACCTAATCAAGTAACAGCTGAAATGTATGGATTTCATAACTGTCTCAAGGATTTTTGTCCGTGATTGTATATAAACGATAAGCCTGTTATCGCGCGTTTACGTAAATTTCACAGTGTCTGTACTAAATTTTTCACTCGTTGTCATGATGAACGCAAATTCGAATTACCAATCATAACGAAAGAATAACAGTTGTGTAGGCAAAAAAGCCTTTGATGCTTCTTAAAGTTATTGGTTGCTGTCGCACGTGATTATAGTACTTCAGCTCTTTATGTCCATGGTTTATATCAAGGAAATAAGCCGATCATGCTCGAAATTATATAAAATATCTCTGGCAAGATAAGAATATACCTATCCAGGATCAATTATTATGCTGAGGAAACAAGCACTGGAACAAAATATTACACGTGAGAACTATAGACAGTTCGCAGATAGAGTTATAGAAACATTGTACGGTATTAATTCTCGTTACTAAAATAGATAAGACTATAAATCCAGTAACAGTAGTCTGAATCTTATGATTGCTTCTAAAGGACAAAGTACCAAAAATTAATATCGCTTTTTCAATAAAAGTCTGTGTTTAATCTAACATTTAACGAATATCTAAAAACGCTACATATTTTTTAGATCAGGGTCACGCGCGCGCGTTACAATTCCTCTGGACATTGCGTGACATGTCAGTTTATCGCGTTACACTACTGTACATAGAGGAATTTGATTACCCAAGCAGGCAAAAAGTTTTGATTCTCTTTATAATAAAACCTCGAAGGAACTCTTTCAAATTGTCAATATGTTAGCTTTCAGGTAAACAAAGATTTCGCACGATTCACAACCTCATTGATTTTGTTTTCAACGGTTAACGAACGATCTACACCACTTTTCTCTAGAGAAGAACTGACTGATATCTACTTATAGAAAAGATTGGCTGTTAACCGATAAGATGGCTTGTTAATCGTGGTTTTATTTCAAATATGCAATATTTGAATGAAGTTAACCGAGTTATAACCGTTTATATAGGTACAAACACCCACATATATATAAGAAAACGATCAACTTAGTATCAGCACCGCAAAACTTAGCACAAGAAGGGACCTCATGTTAGACTCCCTTGGGATTTGATAGCTCGGTTGTATCAAGTTGCACTAGACATGCAGCATGTCAGTTTCGCGATCGTCGACCAGCGATTTTGTTTATTATTCAGTGTTTGATTTCATAACACATTTGGTAACATATTTCCACGCGCTATGGTAATTATGGTAATTATTGTGAGGCTTAGAATATAAACAGACCCTGATTCCACGTTTGTGTACCAGGACTGCTAAGCAGTTAACAGCCTGTAACTTTTATCCAAGCAAATGGCTATATACTTGCGTACACCTCCATTCTGATAGCTTTCTCGAAAACAGCACCAATGCTTAACTTTAGCATTGGAAATGTTGAAGGAGTGCACACCAATTTCGGCGAAATCATTGCGTGAGGGAAGTCGCTCTTAATCTGCCTGGCTGTAAGTTGCTATATGTAGACTTCACACGTCTGTGGTACCTAACCTCTTTAATTTTCTGATTCTCCAGACCTTTCTGAAGATAACTAATCGTTTTCATATCTTTGAAGAAGGTCCACGTTTAATCTCTAAGCGTTAATGTGGAAATTGCTATTCTATTTCTATGGAGTGCGAAATAGCTACGTTTTTAATACGTAATCTGCGAAAACTTAATTTGTCCCGTATTTCCTCATACACTAAGACCGTGATCTACAACTTCCTGTACAAATACGTACACTTGATGTGAACATTTTGCAAGAGGCTTTTTTGGTATACCCTTGAACTGGCCCCCGAAAAGCGCAAAACATGTCATAGACAATGCCGGACAAAAAGGTTAAGACAAAACGAAAAACATGTTGATTTTTGAGTAAACCCATCACGTTCAGTTAATTGTTCTCCCCTCTCCCCCTCTCACCCAATGTTGAGGTAGGTGCACAATGTCGTCCATAGAATGGGCTATCGTCTTGTACAACATTGGCCCGGGGGGGAGGGGGGTTCAACAAATAACTTGTAAGGAAGAGGCGACCTAATCAAGTAACAGCTGAAATGTATGGATTTCATAACTGTCTCAAGGATTTTTGTCCGTGATTGTAGCTCATAGAAAGTTTAGAAAGTCTGTCGCCACAAGTCTGTGTCTGTTTTTAACGGTAAGCTTACGAAGTTCTAACTTTCATTCAAACCGTAAATTCAGTTTTTGGCGTGTTGTTTTTGTCAAAACACCATTGTCCGGCTTTGCAAATTCATCATTATAATTTTTGTTTTTTAGACTGGCTATCCAAAAAATATCCAACAGAAAGTCTGGAAATCCTTTCCCCGCACCTTCTCTCAGATGGGGTAAAGAAATTTTATCAGGAATCGAAGAAAACGCCAAACGAGTACTTCAGCCTTCGGCTGTCGACAAACGAAAACTACTTCTTCCCGGCTTCATGCACCAAGGTTTAGCAGCGTTTCAACCGTAAATTGCCAGTTTAAACCTATATCCAAAACTCCAGCGATAATTTTCTAGACCTTACACTTACCGAGTTCTAGGACTCAGTGCTAAATCACTCCAACGATCCTCGTTGTGTTGGAAATGGCGGGCGAAAATGGCAAACCAATTAAAAAACACATCCAGTTACCAAAATAGAAATAGAAAAGAGACGAAGAAAAATGTAAAATATAAAAGAAAACAGCGAAAAAGAAAAATGAAAATAGAAATATAGAAAAAGTAAAAAAGAAAATAGAGAATAGCTAAAACAGAAAAAAGAAAATAGAAAACAGAAATTGAAGTTCCATCAATTTAGTAAATATATTTCTTTGTGCGCATTAGAAAATAGAAATATACAAATTGCTAATTAACATATAACTATTGATCAAATGGTGTCTAAAATAACTAATAGCTACATATGTACCCATTTTCTATTGGAGTGAATAATAGGAAAACGAAATATCGGAATGTGCCACGGATTTGAGAACTCGTTTATTATCTTTAATCTAAAGTTCTTGTATCACGGTACTTTTCTCCTAGTTTTCTTCTGAAAGGTTTATTTTGTATTGTTAAAATTACCAAATGCTATTAAATAAATTTTGAATAAGTCTTACTATTTTGAGTGACTTGAGTTAAGCTTATTTCTAGTGATCTTAGATGTCGACTGACAGTTTTTGCCTGCTTCTGCAGTGTATTCAAATTGAATAATAAAAAGGTTAACACACTCTTTGCTCGTGAATTATCGGGATTTTATCTTCACTCGTTTACTAACAATGAACTCGAAATTTTTTCATACTGCACTCGGCTAACGCCACATGCAGTATTTAAAATTTTCCCGTTCATTGTTAGCAAACTCGTGAAGATAAATCCCGATAATTCACTCGCTGAGTGTGTTAACCTCTAATTATATCATTATGTTATTATTATTACCTATTAGGTGTAATAAATGGTATCTATCATTACAAGGTCACTGATTACCTCTCTTTAATGCAAAGGCATTTCAAAAACACCTTAGTTTCAAGATGGAGTAAATTCATTTTCTGAGTCAAATCCTATTCAGATTCAAATCGGAGTCCGAGTCAAATGGAAGACTTGCACTTCTAGTATTTCACACCATGTTTTATTTTATCTTGACATTTATTGAAGTAAATAAAAAAACATGACATCCCCCTACACAAAATCTAGTAGTTACCAACCATCCCTCCCATACAAATGAAAGTCCCTCAATCTCATTCCTAGATCCCTATTCCCTCTTATGCATGCTCGGCCAAAAAATAGGGCTCTCAGAGAAGTTCACATAAAGCTGTCAATGCCTAATGAAAACACTCTGCACTAGAACATCTGTAGCCATCAAATTATTTCAGCATTCATAATGGAAATTGCTGACCCGAAACAAATAATATTTTCAAACTCTCGATCCCTGAACTCTAATCAAAATTAAACCTTTGAACCATCAAGGCCATGGGTACAATTTTTCAGTAGTAAACCAGTAAAAATAAGAACTTGAGTTTTTATTCCAATACTACCTACACAGCCTTTGACGAAAAGTTCCCAAAGAGCTTGTTCTATTTTTAATTCTATTTTGCTACATACATTTGTAGCAACCAATTAGGTTTAAGGTTTTGATCAAAATTTGATTCTGGCTTCCAGTATATTTTTTTCGTACATGTGTAACAGGAAATAGGGATCTGGGAATGAGACTAGAAAGTTAAGTAAGTAGTAGATTACATGTAACATCTGCCTCTCCAGACAGTTCCAACTTTTGGACAGCCTTGATCAAATCTTTAATAAATGTAGGCAAAGTTCTGACAACCTTTTTGCTGCTACAGTAGCAGGCAGTCACATAAGGCAGCAAGTTTTCTGTTATATATCTATCAAATTCTTCTTGGCTTATGATAGTCTCGTCGTCAACCTGATGTATGACCTAGAAACACAACAGTAAAGTGAAAGTAAATCATGAGTATCCACTAGAATCTAGAATTGTTACTGATTATAGTTGATTGGAAAATGAACACTTCTATGAAGAGAGGAAAAGCACTGCTCAATGTTGGAATATAGTATTGAAAAAAGCTAACAGTGGTTTTGGACCAGCTTTCAGTTAAGTTAAACTTTTGATAATATTTAGCAACTTGCATTTTTATTGTAAATTATATAATTAAATTAAATATTAAATTAAAATTGAACTTCATTTGTGTGTGAAAATAACTGCAAATTTCAAAATCATGCAAACTTGGACATGTAAACACTCAAGTGGTTTTTGCCAAAATAGCTTCCGTCAATCAAAATTAAAAATCAAAAATATTATTTAGATTTAACTAATACCAAAATCATATTTAGCTGTTACAGATCATCTAAAGATCATTATTTAGTCATTTGATGGGTTTTTAGGAATCTTTATGAGTATAGTGGGAGGAAGCAAAAAACAAATTCCAATGGACTGTTTGAAGGCCAGAGTTCGCATTATTATGAAAATTGCAGTAAGATGGACAAAAGAAAAAAATGGATGCTCAATGGTATCCATTTTTGTTGGTGAAGAATTTGTTGTGAGTTGAGCATCCATTTTTTCCATCTCCTTCTCCAGTTGATTGATAATCATTTTGCAAGTACTTGAATGTGTACTTCAAGAATGAAAAATACTATCTTGGGCTTACCTCGAATGCAAAGTACCTATACATACTATAGATACTAGACAATCTGCTTGGAATGTCTCCTTCAAATTTATCCCTGAAAATTTTTGCATTCCTTTCCAGTGAGAAGTCATTGAATCCAGTGGCCATTCTGATTACAGAAGGAATGCAGGCATGGTTTGCAGCTTTTGTTACTACCCTCCTGGCTTCAAAGAATTCATTGCTGTCATTGTTCAATATCTTTTGGAGGAGTATTGGTGTTGTTCTTTCAAAGGATCTATAGTTCAGAAAGGTATATAGTCACTGTTAATATTATTTACTTTAATTTATTTATTGTAATTTATTATATTTTGAACTTTGGATAAGGGAATTATCAGAGCTCTGAAAATAATCTCACTAGTTCTAATTTAAGTAATTAAATAAGATGAATAAATAGATTTTACATAGGCACATGATTAGTTTTAGTGAAATAATGATTAGTGAAATAATTACTAGTAAACTATAATTTCAATATTTTCCTTTTGCAGTTACATACTATGAAATAGTAAATATATTGGTATATTAATTGTTTTTATATTGGTATATTAATTGATATATGTATGTCATAAAAACCTTAATTATTATTTTACTGTTTCTGATTTTCTTTCTCTGCTGTATAGCCTCAATAAATAATATCAGTCATTAAGTACTAATTATCTATAATATATAATTAAATGAACAATAACTTTATAAAAATATATAATAAAATATAAAAATAATAAATAATTACTCGTGCCCAGGCCTTTAGGCCGGGAACGAGTTATAAACTGCAAATGTTTTTTTTTTTTTTTTTTCCTGTGTTCGTCCTGAGGGACCTCTGATTGGTTAAGAACGTAAAAACAATGCCCTTCATTCATCACCTTTAAGCGACAGCGAACGCAAGCCAGGAACGTTAGGAATGCAAGATGGCCGACTTCAAAGAAAATAGCTTTCAGAGACGGGCTTTTCCTGCAGCAGAACAATGTAATTTGGAGCTTTTAACTCGAGATATACCTATATACTTATAAGAGCTTCAGAATGGGCTGTTATTTTGAGCTTCATCTCCAATACTTTGACCAAATATCGAACTCTAAATGGAGTACTTGAAAGCCGAGGCCCTCGCGATAACGACTATTTCCTGTGAGCTGGAAAACTACGAATTTCTCATCCTACATGTTGCTAAACGAACATACATAGAAGCAAGTCAATTATATTCCTCATTCAAGCATTCAAGAGATCTTGAGAGGTTTTTGTAGTGAATTTTAATTTAATATCGGAATGGCATGAAACTAGATTCCATTGACCTTGTATTTCGCGTTTGGTCACGTAACGTCTTTTATTCATATATATAACATCCGAAACATGAACGAAAAAATACACGATTTGTTATTGTGTCAAATATGCCGTTGTAGAAGTCTTTACAGCAAACAATTGAGATATAGTGAAATAAGAAGTTGAATATAAAACTGGTATATTTTTGCATGTTGGAGATATCTAATACCTATGCATGATAATAGAAAGACAAAGGCACTAATAGCTGTTGACAGACAAACTGACTAATCAAGATATTTTTTAATTTAAGTTAGCCGATTCAAAAAAGGTCATTTGTTACGGTTAGCTATTTCCCGGAATGGTGAAGAATGCGTGAAACGGCTAGGGGAAGAGTACGAACGGAGCCGGTCATTGGAGCCTCCAGGGCTCCAGGGGCACGAGTGAACGCACGTGTGCGTCTAGTTATGTAAAATAATACAATATATAACAATTATTATCATTCAATTAACTATGGATTTCACTCATCTTACTCGGTCGTGGTATTGTCTTTTGTGATTTTTGCTCCTACAAAGGCAAACAATTTAATATTAATATATTGATGTTAATTATTGAAAAAAAAAAAAACAATTTAAGTGTATGAGTTAAGCGTGATGATGTTTTACCCCCTCTCTATACCAGAATCCTTTTCAAAAACCTTTCATATTCAGATTCTAAATTACTTTGAGAATACAAAGACAATACTTTTTGAAAAGGATTCTGGTATAGAGAAGGGGGTAAAACGTCATTTGGGGTCTATTCGCATTACCTTTCATTTTTGATGCATTACGAACGAGGCAATTACATTTAAGCCTCATTGCTTGCTTAATTTTGCTCTTAGAGAATTTGGTTGTCTGTGGCTCCTTTAATACAATCTTTGCAACCATAGCAAAATCTGAAATGAATAAAAAATTAAATAATTATTGCCTTATTAATATAATATGCTCTTGTAATATCACATTAAAACATGATCCGTCATGGGAATTTTATTATGACCTGCCGTTTATACCTTTCATTGCCATGATGTATGCATATGCATATGAGGCGTGATCACTTAAAAGGGGTCTTAAAGGTTGACCATAAGTTAGGCTGTAACGCACGGTGTGCAAGTCGACCCCGTTTTGGCATTCTCTGCGCTACAATCATAGCTGGTCCAAGGTCAAACACTCTACGCGTCCAAACATGCATCCCATAATGCATTTCTTCCGCTGGATCAGATACAGCGGAAGAAAAGCATTATGGGCATCCATGAAAAATTTGCACAGCACCCGTCCCCTACTCTTAGTCGTAGAAATTTCTTAGAAGTGCTGAGCCCCCCTCGCTAACAGGCCACAGACGGCACCGATTGCCTTCGTTACAGTTCAAAACTCGCCGAAATGGCCTTGTTGGCTTGGGGAATGCATCACAGAACGACCAGAGAAGCCTCAATACTCCAGAGATCACAGTTGAATCTTGTCTCCGTAATTACTGTGACTCTTTCTTCGTAAAGTCGCTTCCCACTCCTGAGTTCTTCCAGGAGATTGTCTCCGCCGTCTTTTCTTGCTTAATGATGCAAGCCAAGCGACTTCTGTGCTACAAAATGACTCGGAAAAGCACTTAGAAGCTGAATTCAGGCCACGATCAGTACGCTCACCGAACGTAAAGCCTAGAATTCGTCAGGCGTCACTGTATAATTGAGCCTTCAGTCTTCTAGAACAGCACCAGATTGACAGTTACCTTGACAACTATTGTTTGTCTTTCCAGTTTTTTTTTTTCTTTTTTTCTTTTTCTTCTCTCTTTTTCTCTTTCACAAACCCATTTTTCCTGTTTTTCTTTCTTTTCTCTTTCTTATTTCTCGGTTAATTCTTTTTTAAAGTTTGTTTTTGATTCCCATTTAATTGGCAAAGAAATCCGAACAACTGTTGTCTTTCTTTGCTGTCTTACTTTCTCTCTCACAAAACGCGCCCTTCGGTTTTTCTGTTCCTTTTTCTTTCTTTTCTCTCTCTGTTTTTTTTTTTTTTTTTTTTTTTTTCTTTTTCTTTTGAAAGTTTTGTTGTTGTGCTTGTTCTCTCTCCTTTCTTCGCCGAGAAATGACCAAAGAAACGCTAAAGATTGCTGTTAAAGCGGCAAATCTTGAAGATGGTACATCAAAGGGGTCTTAGTAAAGAAGACCCCTTTTGTGTGAACACCGCTCATGTTGTTACTATAACCAACCAAAATGACCGATTCTCGAGCTAAAAGGCGATCACGGCCTGTGTTTTGCAGCATTCATGCAAGGTATGAGCCATTCGGTGATTTTGTGGCGATCTAGAGAGAATTCCAAGGAAACGCCAAATTTAAGTATACAACAATTGTTGTTACTATAACCAACCAAAATGACCGATTCTCGAGCTAAAAGGCGATCACGGCCTGTGTTTTGCAGCATTCATGCAAGGTATGAGCCATTCGGTGATTTTGTGGCGATCTAGAGAGAATTCCAAGGAAACGCCAAATTTAAGTATACAACAATTGTTGTTACTATAACCAACCAAAATGACCGATTCTCGAGCTAAAAGGCGATCACGGCCTGTGTTTTGCAGCATTCATGCAAGGTATGAGCCATTCGGTGATTTTGTGGCGATCTAGAGAGAATTCCAAGGAAACGCCAAATTTAAGTATACAACAATTGTTGTTACTATAACCAACCAAAATGACCGATTCTCGAGCTAAAAGGCGATCACGGCCTGTGTTTTGCAGCATTCATGCAAGGTATGAGCCATTCGGTGATTTTGTGGCGATCTAGAGAGAATTCCAAGGAAACGCCAAATTTAAGTATACAACAATTGTTGTTACTATAACCAACCAAAATGACCGATTCTCGAGCTAAAAGGCGATCACGGCCTGTGTTTTGCAGCATTCATGCAAGGTATGAGCCATTCGGTGATTTTGTGGCGATCTAGAGAGAATTCCAAGGAAACGCCAAATTTAAGTATACAACAATTGTTGTTACTATAACCAACCAAAATGACCGATTCTCGAGCTAAAAGGCGATCACGGCCTGTGTTTTGCAGCATTCATGCAAGGTATGAGCCATTCGGTGATTTTGTGGCGATCTAGAGAGAATTCCAAGGAAACGCCAAATTTAAGTATACAACAATTGTTGTTACTATAACCAACCAAAATGACCGATTCTCGAGCTAAAAGGCGATCACGGCCTGTGTTTTGCAGCATTCATGCAAGGTATGAGCCATTCGGTGATTTTGTGGCGATCTAGAGAGAATTCCAAGGAAACGCCAAATTTAAGTATACAACAATTGTTGTTACTATAACCAACCAAAATGACCGATTCTCGAGCTAAAAGGCGATCACGGCCTGTGTTTTCAGCATTCATGCAAGGTATGAGCCATTCGGTGATTTTGTGGCGATCTAGAGAGAATTCCAAGGAAACGCCAAATTTAAGTATACAACATGAGGCGTGATCACTTAAAAGGGGTCTTAAAGGTTGACCATAAGTTAGGCTGTAACGCACGGTGTGCAAGTCGACCCCGTTTTGGCATTCTCTGCGCTACAATCATAGCTGGTCCAAGGTCAAACACTCTACGCGTCCAAACATGCATCCCATAATGCATTTCTTCCGCTGGATCAGATACAGCGGAAGAAAAGCATTATGGGCATCCATGAAAAATTTGCACAGCACCTGTCCCCTACTCTTAGTCGTAGAAATTTCTTAGAAGTGCTGAGCCCCCCTCGCTAACAGGCCACAGACGGCACCGATTGCCTTCGTTACAGTTCAAAACTCGCCGAAATGGCCTTGTTGGCTTGGGGAATGCATCACAGAACGACCAGAGAAGCCTCAATACTCCAGAGATCACAGTTGAATCTTGTCTCCGTAATTACTGTGACTCTTTCTTCGTAAAGTCGCTTCCCACTCCTGAGTTCTTCCAGGAGATTGTCTCCGCCGTCTTTTCTTGCTTAATGATGCAAGCCAAGCGACTTCTGTGCTACAAAATGACTCGGAAAAGCACTTAGAAGCTGAATTCAGGCCACGATCAGTACGCTCACCGAACGTAAAGCCTAGAATTCGTCAGGCGTCACTGTATAATTGAGCCTTCAGTCTTCTAGAACAGCACCAGATTGACAGTTACCTTGACAACTATTGTTTGTCTTTCCAGTTTTTTTTTTCTTTTTTTCTTTTTCTTCTCTCTTTTTCTCTTTCACAAACCCATTTTTCCTGTTTTTCTTTCTTTTCTCTTTCTTATTTCTCGGTTAATTCTTTTTTAAAGTTTGTTTTTGATTCCCATTTAATTGGCAAAGAAATCCGAACAACTGTTGTCTTTCTTTGCTGTCTTACTTTCTCTCTCACAAAACGCGCCCTTCGGTTTTTCTGTTCCTTTTTCTTTCTTTTCTCTCTCTGTTTTTTTTTTTTTTTTTTTTTTTTTCTTTTTCTTTTGAAAGTTTTGTTGTTGTGCTTGTTCTCTCTCCTTTCTTCGCCGAGAAATGACCAAAGAAACGCTAAAGATTGCTGTTAAAGCGGCAAATCTTGAAGATGGTACATCAAAGGGGTCTTAGTAAAGAAGACCCCTTTTGTGTGAACACCGCTCATATGCATATGTCACACCTTTTACACTCTTGAGTAAAGCTGCAGGCATGATTATCATGCAGTAATATATCCACCAACCAAGGATACTTAATAATATTGCTCTTAACACTTAATTGAGCCTATAAATATTACTTATAAACATCAAAGAATAAAATATACGTGTACATACCAACTATAGCTTCCACGATATCATTATCCAGATGGTGAAGTCTTTTCCCAACAAGTTTATCTTTGGGATAGAACAGCGCTAGCAGGGAACATGCTAGGGCTGTTCTAGTTTTGCTGTCCTTTATGGCTGCTTTTATTTTATAAGGGCAGCACCAAACCCCATTGCCAATTTCCTCCCACTGAAATGATCAGATCAGACTTTCCCTTTATTATTTCAGCTTCACTGTAAATCTTGATGCCTTTCTGTTTGGCATGTTTGTATTGGACATTCATGATCGCTTGGAAAGCATCTTTTTTTCCGTCTACAGATTTATTCTCGCTTTCTGATTCTGAACAACTGGAGGCGTTGTCCGTGTCATGGTCTGCAGCTGGGTGTTTCATTGGAGAGTCATCACAACTGGAGGTGTTGTCCGAGTCATGGTCTGAAGCAGGGTGTTTCATTGGAGAGTCATCACAACCAGAGGCGTGGTCTAATTCTTGGTCGGATATCCTGGAATTTTTGTCGCAGGTGGGGCCTGCAGTTGGAATGCTAGACTTTACATCTTGCGCAGCAGGTTGCCACTTAGTAGACAAGATAAGAATTGTCCCTCCATCGAGAGCAAATAATGTGTCATCATCATCTACTTCAGTACCGTCGGCCTCAAGGAATATTTTGTTGTTGGGATCATCACAGCCAGGTTTTTTACTTCCTGTTGCAAAAACGTCTCTCAAAAAAGTCTGTTTGAGCATCTTCTTTTACAGATCTCATAGTTGTCTCGCAAACATTCCTGAATCATTAACAATGCAACTGTGACAGCGACTATGGACAGTTATTCATGTAATTAAGTCAAAGGGCATTCTAAGTGTTTGCAATCACGTGATATTTTGATGCCCTTAAAATATTCATTCTTTTTGCAAATAAAATAAAATGCTTATGGGCTTGTAAAGCAATATCTCTTGGAAATTTTTTGGAGCACAAGAGCAATTATTTACCGAGTTATTGCCAGATAAATACACCATGCACAAAAAAGCTAGCAGTTCACGCTCAAAAATCCTTAGTACGCTCAGCAAACGTACCACCATGAACCGAATATGTAAAGAGCACCAAAGCCTAGCAAATATTGTACAAATTGCCAAAAGCAATTAGAGTAAAAAAATAAGCAACTCTGAAGGATTTCAATCATTAAAATCATGCGTACTAACAGTACTGGCGTACTAACAGTACTGGCGTACTAGAGTCGTTACACTTAACCCGTGAAACACTAAATGAATTTTAGTGTGAAATAGTTCAATAGAGACAAAGAGAACAATGGAAATAAGGTTTACTAGTAACTAGTAGTCTACTAACTATTTCACGGGTTAAGTGTAATCACTCTAACAGTACTGGCATACTAACAGTACTGGCATACTAACAGTACTGGCGTACTAACAGTACTAGCGTACTAGAGTACTAACAGTACTAGCGTACTAGTGTACTAGCGTACTAACAGTGCTAGCGTACTAACAGTACTAGCGTACTAACAGTACTAGTGTACTAGCGTACTAACAGTACTGGCGTACTAACAGTACTGGCGTACTAACAGTACTGGCGTACTAACAGTATTGGCGTACTAACAGTACTGGCGTACTAACAGTACTAGCGTACTAGAGTACTAGTGTACTAGCGTATTAACAATACTAGCGTACTAATAGTACTAGCGTACTAACAGTACTAGCGTACTAACAGTACTAGCGTACTGACAGAGGCTCTACAAAGTGCAAAATTTGCCGATTTCTCAGCAATGTAGCTCTCGAAATTGAACGCTGACCCCCAATTTTTGGTGCTTATTCAATGTGTCTCATGATCATGATTTGTCAACATGCAAAATTAATTAAAGCGATTTTTCATTAACTTGCATTTTCCCCAATCTCGTTCCCAGAACCTTTTCCCTCTTTGCACATATGCGTCGAGAATGCGCAAAGAGTGAAAAGGGTTCTGGGAACGACATTGCATTTTCACCTGAAAGTCAGATTTGCCGCGTCCGCACACGCATGCGCAGACATTTAACCTAGGTTTTGTTGTGTTGGCTTCCCGGGGGGGCATTTGCATATATTAGGGACCTTACGATTTGACGACGGCGACGGCAACGTTATGGGTTTTTACTTCCGGTAGCTCACTGACCATGCGCGAACTTCTAAGACAGCGTTTTGGCTCCACGCGAATTTAACCGTTATGCAGCAGCAACAACAGCAGACAATGGCTTTGATGGAACTGATGAAAAAGATTGTAGAAAAATGATTGCTTGGATATTTAAGAACAAACATTTATATTATCTGATGTTTGCTTGAGCCTTTACACTGAGATTTATTGTTATTTATAATGTTCAAGTTATTTATAATGTTAAAAAGAAAGTTATTTTTGTTGACAAAGTGTCACTGCAAGTAATCTTCAATAGCTGGGGGTGAAATACCAAAGTATGTAGATGTGTTACAACCATATATACAGACACGGGCATTATGAATGAGAGTGCACACTATGTACATCTTGCCAACTGCACTTAAACTAACCTTCAAGGTTTTTTTTGAAATCTAGAAATTTAAAATAGTTGACAATGTCACCAAACACCCATTCAACAGAAACCCGCACTTCACTCATAGACTTATTCCATGCTTGCTGAAGAGGTGTTAAATGTGCTCCTTTGAAAGGCCCTTGGAGGTGTATTCGCAGGGGGTAGGCTGGGTCACCATAAATGCAAAGTGGGACCCCATTTGTGTCAAATGAATGCTGCTGTAGTTGATTTAACACACCAGACCTGGCCAACATCCCACTGTCATGCCTTTTCCCTTCAACTGGACCAAATAAATTAGCAACTAGACCATTAGGTGCAGCGATAGATTGGAATTTGATCGCATGAACTTTCTTGTGACCATTGTAAAGGCATTTCTGATTTTGCCCTGGCCGGCTAATAGGCCTTACAGTACCATCTACAAATCCCCAACAGTTTTGAAGGGCTGCTCCCTTATTGTGAATTGCTGTAGCAAATTCTTCTAAATGTAAAGGACTTAACCAGTCTTGGTGCAGGTCTGTAAGAAAGTGGGCATGTGTTTGATGCAAGTTGCTCATCACCAGATTTGAGATCATACATAGCTGTGGCTCAGGTCTTCCAAACCTAGGGATCATGTCCACATATCTGCATGGATATGCAAACCTCTTCAAAAGGATGCAAACAGCTTCGACTATATCCACATTTACGCCATTATAACAAACATATCGATAAGGTAGAGCTAGGATATCAATTAAATGATATATGTCGTTCTTGTAAAACCTAAACTCGGTTTTGCATTCGTCATCTGTCATCTTGGCCAGGTCAAAATAGTCGTAGTTCATATAAGGTATATCGGGATTTTTTGCCTTGTTTTTATCGTAAAGCAGTACAAATTCCTCAGTATCTATTAACCCAGAAACATGAGCTAAAAGAATAGTATCTCGGAACTTTGTCATTTTGACTCACAACCTAACACAACAAAATTGTTTTTGTGTTGGCGCTGTAGTTCAAGTTCGTAATCTAAGTTTTAGCGGGAACGCCGACGTCACCAAGGCCATCTCATACCAGACCCTCGCCGTCGCCGTCGCCGTCGTCAAATCGTAAGGTCCCTATTTACTATACAGGGGCGTACCGCCTGTCAGGGTCGTGATTTTAGCTCCTGCGGTCTTAGACAGGGTATAGATTTTACAATAAATTGTCTTAAACAGGGTCATTTTTTTTCAAATAGCGTAATATTCGAAGCCAACTTTTTTTCCTGTTTGACAATACTTGATTATTCTGCAGTTCCTTGCACGAGTTATGACTATAATTCCCTTATAAAATATTAATGGACTAAAACTGCCTATTCTTTTTTTAATGTACAATTTTCCTCACAGTCTTAAATAGGGTCCCTAAAATGCCCTCTTGTCTTAAATAGGGTATCGTTTTCGAGAATTTAGGTGTCTTAAACAGGGTCAGGTTTGAGGAGGCTGGGCGGCACGTCCCCATCAGATCCGGAACAAATGCCCCCCCCCCTCCCCCCCCGGGGTTGGCGTCCATGGTGTCCAAACGAAAAAAAATTGCGAGGAATAGATTTCCAACCGGAAAGTATCAGGAAATCTATTTCACATACGAAAAACTTAATGCTGCACTATCTTCTCTGAAAGAAATCCCATTAAAGGAGGTATTATCAAGTAGGCTATTGATAAGCGAGGATGATGCCTTACTCATACTGTCTAAAAAGTTATCTTGGTGTACCGTCCTATTGTTAATCAAAACTATGAACCATGTCCCACCAAGCTACTGCAGAAAGAACAAATCGAAAGGCATCATTCTTCGAATGAAGTTAATCAACGATATCTTAATTGCGAATCAAGTCGAAATGTCTTTCGATGATTTAGAAGTAAACATTAACTTCCTTGAGTGTTATTGTCCGTCGCTTTTGGATCAGGAATATGACGACAGTTTTCAAAATAGCTAATGGTCTCTGTCAAAAGAAGAGGAGTACTGGTATATTTTGTTTTTAGCACCACCGGTTAAAGAATGCCTTTCGTGTGGCTGCACTTTGGTCATGCATGACCAACCATCGAAAGCAAAGGTGTACGGTGTAAATGGGCCAATCCCTTCCACCAAAGTCACGCTGGAATGCTCCACCTGTAACAAAGTATGGCATAATGAAGTACAGTGATAGTGTAGGGAGACATTTTTATCCAACTGATTTCAGCAGTAATCTTGTCGAAATTAGTAACGTCTCGTACATGGAGTATGATTTATACCGGTGGATACCATCACTTGGGTAAGTCATCTAGTTAAAAAATTGTTCTTTTGATCTTTATAATATCAGATACATGTGTACTGTGTGTAAGTGAAATTTTATAATTCCCTTATCATTTCATCTATGTAGCTGGTTTCATTCATATTTCCTTACAGAAATCACTCTTGGGTTTCTTTTTCTGGCTTTTCTGAGGCATTCAATGAGGTTTTTTCTGATAAAATTTAAAAGATGTCATCAATATTTGCAGGTATGTTTTCAGTACTTTGACAATTTATATAATATAAACATCCTTTGAAGACGAACCTTTCAAATAAAGGTTATTAACAGTGATTTATGGTCCCTTTGGCACACTCCCAGTAGTACATTATATATACAACAATCCAAACTTCATGCAATTAAAAAACTACCCCTTCTCTCTGCTTGGAGACCATCTGATATACCATACACGTACACTGTGCATTAAGGTGGCTCGACCCAATTTTCAAGTAGAGCTACCAGTCGTCTTTGAGTGAAAACTATTTGTTCATGAGCAGTCTGATAGTAATTTACATATTACACCCTTATCAGACAAAGATCAAAGTTTATGATGACGTATGTTATATGGAGATCGGCGCTATTATGGCGACGCCTTAAAAGAATTCCCCTTTTTACATATTCTCGATTTTAATGAGTTCTAGGCTTATTCTTAAAAAATGCTCTTGTGATCTTGTAGTTAACTTCACTGCCTTTAGCTCTAGCAAATTAAACGAAATTCTGAGAGAGCGTTTTCGAAATATTATAGATGAAAGATTTTAACTGCAAAATTAAGCGTAAACAAAACAATTGTTGGAATCTCCTACAGCTGGAAGGATAATAGCGCATCTAAGTTGATTTTTTATCTCAAATTGTTATAAGTATTATGAGCAAAATGTAATACATAAATTATGATTTCAGCCAAAGAAATAACGTTTTTGAAATAAAATCCAAAGATGATAAATACTCACAAAGTCACAGTGTTCCTAGTGACGTCAAGTAAATAACCGCTGTATTTCTGCAGCTCTTGTGGAAATCGGACAAAGCCAACAATTTCGAAGAAGAAGTTCGCAATACTGCGATATTGGTTATCACCGACTTTGTCATGCAGCCGCCTCACCCCATCTCCATCATCTCTCACAGGGAGAGATTTCAGGGGCGAATTAGCCGGCATGATGACGAGCGCTAGCAACCAGTACCAGAAAGTGCCACAAGTCTCCAGAACTGACAAAACATATGCTTAATGGTGTAGTCATGCACAAACCAATTTCGCTAAGTAATCTGTCATATTGCTATGACATATACCAGAGCATATTTTGGTAAGAAATGTATGACACATCGCAGTTGGAGTCCGGCTCCACGGGTCATCAAAATAACAGCAAATCATACAAAAACTCTATAATTTCTGAGAATCTGAAGTGACAAGAAATGTTGCGATGCAAAGATACCAACAGTTTCACAAACTCGGCCATTTATAAAAAGAATTTTATGGGGCACCATGTTGTAGCCATGTTGGTGTACAACTTTTAGTGCACCAACATGGCGGACAATAAATATGAATGGCAATTTTACATACAAATAATAACTTAACACCATATGCTTTGATACAGGTACCCAAAAATATTGGATTCATCGGTATAGACCAAGCCAAGCTTTTTTCTTCTAAAAGTGCGTGATAAAGTGCGTGACAGTATAACTCGAAAACTAAACAGGGTAAGTTTCTCAAATTCTTAAAAAAAACTTCTGTTAGGCATATAAGCATCGTACTTCAGGCTTAACTTTATGTGATTAAAATAAAAGATGAATATTTTCGATGTCTTTTTTTCTTTGTAAATATTATTCATATCACATATCTATTTTGTGTTTTATTGTTATTATAGGCACAATAGGAATTTCAAATCCTGGACTCAAATCCTGGATACGTAGGATTGGTCACTTACGTGTACGCTAGTACTGTTAGTACGCCAGTACTGTTAGTACTCTAGTACGCTAGTACTGTTAGTATGCTAGCACTGCTAGTACGCTAGCACTGTTAGTATGCTAGCACTGCTAGTACGCTAGTACTGTTAAAGCCCAACTCACCCAATTTTTTTCCACTTTTTAATGAAAATTTTAACCGTCCAACAATAAAGTTTTTCAATTTTTTTTTCGAAAATTCGAAATCCCTCTGTGCTTTTGATGTGTTCAAAGTTTGAAAGTTCGATTTTGGCCGAGCGCCGAGGGAGTCTGGAACCTGTGACGACCTGTGACGTAGCAGTAGTCACTTGTCCCTTGGCTGTTGTCAAGGTTTACATGAAGAAGTCAGATTCCGGGCAGCTTCTATACTTTCTATCCAGCTTTATTGACTTCGCTCGAACTCTAGAAATGTCAAATTCTTCAGGAGACTCAGACACTAGTTTGGTATCAGATGATGATAGTGAATTCAACTTTTTTCCAGGCCATTATCGACCAGATAACGACTGTGAAAGTCAAACTTCAGATGAGGAGTCTTCGGACGCCGAACAGGACGATAACAGTAACAATGCCGACTGTTTTGAAGCCTATGCAGGCGAGCCATTAGCAGATGAGCAATGGATAGAGAGGTATCATCATCATCATCATCACACTTTATTTAAATTTTTATCCAATAGAGAAACATTACCTTTTTTATAAATATACAAATAATTTACATTCATTTTACATGTCTACATATATACATTTCTACATTTCTACATATATTACAAATTTCAATGATATTTGACATGTTGCCATAGTAATATAATTTGATTGTGTTTATATATAAAGATATATATATATATATATATATATATATATATATATATATATATATATATATATATATATATATATATATATGTGTGTATATACATACAAGCATACATATACACACATACATATCCTACGTTTATTGGCAAGTATAAATGATATGAATTCGAAGCATGCAAGGCAATGTTTATCTCTAAAGGTGAGGCGGTGCAAAAGAAGCCACAGGCTTATTACTTTGTACCGTCTCAAATTTATATGAAAATATTATTGGATATAGATATAAAGTTTTAAGGAACAGAGAAAAGAAAAGAGATGCCAGAAATATTAGATACGATAAATTTAATTATAGTAATTAATAATTTCAGGATAATAATAAATAATTTCAGGGTCTGTTGAAAGACTGTAAGTTCTTTTTTAATATTTAATATTATGAAAAGCAACAAGAAGAAAAACAGCGACGTCTTGAGGGCTTAAAAGACAGATTATCAGGAAAAGACAATTTAAGCAAGTGGTACGTATTGACATTTGTAACTAGACTACTGTCAGACTACAGTCATGAGAAAACCTCATGAAAACCTTATTTATATTTACAGTACTTTATAAGTAAGCTAACATGAGCATCTCATAAGACGGATAAACTCATTCACTTGTTTTATTTATATTTTAGGTGTTCTTGTGGTAAATGTTCCATTACCTATATACAAAATGCGAACGAATGTTATTGCTGCCAAGATCTTGAGAAATGTGTCGAAGCTATCAACGATGAGTTGGTGCTTCAAGAACTGGAAACACCACCTCCTTGTGTAACTCTCCACCCTGCCTTCAAAACTGTTTGCCTAGAGCCTTGGTCACTCAGATTGGCTGCATCAAAGTACAGGACCATCGACAGAAAGACATACCGTCAGACAGGATCGGAAGATGCGTAAGTCCATCCCAATACATAAAATTCCCCATTATTATAAAATTTATCAACTTTTGGCCTTATTCAAGATAGACCAGCCTTGATGATATTATGAAAGTAAAAAGTAAATGTGGTAAATGTCCTGTTCTTGGGGAAAGCTTACAAAAGGATCTTTTTTAGTAATTTGAATATTTTGAGTACTTTAATAGATACTTATAGTATCTGTTGTTTATTTGGAAACATATTTACATATTCATCAATTAACTTAAACTCTGTTATTTCCACCAAAAGGCCAATGAACTTGCTTTGCTTACTATTTGTTATTACTCTGAGCCTTTCATTATATGGCACTTAATAGATGTCCATGTGTAATATTTTCCTATATTCCATCTTTAGCTACACTACAGATTGTAACAGGCAGTTGAAAATTCAGATGTTTTGACTTTTTAAAACCAATTTACGCTAGTTTTCTTAACTTATTAAGTCAAAGCCACATGTGTATACTAATTTCATTATTTTACTCTTTCAGGTTTTTCAGAAGTGTGGCCTATAGGGAATTTTCCCATTTAGTAAATGGACGAATAGGAAAGAACAAAATACCGCATGCTCATTCCATGCAATAAGAAGTAAATTCAAGACAAAAGATGATCATTTTACTGGTTTCCAAGATGACGAATGTGATGATTGAAAACATAGTTATATACTTATCTATTATACAGTTAGTATGCTAGTACTGTTAGTACGCTAGTACTGTTAGTACGCCAGTACTGTTAGTACGCTAGTACTGTTAGTACGCCAGTACTGTTAGTATGCTAGTACTGTTATTACGCCAGTACTGTTAGTACGCTAGTACGCTAGTACTGTTAGTACGCTAGTACTGTTAGTACGCCAGTACTGTTAGTATGCTAGTACTGTTATTACGCCAGTACTGTTAGTACGCTAGTAAGCTAGTACTGTTAGTACGCTAGTACTGTTAGTATGCTAGTACTGTTAGTACGCTAGTACTGTTAGTACGCCAATACTGTTAGTATGCTAGTACGCTAGTACTGTTAGTACTTTGGTACTGTTAGTACGCTGTACTGTTAGTACGCTAGTACTGTTAGTACTTTAGTACTGTTAGTACGCTAGTACTGTTAGTACACCAGTACTGTTAGTACCCTAGTACTGTTAGTACGCCAGTACTGTTAGTACCCCAGTACTGTTAGTACGCTAGTACTGTTAGTACGCCAGTACTGTTAGTACGCCAGTACGCTAATACTGTTAGTACACTAGTACTGTTAGTACACCAGTACTGTTAGTACACCAGTACTGTTAGTACCCTAGTACTGTTAGTACGCCAGTACTGTTAGTACGCCGGTACTGTTAGTACGCTAGTACTGTTAGTACGCCAGTACTGTTAGTACGCCAGTACTGTTAGTACGCCAGTACGCTAGTACTGTTAGTACGCTAGTACTGTTAATACACTAGTACTCTAGTACGCTAGTACTCTAATACGCTAGTACTGTTATTGTACTCGTACTGTTTGTACGCTAATAGTGTTAGTACTCTGGTACTTCACATGACTGTGCGACGAAAATGAGTACCGTATTTATTTAGAATTTGTTGGTAAAGCACCAAATATAACAATTGAGTCAAAGTGTGATAACAACTATTATTATATAACTATCACGTAATTTTACCATATAAGGATGAGAGAACTAAGCAAATATGAGGCCGTATTATATGCCGTATTACACAGTTGAAAACTGGTTGGCCATATTGTACATAAAACAATCGGAGAATAGGAAACTAAGAAGCAGTTATATAATAAATCCTTTATTAGATATTTTCTTGTGTATTACGGGCTGACATTTTACTCATCGCTCGTATTTTGCCTTGCCTAAAGGCTCGGCAAAATACATTCGCGACTCGTAAAATATCAGCCCGTAATACACAAGAAAACATCTAATAAGTGGTATATATTTTTATAGTAGACCAGAAATACACCAGTATTAATGTACTGTTGAAATCTAAAGAAGCAGTGTCTTTGGACAAATGATGAATCAGATTAGTACGCTATTCAGTGTACCAAGAAGAAAACGGACCGACGGTGCAGCTAAAATAAGCACCATATGCATACATAAATGTATGGAAGCCATGCTGGAAGACATCTGGATATCTTTTAATTGACATACTTATAGTGATTTCCATGGCATTTTAGACACGTGACTTTGAGTTGAGGCTAACAGGAGTAAACTGCCGAAATAACCCCCCAGCAGAAAGAGAATAAGTGTATACGATATTTGAAATTATGAAGAAATTAGCAGAAACTAGTTTTCCGACCTAAAATCACAAATAATGTGTCGCTTTTTATTCTAATTATTAATTAATGACCTTCCTGATATTATTCGTAATTTTAGGACAGAAATCAAGTTTCTACCAATTTCTACAATATCGTATACACTTATTCTCTTATTTGGACAGTTTACTCCTGTTAGCCTCGCTATCATGCTAGGAAACTTGATATCTCGAACGTGGCCTCTTATGAACCATCGAAATATCTGAATACAGATCTACAGAATAACTGACATCACAATTTTCTAAAGCATATGCTGGCATAAAGCTGGTAGGATTCGAAAATAGATTTTAGTTTAAATTTATGTGACTTGTGACGTCATGTGCAAACAAAGAAATGATGGCCTCAAAGACTAGAATATTAAGGGAAATGTGAAATGTACACACAAACATACCTTTTCTTAGAAGTTCAGAGAAGGAGTTTCCCACGACTGCCTTTCTTATCTCTCTGCTAACATCCCAAATCTTGAAGAGCATCTTGAAGAGAGTCTTGATTGTTGCATCACCGGAAAATGTATCGGTGTTTTTTTTTTCAGATATCTTCAAATAATATATTCGTTGTTTTTTTATTGACACATGTCAACATGGACAATGCCTCAATACAGCGGTAGTGCTTAAACGTTAAACAGACCTCAGTTTGCGCTGTTGGTGTCCACTACTATTAAGCTACAGAGGTTTGTGAGTCGCTTGCTTGTTTGTCACTGGTTTTTAGTCTTTTGTGCTTGAAACTCAGAGGTATGTATCTGTGTATGGATTTGTTTTGTTGTTGCACAGTAGTGTATGTTACTATTGATAGGATATAATTGGCTAACTACACAACATATTTTTAAAAAACTCATTAAAGAATTTTGAGCTATGATTAAATTAGTCATTAGCAATATTGTACATAATTTGCTGGTTAATACTCTAATCGCTCCAAACTAAGCGTCGCTATCAATAATCAGATATTTTTATAATAGTACCTTATGTTTCTTTTTGGATATTCGTGCTTCAGCATTATGCAGTTTTTTGTTTAACTGTTGGACTTCTGCCTCTTGTTGATTTGATGTCAGACGGATTTTCTTGGTATCTTCATCATTTTTCAGCCTTTTTTCGAGTTCAGACAGCAGTAGCACCTTTTTTACCCTTTGATAAGCACCAAGTTCAAACCTCTTCTTTTTCGTGCTAGTCACCACACTAAAATAAAGTGTGATTCAAATTTTTATTTCTGCTCAACTGAACAAATGTGACTGCATATTTACAACGTTTGAACATTGCTCGACAATCGTATGATTTTCGATTTTTCTCAAATATATTCTAAAACTTGAAAATCGTTCAATAAAAGACTTACTTTTCTCCACAACCACTTGTATCGAGTTCGCCATTTTCCACTCCAATCATGCTTCATTTTCAAGCCATTTGGCACAAAAAAGCACGGCATATGACACATCAAACGAAAGCTTGTCTTCCCGCCATTATTTTGGTGACATCTTATATGCATAAACTAGTGCCTAGGCTTCTTTAAACAACAAAAAGAACAGGTATCCCCAAGGGATTGTTAAAACTTTTATTCACCCAGTAGACTTTGCGGCTGCAAAATCCGCCATCTTGAAAAAATATTGTCAACCGGAAATGAGACATATTGGGAGTGGTCTGGCCCCAGCGTGGTAAGCACAAAAAAGTTAAAGTTTTGTGAAAACTTTTGATTTTTCAAACATTTGTTTTTCCCAAAAATGTTTTTTTTTTATAAAATTGAATTAGTTCACTTTTAAATTAAACTTATATAGTAAAACATGTTACAGACTTTACATTGTATCAAAGGAAAGCAAATAACTCATAAGTCAATGGATAATCTTTGTTTTTGAGAGGTATTAAGGGCTAGAAAATGTCTACATGAAGTGAACCCATGACCCTTTACACCATAAATGATCATTAGTAAAAGAAGATGAAAGATATTTAAAAAAGTGAATTGAAGCGACACAAGTGGTGAGCTTTACAGTGATTGAGTACATCACCTCCTTGTCTGTGAAAAGATAGTAAAAGATATTAAACACTAAATACCTCTGTATTAAGCACCTCTCTTTATAATTTACTACACTAACAAGGATGAATATTCACAAAGATATTAAAGGAAAAGTCTACTCCAATAAACTTCTCATTGATATTAAAGTTCAGTCTATACTTAACTTTTTTTGTGAAGTTCTATATGCATCGTCTCCAATGTCATAGAGAAATAATTTCTCAAAGTAGCTTTAAAACATTGCCATGGACGTCGCCATTTTGAACAGCCTTCTGGACATGCAAACAGCTGGGCCAGCGGGTGTGTGACGTCACTGCGCGCTTGGATTCTACAATGGCGTGAAATCTAAATAAAAATTCCTTCTCTCAGTAGTTGTACATGTTGTAAGTTATCTTAAGTTTTATCTTTTCGTGAAAAAATATGCCTCATTGCATGGTTCCAGGTTGCACAAATGGCTCTAGAAAGACAAAAAGAACTGATATTTCCTTTCATCGTTTACCAACAGACAACAAATTGAGCAAAATATGGATCGAGAAAACTCGCTGTAAGAATCCCCCCACACGCGATTCTTGTTACGTTTGCAGTGTTCACTTTGGACCAGAATGTTTTGAAAGCTCTTTAAAGCATCTATTTAATCAGAAAACCAAAAAAAATTAAAAGCTGGTGCTATTCCTACGATCTTTTCCCGTATAAGCAGAAAACAACGTTTTATCTCTATACAGAGGCGACGTACTCAAGATCAATGACCACTAATTACACTCTTGCACCTTCAATAATTTGATCCTCTATAAATGGCCATGTATGCTTATCTGGATGAGTTAGACCTATTCCTATTTTAGAGTGATAGAAAATTGAATAAATATATGTTGTAGGCAAGTTGGTACATGATGAAAGCTACCAAAAGCAAAATGCTTGTAGACTAGTAAAAATGAGACTGAAAAAGGTTGCAAATTTTGAAAAGTTTTTCAAATTCCCTAAAAACAAGTCTGGTCCTTAATGCTAAATACATGGCTAGTAGAGTAAAAACACTAAAACTGTGCAAAACTTATAAAGATTTAGCAGTAAATAGTGCTAATTAGAAGACAAAAGAAGACAATAGAATTAGCATAAAATAGCAGTATTTAGTGTTATTTATGTTGCACACTTTTAATGTTTGTACTCTAACACACATCAATAGAAAGTCTAATAATCAAAAGACAGGAGTAGTCATTTTAACAATTTTATTAATTCTTAGGTAATTGAGCAAATCATTGAGCAAACTACTCAAGAAGTTACAGATATGAATGTGTTTGAAAATATCAGTGAACCAGCAGAACAAAGTAATGCAGTTGTCATGGAGGGAGTTACAAAAGCTGATGCTAGTGCACAGTACTCTGAAAACTGTCTGATCCTATGACGTAATATTGGAACACAGACATTAAAACTTCGCCCTCCCTGTAGGATAAATAGCGTCAAAGAACAAAATATTCAAAGTTTACAAACAGTAGGCAGTGAACAAATAGGTCACTGTTTAACTCAACTGCTAAATGACCATAACTACAGTGTCTCAATACCCCCTTCTCCACCTATGTGCTCTAATATGCAAGAGGATAATGAAATTGAAATGGACACTACCAATTCAGCTGATACAATAACCATTTGTGATAACCACACAAGTCCATGTACCAGTGAAGATGATTCTGATGATGAATGCAAGTGTTCATCTTCAGACGAAAGAAGTGATGACTCATCAGAACATGAAATCAGTGATTGGAAGTTCATTTATATGAATGTGAACTTGATAAACTATTTAATTTTTGCCAACAATGTGGATCTCCTGTATGTGAAGTCACAAAGAGCAACTCTGGTAATATGGTGACTGTACAAACTCTATGTCTACAACACCATGAGTACACATGGAAGTCACAACCAACCACAGACAAAAATGTTCCATTTGGAAATCTGTTGATACCTGCTGCTATTGTACTTACAGGTGGAACATTTGAAGAATTTTCAAACTTTGCTAGTGCTTTGAAACTGAATTTCATTGGCAGATCATCTTTTTATAATACTCAAGACAATATAATATTTGCACTTGTAGATAAAGAATACAAAGAAAGACAACAAATTGTAATTAATGAACTTAGGAACAATGGGGCTGCAAACTTATGTGGAGATGGAAGGTCTGATAGTCCAGGCCATAGTGCCAAATATGGCACTTACAGTCTAATGCATGAGGAGTCGGGAAAGATCGCAGACTTCTCTCTTGTCCATGTCTCTGAAGTATCATCATCCAATGCCATGGAATACGAAGGATGTAGAAGGTCAATAGACTATCTTGTGAATCATCAAGTCCAGATAAGATGCATAACAACTGATCGCCATTCACAAATAACAGCTCAACTGCGAAAAAAAACTATCCACAAATTAAACACCAATATGATGTCTGGCATATATCAAAGTCTCTAACAAAAAAAATATCAGAAAAAGCAAAAACAAAGAGCAACAAGGAATTACTGCCTTGGATTAGGTGTATCTCTAACCACTTGTGGTGGAGTGTACAAACCTCTAATAAAGATCCAGAACTCCTGGTAAACAAATGGGTTTCTATAGTTAACCACGTAGCTGATAAGCACACTTGGAAGGAAGGGAGAAAATCTGTATCATGTCAGCACCACAAGCTTTCTAGGATAGAACGTAAAGAAATTATATGGTTGAAGCCAGGATGATCTGCCCATGTAGCCTTAGAAGAAATTGTTTGCAACAAGAGATTATTAAAGGACATTTTAAAACTTACAGAATTTCATCACAATGGTAATCTGGAAGTTTTCCATTCACTTCTACTGAAGTATGCGCCAAAGAGGAAACACTTCTCATATCCAGGAATGATGTGTAGGACCCAACTTGCCATTTTAGATCATAACAGCAACTGTAACAGACCACAAGCAACAACCACAAAGGGCGAGAAGAAGGGTGAAAGCAGGTTCAAGGTGGTTTTTCCAAAAACCAGAAAAGCCTGGGTAGCTAAGCCAATACTAGAGCAGAAATCATATGCTTTTGTCACAAAGTTAATGGATGAGGTGACTGAGTGCCATGAGACAAAATTACCAAAACAAAAAGCACCTGCCAATATTCCAAGAAATATTGCTACTATCCAACGACCACCAAAGGATGAGGTGATTAAGCAGCATATTTCTAGAATGGTGAAAAAGAAGAGCAGCAGTGAGTGATAAGTTTTAGTACAATGATGTCCAAGCAATGAGCTACTGATTTAATTTAACCTATTAAAAATTAACTATTGAGTTAATTGTAAATTGAGTCAAAAAATCACAAGTACTGTTCTGACTGAAGTGATTACCCCAATCAGTGATGCATGCTAAAATTTATTTCACAGCACCAGAACAACCATCTAAAGATTCAAAAGTTTCACTTTCCATAATCATACAATAAGATTAAAAGTGAAAGGTGCAATAGAATGGATGAAGACAGTTGATACTAGCTATAATAATCAATAATTGTTTCTATTTTCCAAGGATTCGATGTTGTGCATTAATTAGTTCTATCTGTAGCATGTTTTCAGTGTGAAATTGTTGACCGTTTGTACTCTCTGCAACTCAACTGCATACTTAAACTTTTCTTCCTTACATTGTCTACTGGGTTGTTTTATTTGTCGCTGATTGATTCCTAACATATAAAAATATTCCACAGATGCATTGATAGCTTACCTGTACAATACTACTCATCGGCATAATGAAAACCAATAAATTCAAAGTCTTCTTCAAGACCAGGTGGAGGGAAATGTGCACGAATGCACATTACAGCACATGATGGTAAGACAACTCTAATCTCCTTGCCCAAAGCTCCCAAACACCATGGAACCAGTTGTCTATAAGCAATGTGGCGATTCCTCTCGTGTTCAGGAGCATCGTTACTTCCACCATACTGTTGTCGATATTGGAACCAGGCGGCTTCTAAGACCCGACAATTGAGACACACGGCCTTAAAACCAGGATTGTTGGTGATGCACGTAATCTGCATTGGTAGATTTTCTTCTTCATAAACTTTGTGATTCTTGTCCACTATCTGATGTATTTCCTGACAGCAAACAGATTCTATTTCTCTGTCCATTATCTGGCAATTTTCGCAAACACACCTGATAATTATAAGTTGAAAACAAAATAATTCACTGTAAGGCAATGAAATATAAATACACTTGATTATCTTCACTTGCACTTACCAGTTTGAGTTGTGTAATCGCATGCTTGTGCTCGAATTTCCATCTGATGAAGAAGAATCTGATAGATCTGAATCGATTTCATCGATAGGGAAATCGATAGGACGTCTGGGTTGAAATTGATAACCTTGAAAACCATTCTCTCTTTCCGACAAGCATTCAGCAAAATTATCATCAGAAATATGAAGATGAAAGATGAAGAACTAGATGAGGTACTCATCGTCAGAAAATAATAAGTATTGACGTATTTTTCAAATAAATATTACCGTAATTCAACTCGAATGACTCACAGACAAATTAGTTTTGTAGAATCCAAGCTTGCAGTGATGTCACACACCCGCAGGCCCAGCTGTTTGCATGTCCAGAAGGCTGTTCAAAATGGCGACGTCCATGGCAATGTTTTAAAGCTACTTTGAGAAGTTATTTCTCTATGACATTGGAGACGATGCATATAGAACTTCACAAAAAAATTTAAGTATAGACTGAACTTTAATATCAATGAGAAGTTTATTGGAGTAGACTTTTCATTTAAACACTATGTCTATGCAAAATAATGGCTCATGTGATACATACACAACAAAATTGAGTGCATTATTCCAACACAACCACGTGAAAATGCTCAAATTTTGTAATTAGTTTTGTAGAAACAAGTCTGGTTTATCTATTACCAGTATATAACCAGCAATCATCTTGGCTTGATGCTTGTTGCTCTGAGGCGTGACAGCATTTTTTGAAATAATATATTTTTTAATAATATATTTTATATATACACAGTCATTTCAGAAAATGTTGTCGGCCGCTGATTGGCCTTAAGCCTACGCGACTCGTCCAAAAGGGATGATGGGTAGAAATCACTGAGGCGACTATAAAATTCATATCTACTTAATAATGCTTCGAGCATATAGTGCAGACCTTCTCAGTTATTGCTTCAGTGCTTCTACCCCTGCGGTGTGCCGTTGGCTTAAGGTTTATACAAACCTATTATATAAACCTATTTTTTTACTTACTTCTTCTGACCAAAAAAAAGTAGGCTCTGTTCCAAGTAAAGCAACAGATTCCCCTGCGGGCAGCTGGTCAAATTTGCAGTCGGTATGGAATGCTGGACACACTCGGTAGGATGTTGCAAGCATGGACGCCCAGTTGTGGACGTTCCTGAGGAAAATTAAAGCAAACGTGTTAATTATGGCAAATTTGGTGTGAAATACGCAGCTGTCACAAGCTGGGAACAAATTACCACTGTATAAAAACTAAGTTCTTCTTATTAGGTCTTTAAAAAGAAAAACTTTGGCCGCACTCACCGAGGGTTGTCCAGAATCACCATTAGATACCATTGGTCAAATATGTTTTACCAATGGTGTCTATTGGCAAATTTCCACAGGAAGCCCATGCAAATGTAATACAAAAATGTATAACTCATTAGCTGATAATTTCCACAGGAGGTCCAAACAAATGCAATACAAAATGTGCATCCCATTCTGCTTGTGGTATAATTACATAACTACCTCACATTTATCACATACGTGTCTCACTCTGTATTTTGATGTTGTGTTTAAAAAAAAATTGGGGGGGGGGGATCACCAATGGCGTCTATTGGTAAAAATCCACAGGGAGTTCATACAAATGTAATACAAAAATGTATAAGTGTTTCACTCTGTAGTTTCATGTATTTGGTTAAAAAAAAATTTTTCTGGGGGGATATTGCCAATGAAACCAATGGTACCATTGGTACCATTGGTGACCATAGAGGCTACAAAAAATAACATTTCAAATGGTGAAATAAGTCATATTGGGTATCCTGTGAAGTATAAGTGTGGGGCTTCAGGAAGGTTGCTAAATGACTTTGTCTATAATGGTGAAATTAGACCATTGGGTATCCTGTGTTGAATGGCATGTAGACTAAGAGATGCAGGGGCTTGAAGGTGTTCACCAATGGTACCAATGGTACCATTGGTAAACTGAAATCACCATTGGTAAATGACTTTGTCTAATGGTGAAATTAGGCCATTGGGTATCCTGTGTTGAATGGCATTTAGACTAAGAGATGTAGGGGCTTGACGGTGTTCACCAATGGTACCAATGGTACCATTGGTAAACTGAAATCACCATTGGTAAATGACTTTGTCTAATGGTGAAATTAGGCCATTGGGTATCCTGTGTTGAATGACATCCAGATTGAGAGATGCAGGGGCTTGAAGGTGTTCACCAATGGTACCAATGGTACCATTGGTAAACTGAAATCACCATTGGTAAACGACTTTGTCTAATGGTGAAATTAGGCCATTGGGTAACCTGTGTTGAAAGGCATTTAGACTAAGAGATGCAGGGGCTTGAAGGTGTTCACCAATGGTACCATTGGTAAACTGAAATCACCATTTGGTAAATGACTTTGTCTAATGGTGAAATTAGGCATTGGGTATCCTGTGTTGAATGGCATGTAGACTAAGAGATGCAGGGGCTTGAAGGTGTTCACCAATGGTACCAATGGTACCATTGGTAAACTGAAATCACCATTGGTAAAAGATTTTGTCTAACGGTGAAATTAAGCCATTGGGTATCCTGTGTTGAAAGGCATTTAGACTAAGAGATGCAGGGGCTTGAAGGTGTTCACCAATGGTACCAATGGTACCATTGGTAAACTGAAATCACCATTGGTAAATGACTTTGTCTAATGGTGAAATTAGGCCACTGGGTATCCTGTGTTGAATGGCATTCAGATTGAGAGATGCAGGGGCTTGAAGGTGTTCACCAATGGTACCATTGGTAAACTGAAATCACCATTGGTAAGACTTTGTCTAACGGTGAAATTAGGCATTGGGTATCCTGTGTTAAGTGTTTGGGATTCCTGTGGTATCAATTGCTCCGGCTTGGCTTACCAGTGGTACCAATGGTACCATTGGTAAACTGAAATCACCATTGGTAAATGACTTTGTCTAATGGTGAAATTAAGGCATTGGGTATCCTGTTTTGAATAGCATTTAGACTAAGAGATGCAGGGGCTTGAAGGTGTTCTCGAATGGTACCAATGGTACAATCACTTTTTGGATACAAGTTCAACGTGGTATCTTAATAATGAATCCGCAATTGATCGTACTGTACGGTGACAGTGTGACTCGTACTTCAAAAGAATAACGTTTGAAATTCCTGCCGTAACCGTACTGTGCATTGCTTTTGATGTCGTCTGAATAATTAAGCATGGGCTTACATAGACTTTAATGGGCTACGAACTTTATTTACAAAACGTAAATGGAGTGGCTATCCGTTACCTGTACGCGAACTTCTGTTTTCTATTCGTACGGTAGTCAAAATCATTTAAGCTTAGATTACTCGGTGATTCTGTATTATTTCAGGAACAAAATTATGATGGCTTTGTTAAGAGGGAGTAAGTGATTCTTGTTAAGTTAAACTGATTCAGGGTATTAATTATACGAGTCTAAGCTACACATTTGGCGAACGTCTCACGTCGCGACACTTTTCAACTCAATCAAATGTCAAGCTCTCAAAGAGATAATCTAACTTTCTAGTTAGGATCCGAGTTAGGATCCGAGTTAGGATCCGAGGTAGGATCCTGAAATAGGATCCCCTACAAGAATACACTCAAAATATTTTTATTTAATTAAACATCCAAATATTGAACTATCATTGACATGACTGAAATTGGAACACGATCTTAAATTCCCTTGCTTAAATTCTCTTGCTCAAAAATTATTTTAGTATTATTTTTATTCTATTCATGGAATAAAAACTATTCTTTAAATAAAAAGAATTGTGTTCGATGTAAAACGAGAGAATAATAGCACAAACACAGCAGAAATGCGTTTCGGTATTCATAACGTAGCGTAAAATGGGCAATTTGCATTAATTCAACCACTTCGCGAAAGTTAAAGAACATAGCCGGAAATTAGAACATAGTACTAAATACTACTAGCTAGGATTAGAAATAACGTAAATAACAAGAAAATGATGATAAGTTGAAAGTTGTGACATGCTTTGTTAGGTGTGAGGTTGTTTTTACACAGCTCCGAGATCACGTGGTTTCGTGGTGTACATTGCCCATTGGACTACTGTCTCAGTTAAACTCTGATAAAACAAGGAATTATCTCAACGAAAAGTCGTTATCGTTCGTGAGACGGGAGTTTTGTAAGAATCTCGACATGTTGTAATAGAGCGGGATTGGTATGGTTGTAAGCAAACTATAACCTTGATAGTTTTCTGGCATTCGGTATTTGACGCCACCGGCAGGTGACGTTTCGCCTGTTCGTACCGACATCCATGCAGTTGCATATTCATACGAAATCCGCTCTAATAAATAAACTGTTGCTGTTGGTTGTTGTAACTTGTTGAGTTTTTCCTAGAATAAGTCATTTTGAGTTAATAAATGTTACAGTTTACATCATCTTTTGTTGCCTCAACTCGCTACCTCTATAGGTTACTGACATGAAGCCTAGATAGGCGACCGAAACTCAAAAATATAGGATATCGCTTTGTCTTATTGAGAGGTGGCCGATGAATTCGTAGGATGGAAAGTCGATAATGTAAAGATTCCCATCCGCAATTATACCTTGCTCAATCGATAAATTTGATATTCTAAAAAACGAAATAAAAGAATGGAGAACATTACTTTGATTTTTAAAAACGTGGGGCAGCAGTGAGCTCGCAGTTGAATATATATCACTGACTAGTGAATTCGCGATCAAATCATATATTTTAATTGTTTACAATTCAATATAATACCTCATTCACAGTCCCCTCGACTATTCATGCAGTTAACGCATAAATTAGCGTAAATTCCTTAATGTATGTATACCTAAAGTAGGAATAGTTCAATTTTTAGATGTTTAATTAAATAAAAATATTTTGAGTGTATTCCTGTAGGGATCCTATTTCAGGATCCTAACTCGGATCCTAACTCCGATCCTAACTCGGATCCTAACTCGGATCCTAACTAGAAAGTTAGATTATCTCTCAAAATTAGGACTTCGATCATGTATATAACAACTTTAATAGTCTTGTATATCAGAAGAAAAGGTTAAAAAAGAGACACTTTTTGTTTCAGACTGAGTTTGAAGAACTATTTTTGCACTCATTTCGGCGAACGGCAGCGGATTTCAATTCGCTATTCGTACGGGATTCTAAATTATGATTGATTTTCACCGTAATTTGGTATTATTTCATTGGACGAAGATAGGGTCGATTTCTTCGTTAATTTCTCTGTTTTAATGTTTTCGTCTGGTATGCAATACTATCAGAGTTGTAATAAATTTGATCGAAGTCCTAATATTGATGTGCGTGAAATGCGGTCGAGTTGGCAGTCTAAGTTAATTCAGAATCACCTTGAAAATCTAAATAATTTTGACTTCCGTACGAACAGTAATCGGGTGTGATTTACATGGATTTTTTTGCCTAAAAAAAGCAACTGAAATTTGGATACAAAGGTCCTTGCGGTTTTCCTGTGAATGAGTAATTTAGGATTCGTTACGTTGTATATAAGCTAGCTTACTTCGTCTGTTCAGTTAATTGCCTTCAGTAAAACTTCTTAAAAATTCCTCTCAAGTTGGAATTCAACAATGAAGGTAACTATTAGATCAATGTTTGGAATTATTTGGAATGTATAGCTATAGATTACTTTGAAAAAACTTGTTTGTACGTAGTTATTATTCATTATCAATATAAACTTGAAGACAGTATTACTAGTATTGTTGTTTGTTGTGCATAAAAACAATCAACTTCACATTATGATACCGGATTTTGTTTCAGAGAATATTCACAATTACAAAGTGACTTAAAATAAATATTTCAGATCTGTGTTATAAAAAAACTTATACCAATCTGGAAAATTATAAAACTAAAAATGTATGTACATATTATTTAATATAAACTGAAAACATTACATTTAAAATCAATATTGTTTCAATTGAAATTGGAACACTGCCATTCATGCGTGAGCAGACGTAAGCAATGTTTTATGAAGTTTTTTTCTTTCTAATTTTAAGCAAGACGCTCCATCTTTACGGTAATATAAGATAAATTAGGTAAACAACAATAAAGATTACTGGCAACCGCTTGTGAATGTGATCGATTCAATGGGCGATTGACTGATAATTAAAGCGAACAGTAGTATATTATTATTTGAACAAAGTGCAATTAACCAAAATTAAAGATGGCTTTATCAAAAACCTCGACTTTTGAAAACGACAATAACACACATTATGTAGCCGATTCCTGGTTGTGATTAATCGAAATATTCTCCATGGGTAAATCACCAAAATACCTTGTATTTTACAAGCCACTTTCTCCAACATAAAAACTTCAGCTTTCGAAAACGACGGTATACAAAAACTAGATGGCCGGTTAACTACACTGAATTTATCGGTTGCGTGATTGCGATCAACAATCAAGGACCTTTGCCTTGTATATTACAATCCGCTTTATCGCTTAGGTTCCAAAAACTTCAGCTTTTCGATTCAAAACGACGATAACACATATTATATTATATGGCCGCTTGTCCATCGATTGCTAAGCAAACAGTCGAATTATTCAATAAATCAAAGGACTTTTGTATCCAAGAACTTCAGCTTTTAGAAACGACGATAACGCACATTATATTACAATATGGCCGCTTGTGATCGATTGCTAAATTAAGCAAACAGTCGAATTATTCAATAAATCAAAGGACTTTTGTATCCAAGAACTTCAGCTTTTGAAAACGACGATAACACACATTATATTATATGGCCGCTTGTCGATCGATTGCTAAGCAAACAGTCGAATTATTCAATAAATCAAAAGACTTATTCAATAAATCAAAGGACTTTTGTATCCAAGAACTTCAGCTTTTGAAAACGACGATAACACACATTATATTATATGGCCGCCTGTCGATCGATTGCTAAGCCAACAGTTGAATTATTCAATACACGCCGGGCACGCGCGCCTCTAGAATTGCTCAGATCAATCGTGGCATCCGCCATATTGGACGGGTGTTGTTTTCGGGAGACTGGAAACGAATAGAGCGAGCACCATACGACTCACATTTGGGAGGCTCGTGTGATCCTTTTTCATCATCATCATCATCATCTTTATTTATATATACCATCAGGGTAGATACATGTACTAGGTAATTATAGATTTTACAAAATATCATAGATTACAAAATATAACAGTATCATATATAAAGATAATTATATAACAATCATTGAAAGAAAAAAAAAATTGCAAGCTAATTATTGAGTTAGATAAAATATGGAAAGAGAAAATAACAAAGCAGAAGTATAATCTATTCCCCGATGGCAAGGCAGCACAAAAAGAAGCCGTGGGCTTATACTTTTGAACTGCCTAGTTAAATAAGCTGGCTTGTAGTTATTTTAAAAGGTCAATTAGGAAAAATGAGGTTTAATTGGAAAATTTAAATAAATAAAATAAATACATTTATAATTTCTATAATAGAATAACAATGACAGCCATATTTATCCATGTATGATAGTGAGAAATACAAGATTTATACACAAATAATTATGGCATGGAGTTTATTAGATATCTGTATAGATTGGTTTTAAAGCAGCTTAAAGTGGGTTTTGATTTTAATTCTTTTGGTAAAGAGTTCCAGAGCTTGGGACCTTGGCTAACAATAGTAAACTTTTTAATGTTGGTTCGGCAATGTTGGGTTCTGTAATTGCTTGATTGTCTAGTTGGGTAGCAGTGTATCTCTGAACTCTTACGAAACATGTCACAGAATATTTTGGGAATTGTTTTGTTGTGTACAGAAAACATAAATAACCCTATTTGTAAAGTATGAATATTATCCAGATTTAATAACCCATACTCATGAAATAAAGGTGCTGTATGTGCATCAAAATCTGATTTGGTAATAATTCGAATAATTCGTTTTTGTAAAATTTTTAATCTGTTCAAATTAGATTCATAAGTAGATCCCCATATTATGTTGCCATAATATAGGTAAGGGTATACAAGAGAAAAATACAGCTTAAGGAGAGAAGTTTGAGAAATATAGAATTGTGATTTAGAAATAATTCCTATACTTCTAGATATTTTCCCAGCTACTGTACTAATATGGTCCTTCCAACTCAAATGTTCATCAAGGACCACTCCAAGAAATTTAATGCTTTGCTTATGTTCAATCATTTCGTTGTTAATTTCTATTTGTACACTGCTGGGATCTATTCTTTTTTGTCTGGCTTTAAAAATTATGTATTTAGTTTTTTTAATGTTGATTGACAATTCATTAGCAATTAGCCATTTAGATACATTGCTTAATTCAGTATTTAATGTAGTATTCAAGTTTCTGATGTCCTTACATGAGTAGAAGACATTAGTATCATCTGCAAATAATATAAATTTAAGCAACTTGGAAGAATTCGAGATATCGTTGACATACAAAATGAATAATAAGGGCCCTAGAATACTCCCTTGAGGAATGCCACATTTGACAATTTTTGATTCAGATGATAAATTATTGTATTCAACAAATTGTTTTCGGTTGTTTAAATAACTAGTTATCCATTCTGATGCAATTCCTCTTATTCCGTAGTGTTCTAATTTATTTATAAGAATCTTATGGTTAACAGTATCAAAGGCTTTTGATAAGTCCAGAAAAACACCAACACAGGCTTCCTTATTATCAATAGATGAAGAAATTTGGTCAACTAGTTGCATTATAGCTAGATTGGTTGAGTGGTTTGATCGAAATCCATATTGATGTTCATAGAACACATTGTGTTTATTAATGAAAGAAACTATTCTTTCAAAAATTGTTTTTTCAAAAAACTTTGAAAAGGCAGGTAATATCGAAATAGGCCTATAATTATTGAAAGTTGAATGGCAGTCGCTTTTGTGTATGGGAATTACTCTAGCAACCTTTGTGTTTTCTGGGACTATGCCTGTAGAAATGGATAAATTAATTAGATAACTTAAAGGTCTGGCAAGTGAATCAATATTTGTTTTAATATCTGCCATGTTGATGTCATCAAAGCCTTTCGCTTTACCTGATTTAAAACCGGAAGATATTAATTTAATTTCATTTTCAGTTACAGGTTCCAAAAAGATAGTTTCAGAAATTCTATTTCTGAGAAATGAATCATAGGAAATTTCAGATGGAGGTAGTTTTTTGGCAAGACTAGGACCAATATTAGTAAAGAATTCACAGAATTTGTTTGCAATAGTAAGGGGATCAGAAATTTCTTTATTATTATATGTGAAAGTTAATGGCAATTTAGATTTCTTAGATTGTCTGTTAATAATTTCATTTAATAGTTTCCAGGTTACCCTGAGGTTTCCTTTAGCATCTTCAAGTTTAGAATCATAAAATTTGCGTTTTGCAATTTTCAGGAGATAATTTAACTTGTTATTGTATTTTCTGTATTTTTGTTTATTGAATTCAGAGGGAAATCGCAGAAATTTTTTGTACAATTCACTCTTTGTTTTAATTGATTTTAGTAGCCCTTTGGAAATCCAAGGTTTGTTCAGTAGTTTAGCCTTTTTATGACTAATTCTTTTTAATGGAAAACATTTATCATAAGCATTTTTGTAGGTAGAGAAGAAGTTATTGTATGCAGTGTTTGGATCACTACAGTGATATACCTGATCCCAATCACATTTACTCAATTCAACTCTGAAATTTTCTTTAGTTCTGGTATTGATATCTCGCCTAATCAACTTCAAAGAATTTGTGTTTGCCACTATTTGTTGCGGCTGTATTGTGAATATAGGCAAGTGATCAGAAATATCAGCAAAATCCTCGGGTTTACATGACAACGGATCGGAAGTTCGGACGATGTACAGCTTTGCGTGACGTCCATTTTGATACCAAAATTGTCTTGGTTTTGATTTTTTTCGCGCGCGTTTGCACAGTTGCAAAACACAAGTTTTGTCGAAAATGTGTTTTTGCTCAAAAAGCGGGTATTCTAACCGTTGTTTTAATTTTTTGGTTTCATTTCTGTGGAAGCTAAAGAGTGGAGATCCGAAATGCTTAATGTTCAAATGAAATCGCCTTCTTTTTGTTTTTTCGAGTTTGTTTTTCTTTCGCGCCATTTTTATTTTTGAAACCCGTCGTAGTCGACCGTCATGAAAAGATTCAACGTTGGACAGTATATGAAGAAAGCCAAGGACTTGAAGGAGAAGAAAATCATGGGAGCAGAGCAGAAGATCATGGAGTTAGATGGAGAGAGCTGAGAGAAATCGAACTGGAATGTTTTCAGAAGAAGAGGAAGGAGGTTGAAGCGAAAACCAAAGAGGTGAAAGCAAAAGAAGAACAGCTTAGACGGCTAGATAAGAACGTAAAATTTCAAATTTTCAACGTATTAATCTGAAGGCATCGATTCAGTCCACGTGACGTTGTTTACATTTTTACCAAAAAGGAATGAGATCCCTCAGTGCTGAGTACAGAAGTTTTATCAAAAATTAATTATCCAGCTTGTAAGAAAATATTCCTTAAACAGTTTTTAAGTAGTATGCAAGTGGATATAAATTATATTGTTTGTGACCAGTCGGTTCAGAAATTGAAAATTAAGTTATGTAAACACCCCTAGCTCAGACCCGATCGCCCGGCTCCACGCGTGTTTATACAATAACTTGAAAATCATAGTTTATTTATTCAAAATATCTATATTTTACAATTCAGTGGCAAAGGGAAAAATATATAAGTGAATAAGTAATATTAAGGAATTGTAGCTAACACAGTTAAAAAGTGCTCGATACACATAATTGCGTAGAGCGATGTTCAAAGTGAAAATTAAAATTACAAAAGAACACATGATTATCCCTCAGAGTTGCAGGGATAATCATGTGTGTTCTTTTGTAATTTTAATTTTCACTTTTAAGTGAATAAGTAAACATTTAAGCTATTAAGTCTGCAAAATAGTATAAAATCCCATTATGCTTGATTGTTATAATTTCTTCCATTGGTTAATTTCAATTAACAGATTTATGAAAAAAATAGAAAAAATGTTTGAACTTACGGTACAAATAAGAATTGAATTTACACCAGAATTTACAGCAAATAT
Source organism: Telmatactis stephensoni (assembly GCA_029948255.1). NCBI lineage: Eukaryota > Metazoa > Cnidaria > Anthozoa > Actiniaria > Isophelliidae > Telmatactis > Telmatactis stephensoni. Next base: position 147,442 of record JALIZF010001393.1, on the reverse strand, counting down.
TACAAATTGTTATAATTGAATTTCACACTAATTATCGAAATATTCAAGTTCAAGTCTGTATTCAAGTCTAAATGAATACAAGAGGAAGTATGCAGCAGTTTAGTTAGACAGCTTAGCTCATATATTAATACTGGTGTATTCCAATTATACACTATTAGGTCGATAATATGGTTGAACAGATAGAACAGCTTGGTCAGATAGAGAAAGATTGTGGTGAGCAGCCTTTGTCAAAGAAAAGGAAGTTTTTGTCAGAAAATTATTTTATAGACTGATCAGCCACTTTTTGTCAAGGTTGTGCTCTAGCATTGCCCAGGTGTCTGAAGGGTTTACTATGAAAGTGACCAAAGTGACTTTTTGATGGATGTCCAGACATTGATATTTGGGCATAAGAAAGTTAATTGACATCATTTTATACCTGTCCAATGAACAAAATTATCAGAAAAAGTCACTTAGGTCATTTTTATGAGCATCCATTCATTTACTCTCTGGTGACTTGAAATAGAGTATGGTATGGTAAAGCTTAGGTAGTGTGCCTCAATACCTGAAGAGCTTCCTGATATTTCATTTAGCTATAGAGCAGTACATGCATGCAACCTTGATTCTTCAATATTATTTGCTTATTGATTTTATTCTTTGCTTGTTTGCAAAATGGAATTTGCTCCTATGAATTACAATAACCTTGCAAAATATCATTATGCACTGTACTCTGTACCTATAGGTATATCAAATTATCAAAGAATTAATTGACTCGTTTCAACTAAATTGACTCATTCATTGTTTACCTGATACTGGTCACTAAGCTGTTGTACTTGAGCAAGCCTAGGCCTCCCACTTGTAACTTTCAAATAGCCTTGCAGTGATTATGTTGTTTTGTGAGTAAAACAACATGGATTTTCATGTGATTCTAACATTGCATTGCATTGCATTTGAAAAAACAGAGCTTAAAATCTATCAAATGCTGTCTCAAAAATCATAAAATGATTTTTTAATTATTAACGAAATGATAATTACTGTTTGCTGTAATTTACTGTTTACTTATATTGAGCTCTTTAGTAGGGATGGGTATATACACAGTCTGATAATGTACACAATTAATGTTCAGCATGAATATTTAATATTGTAGTCTATTTCCCTGAACTGATTGCAATCCTGTGACTGAGTTTTTTCAAAAAAATATTTATTGGTCACATCTATAGCTCTTTTACCTGTAAATAAGAACATTTTCTAATTTCTATAATCATGTGACTCAGAGTTTTTAAGAATATTTATTGGTCACATCTATAGCTCTTTTACCTTTAAATAAGAACATTTTCTAATTTTTATATATTATAATTATAATCACGTGACCTGCAGTTCTCATGAATATTTACTTGTACCAAAATTTTAATAAAATTTAACTAGAATTTAACAAAAATGTATAATAAAGATGCAAAAGTTTCAGCAAATGTAGTGGTTTTATTTTATTTACAATTGAAGGGCTTTACATGAAAATGACCCAAGTGACATTTTTGATAACCAGGTATAAATATTATGAAACACCAACTAATGTCATTAAGACTTTTACCTTCAAAAGTCACTTAAGCCATTTTTAAGGGTAACTCCTCAATTATTGTTTATTGTAATGAAGTCATCACTTTGAATAATTTTTTATCATATTGACTTTCTAGCTTAATTGTTTGTTCTATAATTCTGATCTCTGGTCTATGTGTATCTAAGCTGATGTCTCTAAGCAATATTTGTGTTTATCAATCTCTTGCTTAGTGACAATCCCAAGGCACACTCTTAGGTGTGTTGACACAGAAGCATGGACACCATAGTTAACTGTCATAGGTCAAATTCAAACATCCTTGTGAGCAAGAAACATGTTGAAAGGGATCTTTAAGGGGTACTAATGTCAGTGATTTAGTGTCCACAATACACTTACTTTGATATGAATGGGCATTGAATTAGATAGGTAGTCTTAATCAAGTATAATTTTGGCAGAAACTCTCTACCTGAAACTATTTATTGCATGCATTGTTAGCATGATTTTACTTAATATGAAAATAGTTAGCAAGCAATAGTTGACACAATAAAATAAAACAATGGCCTTAGTGTCAACTACTATTAGCAGAACTGTTTTTCACAGACCAAGTAAGATCATCCTAGTATATGTATGCTGCATAAAGTAGTCACAAAATGAATATTGGTTGTACTAAAAAACTTACTTGATACACTGCTCTCTTTTGTTGGATACAGAGTATCAGTCACTAAACTCAGTTTACCTTCAGTACATATAGACTTGAACGCCTGGTTCACACTAGTGATGCAAGCACTGACACAAGTAGTATACACAGACTCAGTATGGAATTTATCACTAAAAAAGATGAGTAAAACTAATTAGCAGTTCACTGAGTCTGCATATGTTGCTTTGCTTGTGCTCCTGCTTTGATTGCTAGTGAGAAACAAGTAGCCTTAAATGTTTATTGGCCATTAATATCTGAGTCCAAGAGTTCACAAAGTTGCATTATGGTAAACTGCAACTACAATTCTTGATTGTTCAACTGACATGGATGCTTGGGAATGTCAAAAGTATTCCATTCACCATATTTGAATTGTATGGTTAGCTGGCCAGTACGGTACTTGTAAATCAAAGCAAAATCCTTATTGGTAGAAACAATAAGTTTTACTTTGTGTCCATTCCTTGATGCACCTTTGAGGACACGAGTGAAGAATTTCCTCACCTGCCCTGTGCTCATACCAGTAAGCAATTGGAATAGCTTTAGCAATGAGCCCAGACAGGTAAAGGAAATAACCACACCTTTTCGGTTTTTGCCAATGATACAATAAGGTTCCTGGAATTGCTTAGCCGAGCTCCGCTGTAACAGTCGAGTGACTTCACTAACAGGCAACAGGAATATTTCAGTGCACCTCAGCATAATATGGCTGTCTTACTGAAACTCTGCCTGCTAAACGCCGATGTATTAAGTTTAGCCAGAATTTTCCTTCTACATGGAGAATAGATGCAGCAGATAATGTTGAGGAGCACAGATGAGCAGCTATAAACACATGTACATACCATGAGTTGTACAGAAATACATTTTTATTGACTGAGACAAATAAATTAGCGATAAATTCAAAATACAACGGATATATTTTGGATATTTTCACATATAGTTTAGACAACTCTGAGTTTTATGTATCAGAGGAAATCGACCGTCAAGAATACCTAAAATGAGAATAAAATCAACAGTGAAAAAGTAGATCTTTGCTTTTTCTCTATATCCATCTAAATTATACCAAGTTAATAGTTTGCTCTGCATGATCCATTGAATTATAAAGGAAACTTAAGCTTATAATAGCTAGCCGCTTTTTAATAAGGCAGAGAACTTTGTGCCTAAAAGGCATTTATTTCATTAAGAGTACAAACACACAATTACAAAGAGGATATGAAGATGTATAAATTTTAAGTAAATACAGAGTAAAACTTACCATCGGATTTTGTTTTCGATGCCGCTTGGTAGATGATTGGTAGAAGCACCTCTGCCGACTTATCCACAAAAAACTCCCTATCTAACTCCCGATCACTCTCATAACTACTTAAAAACTCTCTAAGCTTTACTTTTTCCCTATCTTCTTCCTCTAAAACTTCCTCTTCCTCGCTAACTTCTTCATCATCGTCCTTAAACAACTCCTCTAACACCTCCTCCGTACTTAAAAAACCCGCCATTTTGTTTTCGAGCTTTCGTAGTTTTACAGATGAAACCGCTGTACAATAACAATGTCAAACTGAGCAATTCAAGGCGCCCGCGTGCCCGGCGTGAAGAAGAGCTGCAAATGCTATAGCAAAAAGACTGCAGTCACCACCTTTCTGCTGCTGGACCTCTTCGACACTCATTCTAAAGGACTTCATAGGCCTGGGTAGTTCACTAATCAACTACTATAGGATAGCTTATTTTCTGGGTTTCTTGTTCACATTTATACTGTGTAGACTGTCATATATGATGACCCCAGGACCAATAGCCATTAAGTTATACAGTGAACCAGCGATTCCTCTAACATTGATGATCTGAATAAAACTGTAATTAGTTAGATGTTCTTGGAAGCCATTTTTCTGAGACAGTATAATGTCTGGGAGGCCACCAATAACTGGGTTGATTTCCTTCAATAAGGTAATCTCGGCATATTTTACAGGATCGTTTAACCAGTGGTCCTCTCTGATTAACAGTTTCGCATCTTAAGACCCAAATCTTGAAGCCAGTAACTGTCTAAATCCAAAGTTGAAATGGCATCACCATCATCAGTGGAAGATATGGAAACTGGAAATGGTATTGACATATCAGCTGTTTGGGGGGATTGTTTGCAGATGGTTTGGGTTTCTTGGGCATGTTGTTGCTGACTGGAGAACATGGTCTCCTTTTGGTTTTATTTTTAACATTGGCATCCAAAGGTTTATTTATTATTGCCCTGCTGTTAGGATCTTTCTCAATGCTGTGGCTCAAGAAGGCTTCCAAAAAGTGCTCTGCTTCTCATTTCTCACATCAATGTTTGATCTGTATAAAAATATGTGGTTTTCAGGTTTCATTTGGTTTAAGTATCAATGGTTGAATGATGAATGATGCTGTTCATTTTTTTGGCTGTTGAGTTTCCCTTCCAATTGAATGTGACCTAAATGACTTTTGAGATTTTTCATAACTTTTTTAAACATCACTCGTAATGAAATCATGTAATTTTACTTTCACTTGCCCTGAAGATTTGAGTGGGTTTTTTTTGTTATAGGTTCCAAACACAGAGAAACTTATGATAGTAGGTCATAACACAATTTAGAACCCATTACCAAGACGCTTTACGAGGCAAAGCACTTCTCCATGTGGGAAGCCTTCCGAAAGACCATTAAAGGGACGCATCAAAGTCCCCAACAATTCAAACAACGGCTCTTTTTAGAGCCACCAAATGAATAATCATGACTAATGCTTTTCTGTGTTCCAATGTTCAATGTTAAGAAAATATGCAAACTGAGTTAAACATGCTCAATATTAATAATCATGAATCTCGGGTCATGGCAAAGATGCTTTCATGGACCACAGGCCTAATTTGGGATTTTGGGTCATAGGTCACAAAATACCTTCTCACCACCCTGTTGAAATGCCGTTGATGAAATGATATAATTTCTTTCTCGGAAACATTGCCCCTAAAACCACCAAATATATTACAAGAAAATGATAGGGCAAAGAAAGATAAAAGGAAGTTTAATTTTTGATTAAAACCTCTGCATAGACACACAACAAACTGTTTTTGTTGCACTAAGTTTTAAAGAAGAATGGTTAAACCACTTCAGGACAATCATTACTTTATTCTTGAGTCAGCCTACTCTATTGTACACTTTCTTCTTCACTCTGCTCTAACACCCACGCTAACAGAGTTGTACTTTTTGTCATGGGTGGTGGGTGCGGGTGTGGGTATGAAGTCGCAGGTACAAAAAATAATTTCAAAAATAAATCACTAAACAGTAATTACTAAATGATAACTTTAATGATGAAAATGAACAAGTGATTAAATTGAATTCTTTCATGGCACATTCGTGGAAGATTTGACGTTTGATTTAAGTCTTCAAAACTGTCTATTTCACATCTAAATCATAGTAATTGTTTATATAAATATTGCAATTTTTCCACTGTTATCAAAAATTCGGCAAATGTGTACCTTTTTTAACAATAATGCAAGGGTAACTGCATACAAAAATGTACAAAAAATGTTATACAAATCAAGGAATCATTCGAAGTTGCTCGACTCACCTAGTACTTTTGTGTGATTAGTGCTACTGTCAAACAAAGAACTGAAAAAAATCAAAAATTAAGTTTGCTGGCGTCCAGCTGAGCTGATTAGACTTAAACTGACGCATGGTTTGGATGATCTTTACACTGAATCAGCTGGCTTGATCTGGCCTTATTACTGTTAGTTGAACAATATAGCTGTAGCGTGCAACTATTATTTACTGTACGTAATTGAGTGCGACAGCTTTGATTTGAGAACTTATGAAGATAAATAATATCACTTACATCAAATTCGTGATTTCCCAAGTACTGAAAGACCAGGTTCTTCAGTCTTGGTGCATCTATGTGCATCTGGTAAGCTGCTGAAGACAAAAAAAGGCTTCCATCTCCACGAGGATCGTGCCCTATGACAAATCCAGACTCTTTGACTCTATTTCTAAGCTCTTCCATTTCAAACCGCAGTAAAAGATACTCAACCGTCTCAAATATTAGAAGATTTTAAGCAAACTCGGCAACAAGAAAAACTCTGAGATAACACAACTGAGCTTGGAGATACACAGTAGAACAGTAAAAATCCTCAAAAACGAATCAAACTCGAACACACGGTAAAATATGACCTTGAAGAGAAGAAACTGCTATTTGAGTACTAAGGAGTGTAAGCAAGAACGAGTAGTGTGATGTCCATGAAGTGTGAAAGTGTTCGCCACCTTGGCCAATCAAAATCTTCCGTCTATCTCCAAAAATAAGTAGCGTGGCAACAACTACAGCATTTCCTCTAGGACTTGACACACTGCTGACAAAAATCCGATACCTTTACAAATTTGTGGAAGTATGAGATTGCTATAATTCTAATCAATGAATGGTAATCTTTAATTTTTCTCATAATTCTCAACTCGCAAGATTTATCTATTACATTACATTTCTTGAATATTATTATATATCAACTGTCAAAGTAATACTGAGACTTCACACTAGTCGAATCTCACATGTGCCCAAATGTAACTATATGAAAGATCACCTAATTAGGGCCATCATGATTAACTACAGTTATATAGATGTTTCCCTCTCGAAATAAAGTTATTATTATTATTATTATTATTATTATTATTATTATTATTATTATTATTATTATTATTATTATTATCTGTTGTTTTCAATGTATTCACAACAGACAAAAGTTCTCCTTAACTGCAGCAGTTAAGTAAACTTGTTAGACTTAGCTTGCATTATGCTTTACACAAATTGATCCAGGTACAGGAATTGCATGGCAAGTCGACATCGTAGTTGAATTTGTAGAGCAGTAAGAATTGACGTTTGATCTAGGCCTAGTTCTATAAAAAGTTTGGAAGAGGACACTTTTTAATCACTCGTTTATTTTTTCATTAAGTAATTCCTGTTTAGTAATTTATCAGTGATGTTCATTTCAAAATTTCATTTTTTTGTACCCGCACCCGCGACTTCATACCTGCATCCTCGTACCTGCGACCCGCGACCCGCGACTTGTGACGAAAAGCACAGCTCACACTAACATATAGTTTTTCATGACGTAATGTAACTCATTCTCTACTTGATTTCACATAGCTGTGAAATCCCTATCTCACATTTACTTCGATTTACTGAAGACAGAACTGATATGCCACACTTAAATGTCAAAGGTGACTTTCATACTTTCACGTATTGAAAAAGCAGCTTGCACTGAAATCCAATGAAATTTCGGTTAGAAAAGTACAAGAAAGGCAATTTTTCAGCCGAGATTCTAGCTGGACAAAGACAAATTATAAGGGCAAAGTAAGGTTTTACAATGTGTTTATTTTGATAGTTCCGAGAGCGTGTACTACTTAGCAAAACAAAGAATTGCCAAAAATGTCAATCTTGATCACGGTTTGTTATGGCTGGATGATTACAGTTCGAGTTTTGATTACTTTAACATTTTGCAAGTGTTCCAAGCTACATTCCAGCTTAGCCAAATTGTTGAATTTTGACAAGAAAGATTTCAAATAATTTTAGGAACTGCTAATATCCTCGTTGTAATTTAAAACCATACAATTCAATTCACCATGTTGTAAAACATACTGTTGTATGTTAATATTTATAAGCTTTCAAATGATTTAGTCCCACAAAAGTCTTGATGAACCATCTTGTAAAATTCTTTGTTGTGTGGTCTAAAATGACGCTTCAGTAATGTTAACACCTCAACAATGTTTTGGCTTAAATTGGGTTATAATTTCAGCTTCAGCTGAATGATAATGTTAAAGATACAGAATTCAAAATTCATAGTTCTGGTGAAACATATTTATAATTATTAACAAAAAATTATTTACAAAATAATTTGAACTATACTGATTTACAACTTATATTTACAACTTTTACAATAAAAAATACAGAAAATAGAATAATTTAAAGCAAATCAAAAATTCCATGCAGAACAAACAAGACAAGGCCTATAATCAAAATACACACACAAAAGAACGTACAAAATCCATGGTCTGCATGGCGCTTCTGGTTCCTATAAAGAGAAAATGTGAAAAATAGATATCAGTAGCCTGTTACAGTCCTCGTTCATGACATCAATTTGGCTTAAGTTAGTTGCACTCAATGTATTTCATAAGTTGAAACATGATTTATAACTTCCATATTATCCTTTTTGTACAGTTTTTAATTATTTTAGTCAAAAATATTTTTGTATGAGGGAAAAAAACTCCGTCACTTTGACGATATATTTGGACAGTTAATAGAGTGGAATGGTTCTATTAAATGGAGCAAACATGGATGTTGGATGGCGTTTTCAGGGTCAAAATTAAAAAATATCACACTTCGTATTGCCTTGTGAAATCAAATATCTCTGCCCATTAAATTTTGCAAACAAAACTTATTCTGCATTCTGAATTGACAGCAGCATGGCCGAGTGGTCAGAGCGTTGGTCTTGCAATCTGGCGGTCCTAGGTTAGATTCCCACTCTGGCCACTAGCTGAGACTGAATTTGTTCCAATTTCGATTAGTTCAAATTCAGTTTCTCGGCCATGCTTGTAACTTAGCCAACTGGTTCGCCTCCTTGCCAGTTGGGATTCTTAATTGAGGGCCATTATGTAAACTACCGGGTCACCGGTAATGTCTATACCCTCATTAAAATAAAGATTTTTTTTTAAGTTGTGAAATCAATGTAATTTTGCAAACAAAACTTATTCTACATAACAATAACAATTAAAATTTTTACAGCATCATTTGAACAGAAAAATCTGACGTACACATTGTAGAATTGAGTAAAAGAATTTAAAAGTTGAACGAGACTTACCTTAAGTTGAAGTTCGACAGGAATTCTACCTTGTCACCAACACAGAGGGATTACATGAGATAGCATTGCGCCTACGCGGACTCATTCTTTAAAAATAACTCAACTGCATGCATTATGATCCTGACAGTACAGGGAGGGGAATATGAGGTGGGCATGTAATCCCTTATTGCATAGTGACAAGGTAGAATCTCAATCAAGCTTCAACTTACAGGTACGTCTCGCTTAATTCCACAATTCTACCTTGTCACCCACAGAGGGATCCCATGAGATTTCAAAGACAGATGCACAGAGTAAGATCAAACAACTTTATTGATACTAACTTAACACTGTATCAGCAAATGTCTCTTTAACAATACTTTTGTTATAGAACTTAGCAAATGTAGATTCTGATTTCCATCCGGCCTTGTTAAGTATTTCCCCTAATGGTACATCATTGCACTTGGCCTTGGATGTTGTGGCAGATCTAGTACTATGTGGTTTGAATACGCTAATGTCAATGCCTGCCTTATTCATGACAGTCTTAACCCAACGGCTAATTGAATCTCTACATACAGGTTTATGTGGTTTGACATAACTAAGTAGGAGTTGTTGATTTTCTCCTCTTATAACACTTGTTTGCTTTAAGTACTCTTTAAGAGTGTTAACAACACAAAGTTTGGGATCCTCAAAAGATTTGAGTTCAATTATTAGTCCTTTTGAGCCTGGCTTAGACTGTTTAACATGCTTTTGCAGTCTAAAAACAAATGACGATTCGTGTTCTGTCATGGAACTTATATCCAAAAACTGAATAGTTTGGCCTCTTTGGCCAGAAACTAAAGCTAACAACATTGTTAATTTTAATGTTAAATCTTTAAGAGACATATCTTCAAGTGGGTATAATGTCTTAAGGTATGCTAAAACTTGATTGACATCCCATGTCTCAACATAACGTGCTACTGCTGGTCGCAGTTCAAATATACCTTTAAAAAACCTAACAACAAGTGGGTGTCTCCCAATTGGGACCCCATCATGTAATGATAACAAGCATGATAAAGCTGCCCTAGCTGTATTTATACTGCTATAACTAAGTCCACTGTTAAAGAGGGCTGTGAAGAAGTCTAAAACTTGCCCTATAGAGGGTGAGCATGTACTAATTTGTTCTTTATCACAGAAGTCAGTCCATTTCTTATAGTATGACTGGTACTGCTTACGAGTTCCTGTTCGCCAGGATTCAATGATGATTCTGGAAGCTTCTGAAGAAACTCCTTGGTTTTCAATTTGTTCCCTGAGAGCTTGCATGCCATCAACTTTAGTTTCTTCCCCAGTGGGTGTGTTTGGTCTGGTCTCCTCGGCAGGAAGAGAACATCTGAGCTTGTTGGAAGAAGTCTTGGGTGATCTGCTAGCAGCCTCAAGACTTTCGGATACCAGGGTTGTGTTGTCCATATTGGTAGAACCATCATCCCCTCTGCCTCCTCCCTTTCGATCTTTTGTAAACATTCCATTATTTGGCTGAAAGGGGGAAAGGCATAAAAATATTCATTAGACCATGAATAGGTAAAAGCATTAACATGCAGAGCCTCAGGGTCTGGCTTCCAGGAAATATATCTTGGTACTTGTCTGTTAAGCCTCGAGGCAAACAAATCAATTGAGGGTTTGCCAAAAGCTTTGACAATTCTATTAAACAGGTGTTTTTGGAGAGTCCATTCTGTATTATCATTAAATACTCTAGATTCCCTATCTGCATCAACATTCTCTTTGCCTGGTAAGGAAATTGCAGTTAGCCATATGTTGCGATCTATGCACCATTGCCAGATTTCCTGTGCAATGTTGTTACATTCAAGAGAATGGGTACCCCCCATAGCATTGATATATGCTACAGCAGTTGTGTTATCTATATATATGGCTATATGAAGGTCCTTCATGGTTGAACAAAGAGATTTCAATGCAAAGAATGCAGCCAACAGCTCTAGCTCATTTATGTGTTGGCTTGATTCTATTTCTGTCCATCTACCACCTGTTCCATTGTCATCCAACACTGCCCCCCACCCTTGCTTTGAAGCATAGGAATAGAGGGTAATGGAGGGTTGATGATGGGATATAGGTTTATATGCCATTTCTATGTTATTAATCCACCATTTTAAGTCTGAAATAGCTTCTTGAGACAGTGGCATCTGGCCCTGAAAATTACCCTGGCTTTTCCGCAAAGCTGTAATTTTATCTATTTCCAGACTTCGATAAAACAATTTACCATGCATGACCCCTGGTAGATTGGACACCATCAATCCAATAACTTCTGCCACCTCCTGAATGGTGGGTTCATTTTTTGTTGACAATTTTGTGCAAGCCTGTTTTAATTTTTGAGCTTTTTCAGGTGTTGGTCTTACAGTCATATCTCTTGAGTTTAAAATGAACCCCAAAAAGGTTACCTCTTGGGTTGGGGTAAGGACTGATTTATCAGGGTGTACAACAAACCCAAGGTTATCAAAGAGATTTATAGTCTCTTTGATATTCAGTGCACATTCTGCAATTGAACTACCTTGCAAGTAGGAACCATCAATATAACCTACAGTTATGTGACCCTGTTTCCTTAAAGTGGAATAGACTGGTTTTAAAAGCTTTGTAAATAGTCTGGGTGCTGAGGCCAACCCGTTTGGGAGACAGGTAAAGTGAAATAATTTTCCCTGCCACGTGAATTTGAGAAATTTTCTATAACTCTCGTGAATAGGGACAGAATAATAAGCGTCCCTCAGATCCACAGATGCCATATAACAATTTGGAGTGATTAACATAATGGCTGAATTCAGACTTTCCATTTTGAAGTGATAGTTTTCTATGTACTCATTCAGAAGTTTGAGATTTAGAATAAGTCTGTAATCTCCAGTTTTCTTCCTCCTGATGAAAATTGTGGAGATAAATTCTCCAGCACAGTGATCTGATTCTTTGATCACGCCTTTATCGACGAGTTTTTCTAATTCTCGTGATATGATTTCCTGTTCACTTGGATTAAATTTGATTTCTCTAGGAGGTGTAACCTGATCCGGCGGGTTCTCGATAAATTCGATATTAAACCCTTTCACTATTTTTAGGATCTGTGGATCTGAAGTTAGCTTTTTCCACTCAGGGAAAAAATATTTCAGTCTACCTGCTGGTTCAGTAACTGCTCTTAAGCTTAAACTGGTAGATTGACTTACTTTGACAGATCTTCGTTGGGTTTTATTGAGCTTTTCTCTGTCTTGACTTGTGTTTGTCCGCGTTTGGAGGGTTGTGGCTGGACGATTGGCGCCAGCCTAAAAAATGTTTATTTCCTCTTCCCCTCGAGAATTTCCCTCTGTTCGGGTTGAATTTGTAATCGCGGTTTGAATAGCCTGAATAGCTCTTGGAGCTACTGGAGCTGGGGGTTAGCTTTTTCCCCACGCGATTGACCTCTGTCATTTCTTTGACCTGTTTTGAAATGTCGTCTCCGAATAATTTGGTACTAACAGGCGTTGAAGATGAACAAAGATGTTTATAATCTGCATGTAGGTCTGGTTTTATCAACTCTTTTCTTCGTATGTTTAATTCAGAGTTAGCATTTGCTGGCAGCGAAATGCTGTCGAGTGCTTCAGTGAGCGCCTCTTTCCCGCCATTGAGCTTGTCAGCTTGTTTTACAATGGCGTTTGTGACTCGTACAAGAGCACACATTCCTTTGATCAAAGAGGTCTGAACTTTCTGAAATTTCAAGTCCTGGGACCTTACTGTAGTACTTAGATTGTCCCATATAAGTTGATTTACTCTTACTTTTGTAAGAGCTTCACAGTTCTCCGGTCGAGGGTATTTATTAAGCTTCTCTTGTAGCTTCTCCTCGAGCATGCCATCTCGCACGAGGCGCGTGATGACTTTTGCGAGCTCCTCGTCAATGGAGGGTCCCGTTTCTTCGGACTTTAGGTCCCCTCTGAGTGATTCTAGAACCGATTCTACAGTTCCACTACTCTTTTCAGGTGTTTTCTGGCTAGATTTACTTGCCAAAAGCTGCTTGGCTGACTCGTCAACATCAATTTTTTCAGCCGACTTAGCACTCGCTTCGTTGTTCTCTTCGGTGGCGGACAGATTACTGTCATCCTCCGTTTCTTCTTCAACAGTAACAACATTCTCAAATGATTTAGAAATGACGTTTGACAGATTTTCTGACATCTTCGCAAAGCCTTTTTCCATTGAGGACTGTAGTACAGAGGCGAGCGTCGTCGCCATTACCTCGATTTGTGGCTCTGGTCGGGAGTCATTTATGACCTTCCCGCCATTATTTGTGTCAGACTTTCTGTGGCTTTTCTTGCCACTTTCAGTGGGTTCAGGATGAACATCCACAACTATTTCTTCTCTTCTTCGCTCTTTAGTCGAATGCGACATGCTTCATTAGAAGACAAGTTTCAGCGAAAATTTTACTACAACCGTTCACGACAAAGCTGTCAACGCACTGATTCACGCATGCGCAATGCTATCTCATGGGATCCCTCTGTGGGTGACAAGGTAGAATTACCTACACTCGTGAAGACTTGCATCTGAAACGAAAAATATCTTCTTGATTTTTGCTACAAAAAAATCACTCGCATGCAATAATTTTTGACAAGCTAAAAACATATATCCGCCTGGTGTGGCTGTGAGACACGCGTCAACGCATTTTGAATTGAATACACGCATTTTGAATTGAATCTGATATGGCATTCCACAGTTCAGACAATCTAACGGCGCTTGGTCTCGATCTTGGTCTTGATCCTATAGCAAAAGGAAATATAAAAGATATCTTAAGAACTTAACTTAAATTTAAAATTTAGGTATCGATAACAACTATTTTCGTTAGTTTCACTGTTTGATTTTACAAAACAGAAGCACAATGTGTGAAACTTCTCACCTTCTGGTGGTCATCAAGCTGAATGTCTCCTTGCAAAGGTTTTATATATGCCTTTGCCTGGTCGAGGACGTTCTTAAGGTATTCCACAGAAAAACCAGCAGAAGGCATAGGGAGAGTCATTAAATCTTTGGCTCTCCCGCTTTTGTTTGTTGTCCTCAGAATAGTGTAGCCACGTTGGCCCAGCTCAGGAAATTGCTCAACTATGCAATCGTGCACTTGAGATCCATTCCCATTTCTAGGGAACTTGATTTTTTTCGCTTAAGTTATTTATCGCTAAACTAACTCATTCAGTAGGGGTTGGGACTTGATTTGAGTTAGAGGAAGCCAGGCAGACAAATGCTCTTGTCCAGGTTGGACCTGGTCTACTATAGGGCTGACCCGGTCGTCCAGTTCTTCTTCGCGCATTAGTGTTGCTTCGGCTACGAACGTTTCCAGAGGAAGGCGGTTGATAGCCGAAGAGACGTGCATGTTCTGTCCGGACGGAGGATGACTTTTTAAAACTGAATACTTTCTTCGCTTATCCAAGGTGCTTCCTAGAATTTGAAATGGAACACTTTAATTTCTTAGCTTAATATTCCTACATTTGTGATAAGAGCAGAGTATTTATGCTTACCTGGCATAATGAGTGACTGAGCTGAGCCATTCATGTTGATGGCAGTCGAAAGTGCAGTGCCCATAAAATGGGAACGTGTTTGAATCTTGTACATCTCATCGTCTGCCATTTTGTGTTCAGTGAGGCAGAGGAACGAATGAGTGATGAATATCAAGTAGTGGGTGTCGAACACACTAATACACACAGTTTCAATTTCAGGGAACCTACAAGTTTCAATTTTAGTTTAACTGACCTAGTATTGTTGCACAAAATATTGACTAGTTTTTCATACTTTGAAAGAAAATCAAAACTTCTTACAGATTAAAAAAAATCAAATGATTTTGTTGAAAGCTGTTTCCATTGTAGTAAATCTGAGGTGTGAGCACAAGCATCATCTCGAATATTTTCTCAACATTTTGTGAACTGAAACGGAGATGCAAAAGATTGAACCTGTGGTTTATCACAGAGTATACAGCTCTCCACACCAACTCACAATAAAGGCCAACGATGATATTCTTGTTCTGGCCAGCTATCTGAATAGCTGTTGATGGATTTTGATCCTATTAGAATGAAAATGTACAAATGAGCCTAGTTCACATTAGCAACACATCAAAACACTGGAGGCATAAGAATTTGATGACATAACGAAAAGGCATAAGAGAAAGCATAAGGAAAATATTACTTATATCTTGATTTTGTTATTTTGGAGGAACTATGTCGTTATGTTAAGACTCCTTTTCTCTCACAATTTAAAGAATTTCTGAGCTTATCAATCAAAATAAGAATTTCTTCACATACCAGTTATAATTTAGTAACAATATTTGCCATATATTGACAATATTTACCTGTCCTGTTGGGTTCGAAATAGTAGTTGAGGCACAACGCTACCTCGGAGGAACCATAAGCTGCTATGGTCTTATCCCACCTGAACACATGACCCTATGTCCATAGTTGTAGTTAAACATGTCATTGTGTGTGGGTGTGGGTAAGTTCTGTTGGAAGTCGTAAGTAATCATGTCTACTGTGTCAACAGAACAGAAACAAATGTCATGTCAGATTACTCTTGTTAATGTCAACCATGTTTCCTTGGCTGCCTTGTCATTTCGTTTACAAGCATAGCCTTGTTTGGCCTTTTCTTGGTGCGTTTTCAAGGCAACGGTGTCACTGTCCTTGGCCGTTGTGAATCTTGGTTAGCAAAGGAAGATATAAGAAAATTTTGTTTTCAAAGTTTGGTTGAGCTCTTCTTCAAGGGAATAACTACTTCTACATTGTTATAGTCCACCATGAGCTGTTCTAAGTGACCATACATAAACGTCAATCTTCCAACATATTCACCAGGCAATCTTTTTGCTCGAAGGGGATTCTCTCCTCTTATGGAAGGACAATTGGACATCATACTTGGAACTTTTCTTCGTGCTCCAGCACTTTCGGCCATGATAATGCTTACTTGAGTTTGAATGATATAATAACCATAACTCAATGCTCGAAATATGTCCTTTACAAATAATGATTCAACTACAACAAACGGAAAAACAGGTAATAACTGAAATACAAATACGATATATGAAAACTGAAAGGAAACGTAGCAAAAATATACGTGATGTGCAATGATGGCCCCATGACCTAGTTTGTGTCTCAACTGACTGGATGGCTAGCTGACTGGCTGATTGGCTTAATGACCTACCATTTTAACTAAAAAGTATTTAAAATAAGAAGGGTGCTCTGGTCCCTTGTTAATGAATGGTTTTTGCTTTAGGGTATTGCTGAGAATACAAAGAATATGGCAAAGTATTAAAGTAGTAAAGCTAGCAGGCTTGTCATTTCTTTTCCATGACATACCAGCTTCTTTGAATAAGGTCTTGTCCCAAGAAAACTTTCTTTTGCCTTGGTTTAAAAATCAAATAGTTAGTCTTTTTAATATTAACAGAAAGTTTATTGGCTATCCCATGTTTAGGATTTCAAATAAGGTACTGGGATTCTTTTCAGAATACAATATATTAGGGTCATGTGCAAATAAGATAAACTTTAAAATGGTTAGAGCTGTTTACAATATCATTGATGTATATTATAAATAACAGTGATCCAAGGATACTGCCCTGTGGAATCCCACATTTAATTGTTTGATAGTGAGAAAAGTTTTACTGTACATCACTGTTTGTTTACGACTTTGTACGTAACTTTTAAGCCATTCAAGAGCCAGACCTTTTGTGCCATAATGTTAGAATATTCTTACCACGCGGGCCAATTCTTCGGCGAAGGTCCTGATCCGCATTGTCTCTTTGTCCTTCTCTTCTTCTCTCCCTCCTTCTATTCTTCATACGTAGTCTCTCTCTCCTGCTCTCTTCTCTCTCTCTCTCTTCTCTCTGTCTATTCTCTCTCTCTATTCTCATTGATCAGTCTATTCCTCCTTTCTCTCCTCTCTATTTGTCTTACAATCCTCTCTCTCTCTAACTCAACTTCTCTCTCCCTCTTGCATCTCCTTCTCTCTAAATCGTCCCTCTGTCGTTGCACCTCCATGTCGCTATCATTGTCTGTGAAACAAGAAAAAA
Source organism: Telmatactis stephensoni (assembly GCA_029948255.1). Lineage (NCBI taxonomy): Eukaryota > Metazoa > Cnidaria > Anthozoa > Actiniaria > Isophelliidae > Telmatactis > Telmatactis stephensoni. The sequence goes on along the minus strand of JALIZF010001393.1, from coordinate 130,392 downwards.
TTTTAAACCTTTTTGTCGAAAAACGAAACTGACACAAGAGATATACTATTAAACATTAAATCGCATGGCTTCTGCGTAGACTAGTCGTCTTGTTGCAATTGTTAAGGGCAACATTAGCTCTGAAAAGAGCTTTTTCAAGGAAATGCTTATTTACATGTTTACATGTTACATTAGCTCTGAAAAGAGCTTTTTCAAGGAAATGCTTATTTACATGTTTGAGTTGCTACTTACCATTATTCCTGCTATGCGACATCGTCACCTGATTTTATCGTTGCAAAATTGATTGCTGAGTTTTGCTGAATTGAGTCTGCGGATCAAGAAAAAGCAAATAGTTATACACTGACTTATAGACAAACACCTTTTTGAAAGATAATAAAGCTTTTGGCAATAATTACAATGAATCTATCGGTATGTATGCAATGCTCAATAAGTAGGTGGTCGTACATATGCATACAATAATTTAGGCAACATTATATAAGCTGGTTCCAATACGTACCGTTTAGTTTGAAGCAGGAGACCTTTACACACTGCAGTCAGTTTGAGGTGTAGAACAGTGACTACAATTCAGAGCCATTTATACGTTTGTGATTCAGTGCCGAAGAAAGGCTATTGTTATAAGGGATTAAAGCAAATTAATGTAATGTCTCTGTAATAGAAATCTCTGTTGGCATCAAATTCAATAGCTGGACAAAGAAAATTAACTTTAGCACCTTTTCGGTAAAAAGTTGTTAGAAGTTGTCAAAATGGCTGTGTTAACAAATTGTTTATCGGAATGTCTCTTTAATAGAAACCTTTGTTGGCATCAAATTCAATAGCTGGACAAAAAAATTACCTTTAGCACCTTTTCGGAAAAATGTTGTTAGAAGTTGTCAAAATGGCTGTGTTAACCAATTGTTTTAAGGGTAGTGTTGAAAACCGCCGTGAAAATAAGATGCTCAAAATACAATACTCTATAGAAATTACAAAAACCCTTTAGAAACTGCTTGCGCCGTTCATTTTCAATAACAAACTCAAAAGAAAATATTTTGTGGTCAGTTATAGAAACGTTGTAAGCCGTTTTAACGGCTTAAAATGTAATAGTATATGTATTTAGTAATATTACATACAAAGTTATTGGCTTAAAATGTTTTGGTATATATAGCAAGATGATGGCTGAATAAGCCGTTATCTAAACTTCCGACAACTGAGCAACAAATTCACTGATAGAAACAGAAGGTAAATAGAGAGGGTCTCTGTGTATTTTAAAGAGACTTACAACAACAACTTGATGATTTACTTCTCCTTCATGATGGAAATGAAACACAAGGTCCCTGCAACCACAAAAAACTGAAATAAGTACTCAAAGAATACGTCTATTAATTTTTTAAGATGTTTCAGCTGGTAAAATATACATTTTTCCTAATGTCGTGTGGTGGTGATGGTATCTTCAACAATGTCCATGCCCATCTTTTCTGTTTCTTTGTGTTATTTTTGTTTGTTTGTTTTTTGTTTTTTGCTTTTGTCTTTTCATAATAATAAATAGCATTATTATTCTATTATTATAATAGAGTTATAGAAGAGAGGAACTTAATCCTCATTGTAAACTATACCCCAAACTATAAGGAATTAAGACTAGGGGCTAACAAGAAAACTTCCCAGGTAATTTAGCCCCTGGGCTCTAAACTTTTAGAAAGAATTCTAATTGTAAATTGAAAACATATTAGCCATTTTTTAATTTTCTTTCTTCATTATTATATCAAAACTGTAAAACTGTTTAATATATAGAGCAATAAAGAACAATTCAACAATTCGATTCATGATGTATGTAGATGTGTGCTAATTTTGAAAAGTACTTACTGAATCCTTTCCTCGCCCATCCACGGTGCTGCCTAGGATTTGAAATAGAAACACATCAATTTCCTAGCTTAATATTCCTATATTTGCGATAGAGAATTATGCTAGCGCTTACCCGCCGTAATGAGTATTTTAGCCACTCTGAGATGTTCATGGCCGTGATTAGCATGGCCATTTATAGCCGTGATCGCATTTGTATCTAAATAAAGAAGTTCATTATTAGTCAGTATCTGAAAATATACCGTTACAAGTCACTTCAGCTACAAAACCTACCTGGAACAGCTCTTCGTCCGCCATTTTCGGTAAAGTGTGGCAGAAGAATGAATGAGTGATACCAAATTTCAAGTGCTGGGTGTCCAACGCACAAACAATCACAGTTGATAGAATTTCAGGGAACTTCAGTACAAGTTTCCGGCCATTTTAGTGTATCACTTTAACTGATCTAGTATTGTCGCACAAAATATTGACTAGTTTTTCATACTTCCAAAGAAAATTATTGAGCTACGACTTTGATGCGTCCTTTTAATGGTCTTTTGGAAGGCTTCCCACAGCGCGAAGAAGTGCTTTACCTCGTAAAGCGTTTTGCAATGAGTATCTGAGCCATTTAGAAACATTTATTGCAGTCATTAATATGGCCAATTCCATACGTGAACACATTCAAATCTAAATAGAGAAGTTCATCATTTGTCATTCTCTGAAAACATATCATTACAAGTCATTTCAGATACGAAACCTACCTCAGACCTCGTCATCTGCCATTTGACCAGTTGATTAACGATTTCTCTGAAACAAATGATAATCAATTTAATATCTATATAATGCAGAAATCGTTGTTTGTAGACTGTTACTTACAACTTACAATTTAGAAAATTGAGATAATATTCAAGCTGATCTATCACTGATGTATGTAGTTGTGTGTTAATTTTGAAAAGTACTTACTGAATCCTTTCCTCACTCATCCAAGGTGCTGCTTAGGATTTGAAATAGAAACACATCAATTTCCTAGCTTAATATTCCTATATTTGCGATAGAGTATTTATGCTTACCCGGCACAATGAGTATCTGAGCCATTCAGACACATTGATTGCAGTCATAAGCATGGCAAATTCCATACGTGAACACATTTGAATCTGAAACACTTCGTCCTCTCCCATTTTGTGTCAAGTGTGGCAGAGGAACAAATGAGTGATATCAAGTATCGAGAGGTTGGTGTCCAACACACAGTTTCATTTCAGGGAACCTACAATTTTCCATTTTAGTCTGTCACTTTAACTGATCTAGTACTGTTGCACAAAATATTGACTAGTTCTTCATACTTCCAAAGAAAACTTCTTGCAGACTCACCCAAAAAAAAGTCAAATGATTTTGTTGAAAGCTGATTCTGTAGGACTTAACTTGAGGTTTGAGCAAAAGCGTCATCTCGATATTTTCACAACATTTTGTGAAATGAAATGGAGGTGAGAAAGATTGATAGCGAGAAACATTGCAGCTCAACAAAAATATAATTTTTGAATAAACAATTTGTGTTCGCTTTTAAAGTTGATCTTTCCCTGCCCTACCAGAAGGTGCAATCGTGGAGAGAAGGCTTTTTTGAAGATTTGAGAGTAAAATACTACATAGAAGTAAATTCATGATTTTCATTCCTTTTCCTGTTTTCTGTCTCTACATATTCAAATATCCTGGAGATGTCTCTGAGCGGCTGTCCATAACATTAAACAGATCAAATTTAATATCCCTTTTTTGCTGGTAACAACTTCTGTAGAATCTTGGTGAACAGTAACCTGACACTAATAGAGAACTTAAGCAATGAAGAATATATTTTTGCCCTCTGGTGTTGCACGATATATTTTTGCTATGCCAAGAACTTCCATGATATTTTTTCATGCATGTTGTTAATAGTTTATAAATGCAGAATGAATGTCTAATTTTTCATTTATAGGCTCCGCAAAGGATAGTTGTGCATTTACTACTGGAAATGTGGTATAGTTAGTATATATCTACATATCTCAACAGAATAAAGTTTCATTTGCAAATTGGTTAACAGAACTCTTGGTACATGTTTCTCCAAAGTATGTAAAACAGTCTGGTGGTATGCATAATTATTCAGGTACATGGTGGTAGCACAAACATTTCAATACTATAAATACGTACAAGGACAAACTACATATATTGACAATTAATATAAATACAACTAGAAAGGAAATATGGGAATAAAGAGCTTCTGAAAATCGAATTGAGGAGGTTGCTCTTATTTTTTACCACATTGATGTTGTACAATATTTTTTAAGGTTTGAGAGCTTGTTCGAAATTTTTTTGGGGGCTTTACACCCCCCTACAAATATCAAATGGTCCATCCCTTATAGCTTACTGATATCCACAGGTATTCTTAGGCTACACTGACGTCATTACAAAGCTAAAATCTAAACCATTCATCACATGAAACTGTTTCCTAGATATTTTATTTATATCATTAAGACAAGTCATCACACAAAAAAACTGAGTTCTTTCAATGAATGGTTTTCGATTTATTGCGAGTCAATTTCACAGATATATAGGTAAATGTGATTCAAATCGTACAACTTTAACTTTTCTTGTTACTGTCTGCCATGTTGGTGAGCAAAGGTTGTGCACCAAGATGGCGGCCCCATACATTTCACACCAAACAATGAAGAAATTTGATCTCATATAGATACAAACCTTCAACTGCTTTTTTAAATCCAAAACATTTTATTTAAAAACTATTATATTTATCCCGAAAAATTTTGTGATGTCAGTACAACCCAAGAATACATTTCAACCACACCTAGCAGTATCGATAGACAATGTTGAGTTTATTATTACTGGGTGAAAGAAGAAAAACTGTTTGGGATTTTGTAATATTTTTTGTAATATTTAACTAGAAGGCGTCTTTCTGATGGTGAATTCATATGGCTAAAATGGCAGTATACAACTTTCAAAGCCAAGAAAGGTAAACTTGGTATTGTCAATTCGAATGAATACGACGGATCTATACAGTGAATTATAACTAAATCTTTGTCTTCGAATAAATATTCCTGATAATGTTGATCTTTGAGAGCGTCCATTGATGTTGTCACCTTGGTGGTTGAAGACAACTGACTTTGAATTTCAATTTGGACCATGATCCTTTGCGCACCGCTGTCCATCCTCCTCTGCCCTTACCTAAATTTCTTTTAACCAGAAAGTATATTCTTTTGCTTCTTGAACCTTAAGAATACCTTAGAAGATCTTCTCTCCCAGCTAGCGTATTGAACAGCCCATCAAATGTGCTGCCACTCGAATTGGAGCAAAAGACCCTTGACCTAAAGGAATACCTTCAGGTTAGCGTATTCAGTAAAATAAGCCTGACATTTGTAATTACTTACAAATTAATAAGAGTTTCAAAATATCGAGTGAAGAAATTTGTCTATTCTACGAGTGTAGATTTTTTAATTGAAATCCAAGCTTTCGAGCCATCGGCTCATCTTTAGGAATTGATTTCATGAAGAAATGCAAATACGTTACAAAACAAATGTGTACATGTTTTTCATATTAGAGCGTGCTCGGGTTATGCTCGAGCACATAAAACTAAGATGAGCCCACGCAATACAAAAAACATGGATTCTGTGGATAACTCCTTCACCCCTTCTATCTTCCCATACTTTTTGAATGGGTTCTCCTTTTCTGTCACAATTACTATAAGTAATATCCATCTCATCCAGTACTTCTCTCAATACATGGATGGTCATGTCTACAGGATCTCCACCTTTTATCATTTCCTCTTCCTTTTTCTTTAAATTTTCCTCCACATTTTCCCAAAATTCAAGTCTGGGGATTTCTTCCTTTACTTTTGTTAAATCAGCAACCACTGGCCAGCTTGAATGTGCAACATTTCCAGAGAATGACCTATAAAATAGACTTGACATCACACCACTTGAATACAGTACTTCTTGTTAGTTCCCATTCTAATGGTCCTTTCTTTTTGTAGCTTGATTTTCTGACAAACCGATACTTGTTCTTTGTTTTTGGAATAAGATGTCTATTGAAATATTGGGAAGTGGGCTTTAAGCAACGGATATTGTACCATTCTAATGATTTCACAAATATAAAGACCTTTAAAACGCAACCAGGATGCAATTATATGTCCAGTGCAAATACCTACTGCTCTCAGATTGTCCTCTTTGCGAAATTTAGGAGAGTGTGTCTGATTATTTTGGATTTATCATCTCCAAGCACTTTTCATAGAAACCGTTCATTGCCAGGTCTTTCCATCTGCATAGGTGTGACATAACTGGCCCATAAGCTTTTCCTTCTTGTAGACTGAGAAATTCAGCCATGTGGAAGAACAGATCCTCGTGTAATACATAATTTGGCCATTTCAAATAGTCCATGGAATGCTGTTTTTGTGCATTGTTATGGTGTTGTAGTCTGCATGTAATGGCTACAGACAACTAGGCTCCTGTTCTCCATCTAAAATGCTGGAGTCAAATGCTAACACCAGCTCCACAGTTTGATCAAATGTACTACTTAACAATTAGACCTCGAGGCCGAACGGACTACAAGTCAATAGCCCATGAGGCTGTAGGCCGATTGGGCTATTCAAACTCGTCGTCCATGAGGCCGAGAGGTCTAATTGTTTTAGTATTCACCAACATATTGGGCCCAAGGGCACTAGAACCCTGAAATTGAGTTTATTATTAAAGCTAAGATCATTGATAATAGACAAAGTTTTACTTAGCTCAAATGTCGCCTGCTATGTAGAAATTATAGTAATATTTTGCTGCTTATAAGCCTTCGATTGCTTTCTTTTTTAACGCTCAACGATCCAACGAACAGTTTACTACGATTGTTCACCGCTGTACCGCCTGTACCAGCAAACGCCGTCGCAACAGTTGTTATTGATTAACTGATAAATTGAACTAAGTCACCTCTTTACACCAAAAGGGTTAGGGGTAGGAAACAACTAGCGGCTCCTTTGACCATTCGTCTGCCTGGATAATTGGATTAAGTTGGCAGTACCTAGGGCAATTTGTTCACTCAACGATGACGGATTAACCTACGTCGGTTGAGTAATCGTACGCCGAAGTTGGCTTGGCAAAACGTCGGGAGTTGAAAAACGATCCCGTCGCGATGACAGATCGTGCTCTGTTTTGAAACGGGTCAGTTAGTTGTCCTGCTGTAACGATCTCTGTCATTCATTGCTCTATCCCGTCAAAATCCGATCAACGTACAAGAAACTGTACAAAACTGTAGTAGGTATTTCAATTTCATATCCTGTTTAATATGCCAGTATTATTAGAATCACAAACAGCAAGTAATCTATTACTGTCAACTATGAATACTGAGGTACCCCACATTTGCTCCTCCAACGGTGGGATCAGTGAGAGTGCCAGACTTGATGGTCTCCAGAGAAAGAGTACTATTCAGGGTGGTGGTTTTGAAGATGTTCTCCTCTCCCTGGTATATCAAATAGTCGTAGTAATAGCTGTCAGTTCTATTTATGGAGATCGCTTATTCCAAATTGATGACCCTGTAAATCTGATATTAAATTTACCATAATTTGTGCGTATTTTGGGCAAATAAAAGTGATCTCTAGTTGCTGACCTTGTATTATATTTATGAATTTGTTTAACTGAAGCGAAAAAACCATCAAAAATTATAAGCAAAATATTATTTTTCAATTTATACATAAAGGCTGCAGTGCAGTAGTCTACAAGATCATGCAATTTCATTATGTTGAGACTTTTCAGTAAGGGACTACAATGTACATCAAATGTTCCTCATGAGCCTTGACAGTGCTGGCAAGACACCAGACGATGGGGACACTTCTCCTGATGTTCAGCCAGCTCTTGCCTCAATACTCTAGTGTCACAGCCTTGTGTATTGGACATGACACACATTGAAATTGGCACTGGTCCCTTAGATTGACTTCAAGGTCATCTAGACGACCAGTCCATTCACAGTGTGCCCCCTCCTTTTCCTCATTTTCCATTCTTGTACTGCAACGAACAAGTAGGTTATCAGGTAACCCACTGAGCTTTTGCACAGGATGTAGGGATTGGAGAGTAAGGGGACTCCTGTCAATTGAGCAGGGCCCTGAACCATGCAGTATGGCTAAGTGTTGGGTTATACACCACAGACAGAAACAGTGGCCCTCAGGACAGCATCTGGGTTTCTCAAGTACATCTTGGCTAGAAAATAAAGAATGTGTCAAGCAAATTTGAAAGACTGAAACCCATCAAAGCATCATAATCTATGAAAAACAAAGGGATCAAAATCAAAATTTTGCAATAGACAAGTATGGCCATTTTTCAACTTTTTAAATACTCGGGGGTTCAAATAGTGTTGATTGACTTCTCAACTGTGAAGAAGAAAACCATTTGAATAATAAGAGCAACAACTTTCACGGCCCAGTGGTGTGTCATTGTTGAGAAAGGAATTTAGCTATTTGATTTAACTCATAAGCACAATATTTACAATGATCGTGTGACTCTTGCGTTTATTGCTGTGTGGAGTCTTGTTTGTCTTCATATGAAATAAATATAGAAAATATTGTAAATACACGTTTTGTTAGTAAATATAAAATAAAAAATTGTGTAAATCGGTCACATTTGATAGAAAAGGCACCATTTCCATTTTTAGGTTTTTGTCAAATGAGAAAGTGGCATCTTCCTTCTAGAGTCAACTAAGAGAAAAATATTGTAAAGAGCAACAGCTCCCAAAAAAAGTTCTTGCAAGGAAATTAGTGGTTTTGCTGATCTTTGCTCCCTCTCCTCTTCACTGATAATAAGTTATATTTAGCATGTAATGATAATAACTATAATCCTTGTGAATGAAGTATTTCATTTTATTCTTTGTGAAACTTGAAACACCAAAAAGGGTGGTAAAATTTACAGTTTAGGTTGTTTCCTAACCACTTTTACTCTTACAAATGCCCAAATGAAGTTAAAATGTGAAAATCTGTGCAGATTCTATTGTTTAAGTGTCCATTCACACGAGAGAGAGTGTCCCTAAGTAGTAGGAATAGCTCTTAGGGGGTGTTTACATGGCACCAGGATCATCATAGCAGGCAAACCCACTTTTACGTTTAGTTTACGTGCCCAAAAGAACAATGCAGCAAAATTCAAAGAAATGAGTGATTGCTCATCCTAGGTTACTTGAACTACCCCAGGAGCCCAAACAATACCACGGAAATCAAGTGTGAAGCATCAACAAGCAGCCTTGAGCGAGAATAGTTGCAAGCGTTCTTTTTTTATTTGACTGCCTTAAGGTATCAGGAGGGGTTGGTGTGACAAAAATTTCCAAAAAATGTTTTTTTCTTTTATTGGGAAGAATGCAATATCATCTTTGATATTAGCTAAAAAAAAGTTGATTTCGATTTTTTAATCACGATAAAATTAATGAAAGTAAAAATCGTGACCCAAACTCTTCCGGAAACTTATTGTCATCAGTTATTAGCAATCTGTCATCGGCATGAGGTTGCCTTGACATGAAGCCCTCGTGGTTTACTTCACAGTCTTCACAGTATCGATACAACAATCTCAGCAGTTACTAGCTAGAAGGCTTTCAAACGTGTATATATTTATAAATTTCAATCTTTTCAATTGTGTATAGTTTAATTTCTTTATAAGTTGTTTCAATGTCGTCTCTAAAACGAAAATCGCTTGTTGGTTCTGCGGCAAAGGTCGCTTCTTGCGGCTTTGGAGAAAGGTTCATATTTTCAGCAGAACAAGCAATGGCCTGATGAATTTCAAGAAGATTCCAGCTAGTATCTTGTAAAGTTCTGTTGACCTCTGCCACGATTGACTGTAAAACTCTCATATTTATACTATGCAATAATGGCTAGGAACTTTGAGAATGACCAGGTAGGATGACAACGCACTGACAGATCTAAGGTGTTGTGTAAACACCCCTGTGGCTTTCTGGCCCGAATGAATAAACACTTTTATCTGGCGTTTTTGAAATAGGAAAAATTGTGCTTTTAAAACGCTCTAATTTCCTTGAAATTAAACGGTTTGATTTCAAATTTTCCACAATTATCAATCAAAGCTTGAACAAAAAAATGGTGCCAGCGATTTTTGATTATCGTCTTTGTTGTTGAGATATTGTTTGGTTTTTACACTTGTATGTGATAATTTCGAACATCGATATTTAAGACTCAAAAGCGGCTGATCTAAAGCAGTATGAATAAATTCCAGACACCGTTTTTGAGATAAACGTATTAAGAGTCTGCTAACGTGTTTTTTTTATTGCCGAGACGACAATCCTGACAGATTCGGACTTTTCAAATGAAGCACGTTCAAAACGTGCATAAGTTGCAATATCTTTTTAGGATTTTAAATAATAAAAATTTTGAATTAATTTTCAAAAACTACATTTATTCAGTTTCATAAAAATATATACTTTTACTGAAATATTTTATAAAGCTAGCGCGTAATTTCAGTTCGCACGAGTAGAGGTCCCCAACCCCTCCTGATACCTTAAAAACTTGAAACAAATATGAAATTGAAGGAGAACATTTGTTAAAGATACATCTTTCAGTACCTTTATTTAGAAAAAAATTATCGACAATTTTTTGAATGCCGCTTTCATCAATATTTTTTTTGCATAACAAAAAATTCATAACTTTAGAAAGAAAGTCACAATTTCATTCATACTTAGCAAGGGCAGTGTTTGTATCCATACTTCCATTCTAGCTACCATTCTAGCTCCGCTTAATTAAAAGTCGGATTTTGAGTGTATAAAGTAGACACGCTGAAAATTACAGAAAAAGTACAGGAAAATATTCACCTAGTAATATTTTGAAAACGCTATCATACATTTTTTTCATAGTGCAATATGTTGGGTGCCTTGATGAATACTATCGACTGGTGAAAGTCGCTTTGAAAGTTTAGGTCAGGTTTTTGAGATAATAAGCTGTAAACGATTTCTATGACGTCACGATTACGTCATAAGAAAGAGACTGCTTTAAACCACTTTGACATTTTTGATAACTTTGATCCTTTCCTAGTAATGTGTAAGAACGGCTTGCAAATCGGATTATTCAGGATGAAGTTATAGCCGTTTTTGTTTAAAAACGGCTAGGTGTGCCAAAAAAAACTGACCCGAGCCTCCTTAAATAATAAGATAACTAATTCATGTAACCAGTTGTTGAATAGAATTTCTAGGCTTCTGAGTGTTTTAAGATCTCACTAAAAGTCTATCTCTGAATTGCAAAGAAGCTACAAACTGGCACTACTACACTTGCTGTAAATCCCCTTAGTCATGTCAGGTATGTACTGCAAAATTGCACAAAATCTAAATAGTGCAGAAAGCTCTGTTTTCTGTTGTTGAAGAACGCATTAGTGCACAATTTAGACAGTACAATCAATTCGGGGTTTAAGGACGTTCATCGTTCTACCTGAAAACAAGTTAACACAAATACTGGAGATGCATCACATAAAATGTCATCTCTCCAAAGATGTTGGAATAAAATGTAACCAGTATGCCAGTTGGTGTGGCTACATGCACACAGAGATTTCTTTCAATAGCCCAAGCAATCATTGCATTTATAACATGTGATTTCCCAGTTCCGGGTTTACCACGGATAAGAAGAAATTTTCTTCATTCCAGCCTGTCGGAGAAATTATCGTCGTATGGGTCTCCTGTGGTGTCAAGAAGACACCTGCGGCTATCTTAAAAATCACGTCTAGTATTAATCATGCATTTGAAGAGAGCCATTACACTGACCTACTGAAATATTTTGAGACTTGCTAAGCGTGTAGCTATGAAATGTATCCCAAAGGATCCCTTTCAATAAAACAATAAAATAAAGTGCATAGAATTGGTAATGATACATATATAAATTAAATAAGTGATAACTCCACGTTACAACACAACATCAACCACTACAAAAAAATCTGAGCCCCAGGTAGGAACCGAACCCACAACCCAAAATGTACCCAACTGAGTGTGCTGCAACCCACATAATTTTGGTATATCAATAATGTAAACAGGTTTTGTATGTAATGTAATGAGTCACTCAGTAGCTTTCTGTTGGATATCTGTCAACGGACTAGAGCATCTTGACTAGAATTGAAGGTAACTTCGTATATCTTATGCCTTACGGTGTTGCCTTACTGTGGTTAGCAATGCTGTCCCAAGGATGTCTTCTCCAGTAAGCAGTGCCTCAGCTGACTTCAGGTCTACTCGCCAAACAGGGTTGACACTTTCTTTTTGTTTTTAACATTTGCTGCAGTTTGGACATACTCGAGAGGTTTTCTTTTCTATTTCATTGACCTTTCCATCAATATCACACTAACATTTTTGCAACATCACGTGATATCAAAGACTTAGAACACACTGTTACTCAAGGAATGGTTAATGTGAGGCTATTATCGACATACGCTTGCCATAAATGGCAACTTTCAGGTTTAACTTTGCTTAAATTTTATTTAACCACATTTAAACTCATCACAAGTAGATGAGCTTGGCGTTGGTGCTTGGGTGGGAGGTGCCTAGCCCGCTCAGCGGTCAGCGGTGACGATCACCATAGCAACCCTGTCCTAACCCAACATTTCTCCAAAGTGCTTTGAGAGGAGGGACAGGGGACAAGACCTCCGGCAAAATAATCCAAGCACCAACCCAAGCATGCTACTGATATTACGAAAGATGGCGCGAAATAGAAGCTAAGGCCTCAGCTGGCGTGCGGATGTAACCTTGATATGCATTGCTTGTCCACCGTCCAAGAGCTTGGATAACATGATCGGGTATGCCATTGCGGGCTGCGACAAGTAGCTGCCCCGATTCTGAAACTGTGGCTAGAGAAGTTGCCAATCACTCCCGCCCCGGAGAGAATCTCCCTGAGCCATGAAGTGAGAAGATCTCGTGAGAGCGGTTGCCCATTTTCTCTAAGATAACAAAGGACCGGGAGCATTACCCCTTTTATGCAAAAAGGCCGACATAGCAGACAAGGCACACAAGGGCGCAGCGCCACGGCCGATATGGATGAAACACCCAGATCGAAAGGGGTCAGTTTTGGACGATTTTATCCGTACACGTAAACAAGATGGTTGATTCAGGTCGTCAAAGGCTAAGTCCGAGACTTGGAGATGAATGGTCGGGTTCAAAGGCAGCCAGGCCGGGTACTGTAAATTCCGCTGACCGAAGGAACCCAAAGTATGCAAGAGTGCATGCCGCCCAGAACATGACGTGGTCAGACAGATCCATATCCACGGCCTTGTAGATGGTAAGCATGTGGGCGTCTGTGATTGGGAGTCGCTGTGAGGACGGAGTACCCTGAGAACGTTTGATACCCCGAAAGACCTGTTGCAGCCTGAGGCAGTTTGACAGAGGATCCGAGAAACCCCCTTCGATATGCAGAGCACGCACTCCCGAGAGATAGACTTTGATTGATCCGATGCTGAAGCGATTGTGCCAAGAAGGTAACAAATAGAGACAACGTACCTTCGTCCGCTGGCAAGACAGGAAGTTGAAATACAAGATATTCTTCTAAGAAAAACTTATATATGCCTTCATCTAAAACTAATGTAGGTAAACAAAGTATTTCCTTCATTGCAATGAAAATATGGAAAGCTTAAAACAAAGCCAAATCTTACTTGTTGTTATTGCAACCTGGACAACCCTAAAATATAACTTTCTATGTTTTTGAAACCAACTTATGAATCATTGAAATCTCGTATTATCTTTTTAGGTATCTCATGTAACATTCAGTTAATTTTTCGGTCATAGACTGTCTTTTTTCCTCCCACTTTTCATTATTCATTTAAACTTGCAAATCTAGCCTCTAGTTTATTTAGCCCTTAGGCACACCTATCTATGTTTAATTATTGAAATCTCTATTTAATTTTCTGAATTTACAACTGTCCATTGTAAATATTTAGCAATTCATGTGTGTAAATAAACTGTATTGTATTGTATTGCCCAATCCACTTTTGTTAATAAATTCCTGGAATTCCTCTCTCCTTGTGCCGATTGTCTGTTTGAAGTTATTCTTGACTTTCACATGACGTCATCAAAAAACTTACATGCTTCATATAGATCACTTAAAGTTGGGTCTATAGTATATTCTTTATATCAACAACAGAAATTGTTCCTGAATATTTGAACTATTTCTGTTGTTTGGTTTTCGAGTTATCAGAGGTATAAATCTTGTCACGTAATATTGTCACGCGTATACAACAGACGCAAAAACAGACAAATTTGCTACAAATTACGCACATTTGGCTTGGTCTTTGAATGAAACTTTTGTTTATAAGATATCTGTATCAACTTAAACAATTTAACTGTTATTATTATATGATTTTGCCAATTCGTATTTTGTCCGCCATATTGGTGTCGCTCAGAGCGACACCAACATGGCGACGACATACATTTCTTACATAAGAATGAGTTTGGGAAATTGTTAATATCTTTGCAAAAAATTCTCTTTCGGACTGAAAATTTCTTGGACATATGGAGCTTTACTTGCTCTTTACAAAGATATACATTGAATTTACTCAGGGATGTGAAATTCGCTGATATTTTGGTGACCCGTAGAGTGACACCAATCACAAAGTGCCATACATTTCTTACTAAAGAATGAGCAGTTAAAATGGCAATATCTTCGCAACAAAAACTTCTTTCAATTCAAAATTTTGCAGAGTTACATAGTTTTATGTGCTCTTTTGAGTGAATTACATTTGATTTCACTCAGGATCCTGGAAATTTTTCGATGACGTAAGTGAAAGTCAAGAATTGGTAATTTCAGGTTTTTACCAATGGATCAGCATATTCCTTTGGATTGTTGATCTTCAACTCTCTTAATCTGTCTTCTACATGCCATTTATCTGATTTTTTCCAGTAAAAGTTGTTAGTCGGGACGGGTACATCTGGTTCACTATCACTATAATAACTTTCACTTTCACTATCTTCTCTGGTACTTTCACAAACATTGATATGACTGTTCAGTGATTCAATTTCTATAAGCAAAGTTTCATTCTTATTTTCTAGCTCAGATACACGTTTTATCAATTGCGATTTATCATCTACGAGAGAGCCAAGCTGACCTTGAAATCATTTGATCTCCGATTCAACAGACACCACGAGGTCATCTATTACCGACTGAAAGTCAATCTAATAACTGCTGCCACATCAGTCACTCGAACAAAGGAGACTTTCTTACTTTCGCTTGTTTCAAAGGTTCCACATTCATACTCAAACTCCAGGTTCTGTAGATAACTTCTGATTTTTTGCTCTGGTCCAAAAATGTCGTACCCTATATGGAAAGAAAACGAAAACAAACAAACAAAACATCAGTTTACAACAAACAAATACACCAACAAAACATTCACATTGCACATATGCAGGTTTTAAATGTTAAGCAAGCACACATCAATAGACCTAATTGGCTAACACCCAATTCAAAACCTCTGGGAATAAAAACTTTTGTTCCAAAAATTTCCACGAGATAAAAGACAAAGAATTATATTCCCAGAGGTTTTGAATTGGGTGGAAACATACATAGCAACACATTAGCCGATTGGGTCTATCCACCGAAATGTTTTAATACCTACCAAAAGCATCAGCAAATGTCCGTTTGATCATCCTTATCATCTCCATTGGCATGTGTGTTTTTAATTCTGCCACCTTATTAAAATTGTTTTGTTAGTATATGTTACTGTGTTTTGTTTTGAGCCCCAATATAAATAAATAAATAAATTAATTAATTATTAAGATTTGATAAGGGTTTTGTTTGTATATGTTACTGTGTTTGGTTTGGAGCCCCAAGATAAAAAAAATAATAATAATACATAAAATAATCTTTTCACAGCAGCATATCCACATAGTGGTTCTTCATCTGCTGCCACTCACACTCGCTACCATTAAATATTTTTGCATACAACTCTCAACTCACATGCTGATTTTTGCTTAGAGAGGAAATACCTGAGAACCCAGAGAAAAAAAAAAGCCTCATGGCATGGTAGTGCACAAACCTTCAAAATCAAGTCCATGGGGGTGGGACTTAATGTTATCCATGTTCTTTACTTTGTCATTGCTAAGAATAAGGATAAATTAAGTCTTAACCCCCAGGTATTCTGCTGTGAACTTATTAGCTGTTATTTATAGCTGCAGCAAATTGTAATTACCTGTTTCAGAGTGAATCTGCTGACCTGTTTTATTCCTGCAATTTCTGCAGATTGGATAAACTCTTCCTTATTGTTGAGGCTTGCTGAGCAGTCACGTCCTCACTGCCGTTAATAGACAATAATAATAAATAATAATAAATAAATATTTGTATAGAGTAGTATACAGAATGGGGATTCTGGGCCGGGTGGATCAGGGTGGATTGTGGATCCACGCGAGTGGGGTATTCTGGGTACTACTGTGATGACGTCAACTTGACGTCACATCCGTGAGAGCCAATCAGAAGACCCTTCTGGTTCGTTCGAACACGTCACATCTATTTTTAGGACCGTGGTGTAGTGTCGGTACAAGTCTATTTTTAGCCAGTATGACTCCAGTACCCCGGCATCAGTTCGGTACCCCTCCGGTATGACCAAAGCGATTTCACATTTTGATTTTTAGAACTCTAATCGTCCGTTGTGTTGTTTTAGTTCTTTTTTATTTAAGGGGGATAAAGGGGGTGGCACGAATACGAAATCGTACTTATTTTGGAGGCAAAAGATGAGAGCGAGGCCAAAACGCAGTGATGCAATAAATTTACCCTTCGTATGCATTAAATAGTGTTCATTCTTTTAACAATAAAGACACCAGCACGGTTTGATTTCTCTTTTTGGTCTTTATTCCATAACACATCTAAACACTGTGAAAAATATGTTCCATCTTGCATACAACAATAAAAGCTACACACGTTATCTAATCGAATTACAACTGACTTAAGTTTATTTTTAGATGGACTGTACTATTCCATTGTCAACCAGGTTTTAAGATCGTCTTGGACTTTATAGTCATGTACAACTTTCCTCTTGTTCTGTTTTAGTTTGGTCTTGACTGCTTTCCTTAGATTGTGCTGTTTTGGCTGTGATAATTCGTAGACTCTTTCTTGTTGTTTCGGTATGTTTATGTTGACATTGTTTTCATCTATTGTATTTTGGTATACAACAAATTTGACTTTCGGTTGTAGTTTAGCTTGCTGTAAATACTTTCTTCTTTGGTCGGTATCCAATAAGTGTACATCCGCGAGATGGTTTGCCAGTCTTACGAGATATTTTGCTCCGCAATTAGGCACAGGACAATTGCGACAAACACGTTTAACCATGTTTACAGTTCGAAGAACAAACCCAAAATATGCTGTTTTATCCTAAATTATGGCTTATATAGAAGGTCAGTAAGGCCCGAAAACAGGTTGAAAAGGCCATTACCAGGCTAGAAAGGCCAAAACCAGGCCAAACGGGTAGGAAAGGTCAGCCAAGCCAAAATCATAGAGTATTGTATCTCTGTCTGAACAAACATGCCCGAGGCATGTTTAGCCAGTCCTTTGTTATTGATAATGACGTCACAATATGCTCCAAATGAAATAATGAAAAAACACTATAATTTATCTATTATGATATCTACACTAGACTGCTAGAATCTAGCTAGACTACTAGAATCTACACTAGCTAGAATACTAGAATCTACACTAGACTACTAGAATCTAGCTAGACTATTAGAATCTACACTAGCTAGACTACTAGAATCTACACTAGACTACTAGAATCTAGCTAGAATCTAGCTAGAATCTATTCAAAGTGCTAAATATTTTGAACTGTGTGTGTCCGACACTGATCCTGGAGAATTATGTTTTGTAGTTCAACATTGAAGGTCGACAACAAGCAGTGTTCGTCACACAACGCACAGCAGATAGACAAGAAACATTTCATATAACGTGGACACACCAGCTGTTTTCTGCTCGCAGCACTTCACTTTCTATTAGAAATGGCTAGTAAAATATACTTATCAATACATTGCACCCTACATTACAAAACAAAGCATTGACAAAAATAAATCTAAATAAATAGCTATATAATAGAATTGTAGAATATATTATCCACAATCACTGATGAAGCCCTAACCGGCAAAACGTCTGAAATAAAACCTAACTAAATTAATGCCTTAAGAAATTCTGTCTGCAAAGCAAACCAAACCACATAGTCATATAATGTGTATAAATAATACAAACAAAATTTGCTAATCTATATCAAAAATACAGTCTACTTATAAAACTGTTCTTTGATCTTTTCTTTTGCACATGAGGAAGGAGATTACCTTGTACTCTATTATATGTGGCTAAAAGAAATTTAGGTGAAGTTAAAATCGAGGCACGCTGGCCAGTGGTTGCTTGTGCTGCGGGGGCATCCTTAACTGTTGCAGGGTCACGTGTCGCCCTTCATTATAGATCGTCACAGATCTAAGCTTGTTGCTTGTTGTGTTCCCACCCAATCTCCTCTTAGGTAAGTGTGGATTAGGTAAGTGCAAACTTCCACTGCTGTCAGTGTGACTGGTGCCAGGAGGTGGACCGAGGTTGTGCTGCCATGGTTACCTCCTTGCTGTGGGCAGACGGCGTGTCTTCCACAGCTTTGTCAGGCACCTCTCTCCAAACTTATCAGTGCTGATGTGTTTAAGCATCATAATTATTTGAAATTTGTTTTGTTGACTTACCAAGATTGCCTAAATTTGTGATAAGAAAGGACAGAATTATGGCCAGCATCTTTTTGGTGTGAACACCATACTTTGTAATATGTGTTCATTGGCATCCTACAAAAATGTTAAGTACAATCATAATCATATTTTCATTTACATAACAAATAATGAAACAAACAAACAAACAAACAATTCTATGGTCATGTAATCAAGCAGTCTCCATCTTATTTTACAATGTATGGGATACTAACTAGTCTGCCTACAGGCTCTCAAAGGGGAGGGGGAGGGGAAAGGGGAAGGGGAGGGGAAAGGGGAAGGGAGAGCCTGCACGAATGCTATTATTTCAAAAATATACGCCCCCTTATGCTCGATTGCGTGGCAGGCTAATAAAGGTCAATCTAAGCCAATCATGATCAGGATCAAGGTAAACACTGTCAAAATTTTGACAGTTCACCAATATTCCCCATGCATGTGCAATAATTTATAAAATTTATGACGGGTCGAGATATTTATATGAATACAACTCCTAAGAAAATTATACGCTCGACAAATGAAGAATTTAAAGATAAATGTCGTTTATGTAAATGCTCATTTGTGAAAAATCGTTGACTGGAGGAGATCAGCTTCAGCCGAAGCAAAAATGACTTGTTCCTTTCCAGATGTGTGTCCTTCTCCAAGAGCTACACAATTTATACCAAGAGATCTTCCTTCTTTTATCTGATCTTTTATCAAGGATGATAAAGGGGAGATGACGAGAACAGTGGACTGCTCATGAAGCTTCGCTTTGGCTAGAACATACAACTGGAAAACTTAAGCTTATAACTGTTGAGCTTAAGTTAAGACTTAAGCTGTATTGAATTTTTTAGAGAGATTTATCGGAATTGCAAATATTCAAAGTACATAACAAATTCAACAATAAATCTATTCTTAAAATGGCAAGCTTCTCCTTTGTCGCGAAAAGCCACACTCAGAGAAATCTGTGGTAGAACCACAATTTCTCCACTTCATATTTGGGAGATGACAGTGGGCTAGGGAGACGATTCAAAAAAGCAAAGAAGAGTATTACAAAAGTATTATTCAATGAGATATATTCGAGTTATGAGTGTCATAGAGATTTCTCACCACGCTAACACAATGACCGGAGAGAATTATGGGAACACGACCATGGTCACCTTTGACCATGGTTATGGTCAAAGAAAACTGACACTTTCCATCATAACTTTTAAAAAATCATCATGCACTGTAAAACAGGTTTGGTTAAAATAACCAAAAAAAATTGATTTTCAAGTGGATCTGTGGCAAATAATTATTAATGGGTTGTTTTGATCATTAAGTAATAGATCGATTTCACGTGACGTCACGAGAGGACTAAAATCTAAACTAAAATTCGGAGAAAGCTGATTGCCTGATATTTTGTATGTATCATGAAAAGAAGTCGTCTCTGGAAATTTGGTCTGTTTCTGTTCATCGCTTGGCAAATTATCGGCACCAAAATTGTGTCACGCCATGCAGTCACGCATTTTCAAACGAAGTAAGAACACCAATTTGCGACAAATTTCACCTCATTTGCTTTGGTAATGAACTTAATTGTCATTTTCTATATATATAATCAATAAAATGAACAAATAAATGTATTTTTAATATCATTTCGATGCTTGGTATTTATGGTCGCCATATTGGTGTACATATTGGTGTACACCAATATGGCCGCTCCATACATTCTTACCAACAACAAGCCCACATTCAAACATTCGTATCTTCGTGGTATAAAGCTCTTTTGACTCAATATTTTCTAGAGTTGCAAAGATTTAGTTGTTCTTTGAGGTACAAGTATTTTTATTTTATTTGATGCTCTGAAACCGATTTTATTTTTCTCGATGACGTCAGTGAAATCGATCTATTGGTAAATTTGACCAACTAAAAAGTGGTACAATGCACAATAATAATGGTGGAATTAACATCACTTTGGTGTTGTTTCAACCAATTACAAATTGTTCCTAGGGTGGATCCAAGGTAACCAATTTACAGTTGTTGGAATATGTCATTTCACGCCGGGCACGAAAGGGCAGGAAATCGGCACCATTCGCCATTCTTATTGGTCAGCGGGTGACTTCATCAGGATGCAAGCCGAAAACAAAATGGCGTCGAAAACGTTTAGTCGCGAGGAGGTTTTAGAACACATTTTGAACGAGGAGGAAGATGTTGATGATGAGTTTTGCTTGGAAGAGGAAGATTATAGTGAGGTAGATGAGGGAGACAGTCAGGTAGAGAAGTTAGAGGAGCTGGTGAGTTCTTTTGATGGAGGAGAAGGATTCGGATTCGACCAAGATTTTTTTCGTGAAAATGCAATCCAAACTCTTTTGCGATTCTTCGTCAGTCGTTTCCTATCGAAAACACACTTGAAAAGGAACAAAAAGTAAATGGTATGTTTTTATGTTGAAAATCTAATTCAATTATAAATAACCTCGAGTAAAATATAAAATTGCTTCTTTGTCAATATTTCAGCTGCTCTAAGATTAAGTACAAGTACTTTGTCTGTAGGCTCAATATTAGACGAGGAATCAAGAAGGTGGCAATCCATAGAAGATTGGGTGGAAAAATCCACACGAGAAATCCTTATCGTGGGGAGATTACCCGCTCAATACCACACGGTATATTTGCTAAGGCACGTCAGGTTTTAAGAGATTTGGGAGCAAAGGAGCACAGATGCTACATGGCAAGCAATTGAAAAGGAGATGTTATCTCGTTGACTTCAATGATTCAAGATTTTTACAGTCGTTTCTGGGCAGAGTATAAGAGGTAAATAAGTTGTTTTCTCGTACCCTGACAGCTGGGAGCAGGTATCACCATAAAGTGAAGATAATTATTTCAAAAGACAAGGACTTTGCTTTGGTAAACAAGAAAAGAGCTGGACAGTTAAGGATACACGGGACACAAAATCGCTTCAAATTGCTAATTTTTAGAAAACGTGCTGTAAGGTTAATTAGGGTATAATCTTTCATTTTATAAGAAAAGCAAAATAAAAAGTTTTTTACAAAGCGAGTTATTTAAAAAAAATAATCACTCCTGTGTAAATAAACCTTAATCCTTTGAAAGTTAAAATCATGCTTTTCTCGGGAAGAGTTTTTAGAGAAAAATGCAACCTTAAAAGGTTTATTCTCCCTTGGTAATCAATCAATTTCAACGACATTTGGCAGGTTGATTCAAAGATATTCATCTTCCAAAGTGTGTCTGCGTTTCCTTTTTTTTCTATTCTTTCTTTAGATATGAGGCATTTTGTGAACAGGGCCCCTAAAAACACGTATGTCGAACTTCAAAATTCAATTAGAAAAGAATGGAGCATTAATTAAAAAAATCCAGACACACTTTGCGAGATCAATGTTGGCAAAACAAGGTGGTCTTTAGGCTTTTAGAAAATGTATATTTTATTAGGAGTAAAGTAAGCGGGCCACTAGGGTTCAAAGTGAAGTACTCAATTGTGTCCCGTGTATCCTTAACTGTGCAATTCCACTTTGGAGAATGGAATGTTTTTGGAAATCCACAACACTGTATTTCAGCAAGTATTGCCAAATTACTACTTTTATCCACTACAGCATTGTCAAGCTGAAAGTATTTGTAGAAAGCCGATATTTGCTATGAGTTAAATTTAACAACTTTCAACTTGCTCATTAGTTGGAAACTAGAGATTATTTACAGGGAAGGGGGTTACTGGTGCAAATAGAGGGGAGCACATATTTTTATGCTCACTCTGTAAGAATTTGATGTGTGCATGTTTGTAGAAAGGTGGAGGGAACCTTAAAAAATGAGCAATGCATAATGATTAATTCTCTAAAGGCAGAGAGAGTCAGAGCAAAAGTAGAACTGGCAGACGAATAAGCGAGCGCTATAAATGAAGAAACACAAGAGACTCGGTTTTGGGCGAATGAGAGGTTTATTGACAGCTCCGGAGAGCACGATGTTACAACTACCCGGTCCAAAGACCGCAGAAAACAAACCTCTCAAGCCACCATAAGGGTGGGTGGGAGGGTGAAATACCCAAATATTACTACTAAATGAACAACATGAACAACATGAACAGTGACTATGATCAACTATGTACCTAGTAATATGATATATATTAGAAAGCTATAAGCACAGGAAACCCATCCTGCTGTCGAATTAATGATTTTAATCTGTATAAAAATCTGTCAATTCTCTAAAGGCAGAGAGAGTCAGAGCAAAAGTAGAACTGGCAGACGAATAAGCGAGCGCTATAAATGAAGAAACACAAGAGACTCGGTTTTGGGCGAATGAGAGGTTTATTGACAGCTCCGGAGAGCACGATGTTACAACTACCCGGTCCAAAGACCGCAGAAAGCAAACCTCTCAAGCCACCAAAAAACCCCCAAAACCGAACCTCGACTGTGCGAAAAATTAGTTATACTTATATTCTAAAGATGTTTTCATGCGAGAAGCCAACTCCTGTGATAACTCAATATAACTTTGTAAGCGTCCGAAGACCAGTCCCCAAAAACTTGAATTAATTCCCCAGGAACGCCCACACTAAAAGCCCAGGAAGTCCCTCCCCTGCGAAATGAATGACCCCTATACAGGTGTGGGTTTTCTATTCCCGCTAATGATAATTTGTCTCGAAAGAACTTTACAAATTGAGTTTTAGTAATAGGAGTCAATCTATCTGAATTAAGAACTGGAACAACAAAGGCAGGCGAGGTATCGCATGCTGGGATACGAGTACACATACTAGCATATGCTCTAACAGGACAAAGGGAACACCCTGGGATTGCTAAAAGTGGTATCACTAACTTGCGTTGACCAAACTGAATGGTCTTAGTCAACTTAAAGGTGACTGAAAGCCCGTACTTGGTAAACAAAATGTACCCCCTGCAAAGATTTTTGGTAGGATTAAACGATGAAATAGAATGAGGAACAATATTAGAAATCCTGGCAAATAAAAAGAATGCAAACAAAAAGGAGGTAACAAAAACTAAATCATCGTCATTGGTCAAGTCACAAACAGACAAAACCTGGTACAACAAACCAGGAGTGACAGGGGGGGCTCTATTAGGACAATGCTGTGCTAACCTATGTATGCCTCGTAAAGTGAGCCGTAACTCAGGAGACTTAGTATAAGGAAACTCATAACCCCCCAGAATATGTAAAGCCTTAACCCCACTAATATAGTTATCAACAGTTGAAGGAGTCATTGATTGACTCAAAAATTGGCAATATAAACAAATCGTATCTAAACTAGCTGGCAAATAATCTAAATTAAAATAATTACAGAAGGATAAAAAGGTTCTCCATTGTGATTTATAATTACGATAAGTTCCTTCAGCAAAGGCCGCGCGTCTGGTGGCTTTAAGGCTGTAACGTAACTGTAGCAGTTCCCCATCTGCAACAAATGGATTAAATCAACTCATCAAACTCAAATAGAGACTCCGAAACCTTTCTTTCATTTAATCCTGCACTAACTGTGAGATTATTGAAACGTTCAGCATAACAATCACTAATGTGCCATCGAGACAATAAATCGGCTGCTCTGTTGTCAGTTGACGTCAGATGAACCGCACGCAATTCGCATTCATTTATAGACAGGTGATACCATAATGTCCTAAGTAGTCGTCCAAGCAAAGGATTTCTCACACGACCTGAATTCATGGCATTTACAACCACAGCATTATCACAATAAACGAGAATTCGCCGT
Organism: Telmatactis stephensoni; assembly: GCA_029948255.1. NCBI lineage: Eukaryota > Metazoa > Cnidaria > Anthozoa > Actiniaria > Isophelliidae > Telmatactis > Telmatactis stephensoni. The sequence goes on along the minus strand of JALIZF010001393.1, from coordinate 106,235 downwards.
CCACCCCAATTGTCACTCCACAGACGAACAGCAACTACTATAGCAACCAGTTCTAAGTGATGAATGGATGGAAACATGTCAGTGACAAACGCTGGGAAAGTTATATGAAAATATTCTTCTGATGTTAATCCCCCACATCCGGTCAAACAAGCGTCAGTAGAAAACACAACATCCGGATCAGACCACTGTGAATCGCCAATAATAGAAACACCATTATAGACAGAGAGGAATTTTAACCACCATTGTAGATCTTTTTTGAACTCAGAAGATATGTTCACGTGATGATGGCTAAGTTTTACGCCACGCAATAACTCTAAAAGTCGCGATAAGAAAAGACGACTCTGTCGCACACATTTGGTTACAAAACAAAGTTTGCCAATTAAGGATTGTAGCTCCCTTTTTGTGGCTGATTTCTTGATTATCCATTGTCGTAATAACACATTTAAATCACGCAAGCGATCAGAGGTGACTGACTTGGTCATGTTAATTGTATCTAGTTCAACACCCAAGCAAGTCATTTTAGTCGCCGGGGCAAGAGCTTTTTCTTTAGATTCCTCCAGACCGAGTAAGTTCAAGAGATTCCCGCAATACTCAAATGCTTGATTCGCAGACGACGGGTTTGACACCCCAATAAAATCATCAAGATAATTAAAAACTTCATGACCCTCGAGTGAACACATATAGCCAACAGCTGAAGGTCACTCTTTGACAGGCCATTCCTGCCATCCGTAGGCCCATAGGCAAAACAACATCGAAATAGAGAGTGTTTTTCCATTCATAACCCAGAAGATGATAATCACCGGGATCTATAGGGAATTGTCGATAAGCCCGTTTGAGATCTCGTTTAAATATAAGACATCCAGGACCGTGAGCTTTTATTCGCTCAGCAATCTGATCGATAGATGGATAAACAAGTTGTATCTCTTGCTCATTACTTGGAAACTAGAGATTATTTACAGGGAAGGGGGTTACTGGTGCAAATAGAGGGGAGCACATATTTTTATGCTCACTCTGTAAGAATTTGATGTGTGCATGTTTGTAGAAAGGTGGAGGGAACCTTAAAAAATGAGCAATGCATAATGATTTATTTTCACCAGCTACTCCCACACCCCCAGGTCCTTCTAAATAATGGCCTTACTGCAAGTTTAAGAGTGCACTGTATTTGCTTTCAGAATTGACCTAATAAGTTTCCCTCTGTTTAATTTGTCAAATTAGTGACATTTGACAATTTGATTATCTATAACCTTTCAAGTTGGGCTACAAAGCATGTTTTTGTACATTTCTGAAGTATATTTGATATGAGACCCTGATTTGAAACCTTTGTTCAAAGTCAAAACAATTATTACTGCTAAGAGGTGAAAGTAAAATAATAAATACAAATTAACATTAATTTTGATTATCACTTGTTTATTCTGACATTTTTCTCAGTTTCACAATTACTACAAGTGGTACATAAAATGATTTTTTTCTGAGAGTTCAATTCTGTTTAAAATCAAAGAAGTACCGTTCAACCGTATTGATGCTGAAGTAATTTTCAACAAGAATTATTTCACTATTAATTTATACCTGCAATAGCCTGCACATCAGGCATTTTTGACTGGAAGCTTTACCTGCAAAAGTCCTGACTATTTTTTTATTGATACCTTTCCAACATCAAATCATCTAGTTCCAACATACAACTCCTTTTGTGAAAATTATTACTTCAACAAAATATTCATTACATTAGTTTTCCATGTGATTTCATTTATGATTTAATGTGCAGTAGCACATATTTGTGCTTTAAGTTTGATAGTAGAGTAGCACAACAACTGTTACATAAGCTGGAAAGGTCCCACCAAAAACAGTAACATGTCAGAGTAATGATTTCAGGGTTAAATCAAAGACATTGTTTCTGCCTCAATCTTCAATATAATGAATTATTATGGTTATGTTTCTAACATATGCACTAGAAACATATAGCACTTTAGTTGACAAAATTACAATGTTATTACTCTCTGCTTCCAACGTGTGCAGTAGCACAATAAGTATTACAATATTATTGCTTTCTAGGCAACACAGCAAGGCCTTATATTACAATAATATTACTCTCTGCTTCCAACATGTGCAGTAGCACAGCAACTGCTACATAATTGAAGAGGTCCCAGCAAAAACAGTACCATGTGCTAGAGTAATGGTTTCAGGGTTAAATTAAAGGCACTTATTGTTTTTGCCCAGATATCTTCATTGAATTATTAAGGTTAACATTGCACTTTAGTTGTCAAAATTACAATGTTATTACTCTCTGCTTCCAACATGTGCAGTAGCACAATAAGTATTATGATATTATTGCTTTCTAGGCAACACAGCAAGGCCTTATATTACAATAATATTACTCTCTGCTTCCAACATGTACAGTAGCACAACAACTGTTACATAATTGAAGGGGTCCCAGCAAAAACAGACTCTCTAAATACTTTTCCCATTTTTATTTTTCAATAGGAGAACTTTACCATAGTGAGTCTAGATAAATTGGTAGTTGAGATCCTTCTTCTGTAGGCAGCGATTGAATAGAAGGTTCTTCTTCATGGTTGAACTTTCAGCGATGAATATTTTCTGTGATTGTTGTCTTGCAAATCCGCCGGATGTCACGAGTGGTTTTGGAACGAAGCTTGAACCTGGCTTTATACAGAACGTCGCGGACATCTCTTCTCACAAATTTGACAATAATTGCCGGTTCTCGCTTGGCTTTTCCTTGGCTGTTGTCAGAAATGTCTCTCATTGCGGGGAGACGATGGCTAACGGAAATGTCATCCATTTTGATATCGATGTCAACCAGATCACCCACCTTGCGTACAATCTCGTTTGTATCCTCTTCGTTGTGAAGCGGGATACCTCGGAGCTTTAGGCCGTCTCTCCTTATGTACTGTTCCATTTCATTTAGATCTTCTTTGATCTGGTCGATCTCGTTGGCAGAGTTTCGTATTTGGCAGGCCAAGCGAGTGTTCTCATCAATAACAGCTTTGACATTTAGATCATCAATTTTCTTGCATAACTCATCGTATTTGTTACTCAGGAAAGTGATAGACTTTTCGAGTTCGTCGATCTTGATGAGTTTGGGAATTATTGAAGCAATTTTGGCAATATCAATTATTTGATTGATCTTATCAACAGCAGTTGGATCCATAAGAAAGCGCAGTTTTGAGTTTTGAAGTCGTTTAAAAGAAAGTTTACATCATAGCTCCAAAGACGCGGCCATGACCCATGACGCGTGAACCAGCTGCCATCACTTACTTGAAATTCTTTAATTTCAAGAATTGAGTTTAGTGTTTTTCTCTCTTTTTGGAGGTTGCATAAGGATGGCAATCCAAAATTTGGCAATTGCTTTATTTCATTGTATGCCACATCTGAAATGTCTCCATCATCCTTTGCCTGATATAAAATATGTGATAATTGTGTAGTCAATTTAGGTTTCAGTTTATTTATTTCAGTTTATGAATGAACTTCTTTGTATAGATAGAAATAGAAAAAAGATTCATGTCATTAATTAATTGATCATTATTTGATATGCTCATGTTTTACCTTTAATGCTCTTCTGATGGTTTGTTTGATATCACTCGCTTGTATGCAGGGACTAGGTGTGCCAAAAAAGTCAAAGGTGATGTCTTCATTCTGTTCATTATTGCCAACTTTAAACTTAACCTGAATCACAAACACAAAGAACAACAAGGCAAAGAAACAAAAAAAAAATTAGTAAAAAAAAGTAAAAATGGAATAATGTGATATGTACGTATGATTCTGATTTATGGTACAATGAATAGTTCAGAAACCTCGACTATTTTCCATTCTTGGGGAAGTTTTTTTCACTTGGTCCTCGAGATTTTGTATGATTTCATCTTTTTGGATCAACTCCTGCTTGAAATACTCAGTAGGTACGTTCAATGTTAAGGGCTGACTTTCAACCGGATTGAAAAAGGTCAAATTCGGCTTTTTCTGCGGAGGCTCAAGGACAAAATGCGAAAAAAATGCCTGAGCCATGAAAATTCTCTCAGCTCCAAAAAAACAAAATGGAGGTTTCAGATACACACACACAAAAAAAAAGCCAGCGGTATCGTAATTCAATCTGTAAGGGATTTAACAGTAGAAAAATTATACTTATCTTTGAGCATTTGAAGTCTTCTTGTCAATCTTCGATCCCAAGAATAGTGCACATTTTTTAAGTGTTTAAAAGGCTTTCGTATCCTTCACCTTTAATAGTAAATAAGATATTGATTTGTGATGCGAATAGGCATAGAGTGTTTTAAGATTTTGCTTTGGGTGATGGAAGAGAAAATACCAAAACAATTCACGCCGTCTTCAATAGCATACTACAATGCCTGGTAGCGAAGAGCAAAATATAAACAAAATCAATGACCTTTTAATCGATTGAATATTTATATAAGCTGTTGTTGAAAAACACTTCCCGAGGGGAGGGATGGAGGGGAATAAATGATAGCACCACGTGCGACATTTCTATTTCTAGTTCCACCAGTTTTTTTACGTCGTTTAATATGTATCTAAGTCATGGAAGGGAAAAGACCGAGAAAGAAAAAGATATTTGAAGACTTCATAGATGTCAACGAAGTAGTTTTGGTGGACAAAGAAGGCGATAAAGAAAATAAGAAGAAAGAAGAACTCTTCGCCGTTGAAGACGTGATTTCCTTAGATGTCGGAAGGGAAAGAGCATTGGTGAAGTGGAAGGGATACGGTCCTGCATTTAACAGCTGGGTCTGCCTTGCAGACAATCCTGGACTGGCGGTGTATCTCTCTGAGAATGCAGGCAATCCCTCGAGCAGTGCGGTGGCAAATCAAGACCTGCCACGCCTCGCTTCAGAAGAGCGCGAATTGTGGCTGCGCTGCAATTCTGCCGTACCCCCGAACAAGACACAGGTCTTAAACGGAGGGTACAGGTGAAAGTTCCTTTCTCAAAGGAGGCTTTCACGTCTTACTTTGAGAAAGGAACATTTTTTTCTGGGCGAGGAGCGAGGACTTGACTTTTCGGGCAACCGGAATGTCAGGTTCTCGTGCACTGCCGAGGAGATCGCTTCTGTGTTCAGTGAAGATATGTTATGCCGACAGTTTGAGGATACGTCAACGGTCTGCGAGGTAGACCCAACATCCAAGGTGTATGTGTCATGGGGATACGAACTGAGGATCAATTACGATCACAGTTCATGTTCCCCTTGCACATATACCAGGGATGGCGAAGGACGCCCAGCCGCGTGTACTCCACAGCCAATAAAGATGCCGCCAATCGCCTACTTGGCATTGAGTTATAAAAAAGGCGTTGTGATGTGCTGCAGGCTGAGACCAAGTTAGATCTTAGGAGTTTTCTTAGGAGTTAACTGTGTGAATGATGTCGAGTGTTATTCTGGGTAGGATAGGGCTGAAATTCACCATCATTATCCTGATCAAGTCTATCTATGCACACATGTTATTCACCCCGTGGCAGACTCCCTTTTGAAAGGGGGCGGGGTTCCTCGTCATCCCTTTTAGGGTTTGAAATCACTGTGTTTTGGTCCCGCTTAGGGTGATAATGACGAGAATTCCCACCAACTGAGTTTTGTTATTTTATTTATTTATTTATGAGGCTTTAGCCACACCAACACTGGAATGGCATGGCCCTCACATTCTCTATTGTAAAATTCAATGTTGGTGACTATTTTGTTTTGTTTTGTTGTTCCAGCCCAAAGAAAGTAATCATTCATGGTACTGAGTATAGAGTGGGTTCCATCATGCACACTGGATATACAGAGGATGAAATTCCTGGATTTTCATCAATAACAACAATAATTGTATTTCTTCAAGATAGCAAAATTATATTTTAACTGACAAAGTTTGTAACCATAGAATTTTCTTTTCATTATCATGTCTGACGTCCGTAAAGAAATTCAGCCAGAAACGTTTTTAGCTATTATTGGCTGTTATTTACCTTGTCATTTAGCTCTTCCTTTTGGAACTGTGAATAGAAATGGTAGCTGGTATGTTGCTCCAAGATTCAATGTACCTTTAGTCTAGAGTTAATTTAAGCATTTAATAGATGCAGACTGAAATCATATATAACTGCGTGATATAAATAAGATTGACAATGGATCTTGTCTATAATGATAACCATTTCATTATTGGTTCGGCAACCAATAAGATTAGAGTAGGTATACAAGTTATACCAAATGATAATTGGTTATTTGCACCAATTCATTTAGTGAATATATAAGATTTACTTTTGATTTCATGATCATAATTTACTATCTTAAATATTTTTAAGATACAACAACTGATCCGACCTTGGCTGCAACATTTTATAATTTAAATAACCAATTCATTATTGGTAATAGCTAACCAATTAAAATGGGTATGCATGTTACACCAGATAATAATAGGTTGTTTTCACCATTTCCTAAAAAGTGAATTTGATCAAGTGTACATTGGTTGATATCTAACCAATTAAAAATAAGTCATCTTAACCAATTGCAATAGGTTCTAACCAAAAATATTGGTTGTTTTAACCAATCTCGTTTTACAGTGTGTTTCATTTCTTGTAGCTCTATTTCTTTCTTTCTCGTTTCCATTTCTTCTTTCTTCATATCTTGCGTCATTTCATTCTTTTCCCTTAGGAACATCAATGTATCACTTCCATTGGATCTCCTTTATTTCCTTTTTGTTTCCACATCATCTGAAGCCTTGTTACTGTTACTTTCTGCAAGCCTTTCCATTGCCCTCTTTCGCATTGTTTCTGCCTTAGCTTTGTCTGCATCCTCAACCGTCTTCTTCGCAGCTTTACCTTGTTTCTGTACTCTCTCTGCTTCATCTTCTAATTCTATAATCTCCTCCAAGGCCTGTTCATATTCACTCATTGTTAGATCTATTCCACTGGCTCCTTCTTCCTCCTTGAGTTTGTCTAAATCAGAGTATTTTTCTCTTCCGGCCCTCGCATCAACTTTGAATTTTGGCTTTTCGATTGCCATTAGGTTATCGGCAATGGCTTTCCAATTCGCTCCCCTTTGAATTGTCCCCTTTTTAGTACCAGTGAAGGGTTCGTTTACCAGAAATTCGCGACACAAGAGCTCGTAGTGCTCTTCTTTCCAGACCATGCTGTAAAGCAAAGAAATACTGTGTTAAAGACTAGAGAGTTTGACGGGAAAAATTGTCAACAAAACCAACTCAAAATTCAACAGTTTGTTAAGTTTCACTTAATTCATCTAAAAAATAAACACTTTTATGAATAAATCAAATATTAGTGATTTTGTTGGCATGTTTTATAGTACTCACGAGGATTTTGGTTGAGATGTTTGTTTTTTTCGGACCTTCGTTCTTGCTGCCTGAGTCTAGATCTCCGATTGAATTATCCATCATGCATAAAAACGATTTGAGCAGGAATAATTTCGTCCAAGAATCTTAAAACTTTTAAACTACAACAAAGATTCGCAAATTATTGAAATAGTAAAAAAAAGCACCGAGAATTTGGAACAGCCAAACTCCCGTTCTCGACGCAAAGGCGACGGGAGAAAAAGTGGCTTAGGAAGGTTCTGCGCATGACCGGATGTGAACCTCACTTCCGATACGCCGTAGTAGACATCCCCCGTCGTGGTACTTAAGGTCGCTAATATTCTTGAGGTGCAACGATATCACTTTAGCATATACTTAAAGATAAGTATGTTATTTCCAGAATTGTTCCCACCCGGGGACAGGGATGGCCTAAACTCTTGTAAGCTACTTCAAATTCATGGTGTGTTTATGAACGAACAACGTATAAATGACGCACTGCTTAACGTTCAAAATTTCAGGATATCACGACAGGTGTTGGAGAACTATTTCGATGTAGACTTGTAGGCTTTGATACGTAAGAGAAGCCAATTTAACCACAAACTGGTAGAATCCAGAGAATTGTCCCAGTTCCACTATATGTTCTGGAAGCTGGGGAAAGACTTTCTTACATCTCAACTGCAACAGTTGAAAGGCAATCTCCCGCAAAACGAAACTTCTTTTATGTGATTATTATGGAATGGACATTTACCAGAGATTACTCGTTGACCTTCGTGGAGTGAAACTACAGTTTAGAAGACGACCAACAACCGTCTTTGAGCAGATTTGAAATGACCAAGAGATTTTTGGAAAATGGTACGGCACATCCAACTTACGAAAGTTATACAGATGACACTCTCATCAGAGCTTTCGTTTCAGCACGCGAAAATCGCCAAGGTGCTTTCAGTGACCCTCAAGGTCGTGAGTCTATACATTCATCAGTATATCGAAGAAAGCGTCGTCAGATAATCAGTCAGACGAGAAGGGATAGTTGACCTAGGTACAGCGAATAAAATAATCAGGAAATGTGTAACCTTACTTGTGTCTGACCATATTTTTAATGGCTATTATAACCAGATCGGAAAAAATCGCCTTAGCTTAACATCAAATACATATCAATCAAATAGATTTATACGCAGTGGACTTTTAGAATTCTAAATGATAACAACAACAACAACAACAGCAGCAGCAAACCATTAAGGGTGGTCAGTACAAGAATTTGAAGTCTGATATTGTACCGTAAGATTTTTTGGAAATCTGGTACCATAAAAAAGAATCGAGAAGTAACGTCCTGAGAGGAATAGGAGTTACTGGTGCGTTTCGTTTATACACCTATTTCAAAAAAGGTTGTCGTATGAGAGCTCTCGAGCCCACGCGACTAGACCGAAAAGGAGCATGGGTAGTAGCAAAACTTCACTTCGTTTTACGCTTTGGTAATGACTTGAACATCAGGAAGTGAAGTTCTTTAATGTATAAGATCAGAGCAAGCTGAACTTGAGTAATCATGTGGGAATTTTGTGGTTTTAAAACTTTAGTAATTTGTTCTCATACTCCCTTTCGGGTGTGTCGCGTAGGCTTGATACCGACAACGTTTATTGAAATAGGTGTATCAAAGAACTGTACTTAACCAGCAAGAAACTCAACTTGAGTCAAGCACGGATTTCAATTGGTAAGTAGTTCAGATTCTTTTTTCCTTCGATTTTTATATTGCAACTGTTGGCTGTATATTATATAAGATCCGTCCAGAAGTGTGCAAGCTTTGGGACGAGTTTTGGGGCTTGCTTGCTCGAGCGGAATTAAAACCAGAGCTGGTAGTTTATTATAGTTTGTTATAGCATTGCGCGCATTAATGAGAGGCCTTCTTTGCTAGAGAATGAGCTCAAATGATCCGTGGTTTGCCATGCATGCGTCCTCCTAAAGATGGTCAACTGGAGTGAACAGTTAGCAGTGTTTACGTTGTTCTTGCAGACTACAGTAGGTAGTAATATCATGTAGACATATCCGTCCAGACGTATGCAAGCATATTTTGAGCGGTTAAGGTTCAATGTAGCTCGAGTTCCTTGCAACAAGAAGACTCTCGTCCTTCCTTTGATGTCAAGAATGAAAGCTCACCGGTACGAACATCGCCGCCTCAGCTCAGCAATACGGCCAACTCGGACGGCTCAGAATGCTTCAGTCCAGCCCGCAAGAAAGCCCGTAGGGGGTATGCAATGAAAGAAGACGAATGGCCTGTAGCCATAAAAATTCTAGTCACTGAAGTGGATGAATTCTTTGCCAAGCCGTTTAATTTGAAAAGACTTACTGCTGCGGCCTCAAGGTCTAGCTTGGACAAGGCCAAAGAGAGAATTGGTTGTAAGTACCGTCCTAAGCATATTACCTGACGTGTTACCACATCGATTTTCCGCGCAACACTTGGCGGTCAAATTTGATAATTCCAAGTTTTTAAAATTCGTATCAAACATTTGCAACTTGTTCACTAAGCAAAAATATTGTTAAAAGTAGTTGCGTTTTGTATTTTCCACGGCATAAACATTGGCTGCGCGGAAAATCGTTGTTGCGAATCGACCCGTGTAACATCTTGAAGACGCGCGCACATTTAAACGCCACCAACGACCATATCGCAGTTGCCTACTAATGGACGCCTTTTCACGCCAGCCGTGGTAAGGGTTGGGGGCAGGAATTTAGCGCACTTGCGATTCACAGGCCTTATTGGAGGCTTCTTGAACACTCAACGTTTTTCTTCTTTTCTTTTATATTATGATTCCAAAGGTTACTTGGGCTTTCTCAGAGACAGCAAAAACCTAGAGCCATCTCGAGACATGGACGCGTCGTTGTTCGAGAATTCAAAACTAATTGAAGAGTATCTTTTGACGTAAGTGCTTTAAACATTCTGAGTTGCAGTTTGGCTATTTGGTTAGCGTCGATCGCTATTGACAATCAACCAGAGCTCGAACTAAAGTAAAACATTAGTCCTTTGGAAGGTTATTGTTGACGGAAGCGCTATCCATATATTTTGGGATAATGGTGGGAGTTTGAAATTTGCACATCTCATTTGCAACAGAGAGTACGTGAAGCTAACCCCGGAACGACCACAAATCACGCGGGTGCGTTATTGTATGTTGTGAAGTACCTAAACAGTCAAGCTGCTCCGAAATACCAAGGAATTCCCTTGATTGCGCAACTGCGACGAATCCAGACAGAACTGAAACGGGAAGGGGATACAAAGAGACCAGCAACGTGGGAACAATTGGCAGCCCTTGGTAAATGGCTGTCATGATGAGTAACATCAAACTCAAAGATCTACTCGGTATTGTAAATTGATACATGATCTGCCTACGCGTGCAAAACTGACTGTTTCGAGCGCGAAGACAATACAGCGCACTGAACATTTGTTTTTCTTGGGGGATGGGGTGGGAGTGGGTCTACAGACCTTCAAATTTCACTTTACCATTTAATCCCCTCGTATGATTCGTATAAATCAACGAGCTTCCTGTGTGTGACGTGGTCAGCGGCAATTATCAAAATTCAACATGGCGTCTTTGTTTTCTCTCTCTGTATCTACAGGGAAGAGATTTTAGATTGCTTTAGTTTGCAACAGCAAAGAGTGGAGATGGAGTCGCTCCAGGGAAAGGCAAAAGCGAGCGAAATGATGAAGACATCATGTAGACTTGCTTGCAGAAAGGTGAAGGGGAGAATCAGTAGTTGCCAAAACAACAACAACTTCAAACCATGGCAACGAGAAAACACTAGCCAGTGTCCTCATTGGTGCGGCATGCAGCGATCAATCAATCAATCAATAGTATAAGGGCGCATTGAGCTGTTTCTTGTGTCTATTGTTGTTATTTTAATTTAGCTGTGTTTAATTTAGCCAATTACCGTAATCCCTTTTTACCAAAAATTCTCCAATCTTACTTAACCTCACCCAATCTCGCAACGAGATTAGGCGAGAATTGGGCTTTCAACAGGGCTTTTAGAGAGGTGATGTCGCAAAATAATGCTATAGATCGAACCCAGTCATTAGAGAATCGAGAAAAACGATTCTTTAGTTAGAATATAAATTCATTTATTCAATGTTACATAGAGCGGTTTTCGTATGAGTGGGAAACTGACCGTACCGTACGGTCACCGTGTCAGTGCCGTAATGTCTATAAAAACATTCGAAATTCCTGCCGTATATATCGTACCGTATATTGACCTTAACTGGTACGGTCAGTTTCCCACTCATACGAAAACCGCTCTAATAAAGAAGGTGTTCACAGAACTTAGACTTTAATCGGCGATCACTATTTTAATTTGGCTCAGCACGGAATACAATTCCACTTAGATGACAGTAGAGAAAAACCCAAACAATTTAACATAAACAGGTTTTTATATTACTACAAATTAACAGTTTTTATGAACTTTTAACTTACCGCGAATTATCCTTGTCGATATTTAACACTTCAAAGTTTCCGCGCCGTATTCTCTCCGATAGTTTCTTAGCAACATTAATATCGTAAATAAAGGTTATTTCATATTCTATGACTCGTTCTACGATTCTAATTATATTAACTTTCGTCGATATTGGTTTTTGGAAACCAGTTGATCTGTCAAGGAGTAATAAAGTAGGGGAAACGTTTATTGGAGTATTTAGGAGGAAGGCCAATAGGAGTAAATTGCATAGTATTCCGAAATTAAAGTCCTTAAGGAAACAAGCCAATGATATGCACCTAGAGGTTCGCAGGTGAATATTGTAATGTGCTATACTTTTTGCTACAAAAGAACAGGAGCTACAGAACAAAGAAAAACCTGTGCAGTGAGTTATCAAGTATCAAGAGCATTTAAAGATAAGTACGTCAGTAAGGAGTCAAAAATTGAAATTTAGCCTTTCCCTTTTTTCTTTTCCTTTTTTCTCCCTTTTTCTTTTTAAAAACGTCATTAGACGAATAGACTTCAGCATTAATTACGCGGTTAACACGCTTGAATTTTCTAAGTCTTGCACAGATAAACAGCGGTACCGTTAGCAGTTTCTTCGTTATATAGTTTGGGACCGTTGATAACGGTAATTGTGTATGAAGATGTGGCAACCAACCGTATTCAAACCATTTTGACTTTAACACTTTAAGATAAAGAATAGTGGCTTTTGGTAATCGTTTTTAGGTGCAATCTGCATAAATGGACACGATTATGAAGGATCAAGGCAAATGAAAATTAACAGAATCTTTTCGCCTCTTCTGCAATAAGTGCTTACTGCAGCCAATATTTTCAAGCCTGTTCTGAAATAAGTGATAACTGCAGCCAATATTTTCAAGCCTTGTCTGTCGAACTTGAGAATATGTGGATAATCGCCAAGAAAATAAAGACATGTCAAATGCAAACATCAATCTATCGGTGGTCTTGTTTAATTTCATCAAGATTTCTCGTTATCTCAAGTGGGTAAGCAAATTTAAAAAGTATTTCAATTTCAACTCTAGCTAGTACTTTGATCCAAACTAAGAAAAAGTTTAAAACAATTTTATGCTTTTTTAACGTCATTTTGGAATCTTATAAAATTTCATTTGAATTTTTTATAAATATATCAAGTTCCGGAAACAATAAAGTAGTCAAACTTTTATCTTAACAAGAATCATAAATCAAATTCTGCAAATGGAACTACGTATTTATTTAAAAAATGTCCTTTTTTTTCTTAAAGCAAATATTACTCGAATAAACGATGTCAAGTTTGCCCCATGCTTATTTTTATACTTTAAAGATCGATTGCTTGATTGATTCAATAAAGATTTCTCTCAAATTTAAGCAGTCGGAGATTGGAGATTCGGCCGAGTAATTTCTAAAGAGTTCTAATAGTTATAAATGTAGAATTATCTCGTTCTGTTCATTTTTAGCAGCTAGAAATATAGCAAAATTTCCAGTTTCAACAAAGCTTTGTTAGATTCGAATCACCTTTTCTAATATTTCAGAAATTTGCTAGAAAATTGGACTTCTAGCATTTGCTGAGCAGTTAGAAATGGAAAAAAAGAAGGAAATTCGAATGTCTAAAAGTTACAAAGTCAGCAGAAGTTCACAAGAAAGTGGTATTTTAATTGTTGGAAAGGTACAAAAATTTCCGATCGAGTGTTGGATTACCAAAATTCGACAAATTTCGTCCTACGGGTTCACTATCTTGAACCAATCGATCAAGACAAAATAATATCTCTTTTCTCATATATTGCCAATCATCGACCATAATTATTGATTGCATCTTCAGCGGTTTGTTAATAGTTAACAGGTGCTGAAAGGTGTCCTGGTACACGTTAAAAGACATGTTATTTGGGAAAACAAGAAATAGGATTTGATTCTCAGTTGGAATTGAACGACATAAAATGCACTAATAAGTTTCTGTTTAGATGTTTCTTTGGCATTGTGATTTATGAGCAAGGTGGATTTGATGCAATTATTTTTTGTCGCTTTTTTCAATGGCTGAAATTTGGCCTTTTCAGTTGATATCAAAGGTGTATAAAGTAACATTTGTCAGTGTTAACAAGTTGAGAAAACACAAACTTTAAATTTGTCAAAACAAGTCATTTGTTTGAAATACATTTTTACTGTTCAAAATCAGAATCGGCCGGATGTTTAATGTTCGAGAAGAGCGAAGTTAGAAAATCGATTCTTTCAAAAAAAATAAACAAACTGAATTTCAAATAATAAACGTCTAAAGCTGCTCACACACGGATAAGTGTTTATGATCACGTGAGAGGAAACGAATACATTCATATTTTTTAAAATATAAGGTGAGTAATCAGTAATTACTAGAAATTTTGAACAAAGCAAGCAATTTGCCGGAGGCTTGTTTCGACAGATTTCCATGCCATCTTCAAGCACCAAAGATAAGGAATTACGAAACGTTGAACATGTAAGTAGAGTTCGTGACATCCATCAATGCAAAGGTAAAAAAAACAAAAAAGCTTTTTTAAGGGAATTCACGATTTTTTTCTTTTTCTTTTGTTGAATATTGATAGTTCCAACTCTTTCCATTTTCGACTTTATCGTATTTTCGATTCTTTTGAAATTAACTCCCTCTAGTTTAGATCGTCTGTACTTTACTTCACTCTGAAGGCGCTGTTACACGCTGAAACTTTTATCTGAAACTTGTGTCGATCGCTGATGCGAGACAGTTTCAAGAGGGGTGTTAAACGACTCAATTTCATCCTGAACCTTGTTCGCGACGAAAGTTTCTGTTGCACAAGAAAAAAAGTTCTACTTTTCGTGAAACTGTCTCGCAACGGCCGAGATAAAAGTTTCATCGTGGAACAGTAGCTTTATGTAAAATGATACCGTGCGATATTTTCTACACATACTCTCTTTTGGACGCGTCGTGTGCGCTTAAGGCTTTTTGCCCGATAACGTTTTTTGAAATAGGTGTATACAAATTTGCTAAACTAAACATTGCGAAGGAACTGAAATATGAATATTCTATCTAGAATTTGAATTGTTAAGAAGGTTGTCCTTGACATATTTGAATTCAGTTACACAGCTATAACACGAGTAACACAAGATCCGAAAACAGCTTTAACTTTGTAAAAATTGATATTCGTGGCTGTATGCCCTTTTCTATGTTAATTCATCTAAATCGTCGTTAATAATGCAATAACTGCACGCAGGTACTTCAAAACTATGAATAGCTATTAAGTGACTCATCTAGTTACGTCTGCTGTAATCATTAACGTTTAACTTGAACAAACACGTACTTAACAATAGTTGCTAACGTGGTTACAAATGAATCACTTAATTTCCATTTCCAAGAACATGAGTAGCTTAAGTTTAGTTTAGCGGTACAGGGGATAGGTTATTAACCTATTGTCCCTTTAGTAGGGTAACTCTTGTAGGATAGTGATCATCTCATATGTAAACTATTTCGGTATGGGAGCTAGGAGCCAGTCTTTTTATAGTCATAGGCAGATATAGCTTTTTTATTCTAACAGATATTCAGTCTTTTTCTTTATTCTTTTTCTTTTTTTCTTTGATTTCTCACCTAATTTTTTTTTTACCTTCTCATTGATACATTTGTCTTCCATACATACTTCATATATAATATTTATTTTCATATATCATGCTTAATATTCATATATTTTTTAACCTATTGTAAAGGGTGGGAGCTCAGTTTTTAGTTTTTTAAACACAGCTTTCATGTAAATAAGTCATTGGTTTTGAAATTCTGTGAGAAAAAGTTGATGATGATGATGATGATAATGATAATGATTATTAAACTGGCCTTAATCATTTATTGGCCAAAGAAAGCAATTTATGCGGACCAAATGTCGATCCGCAGCATACATTTGTTGAAAACTCGTATATTTATGACGATTTGTTCATCTGAGACGACTTGCTACTTCGAAAGATTTGTCCATCTTCTTTTGTTAAAGGTCTATGTTAGTGAACTTCCTCTGATGCAACTTTGTCTAATTTTCGCGCGTCCAGTTATTTGGGTATTTTCTCAAAAGATGTAGGTGACCCAGAAAACTTCAATGAACTAAGTCTCTGAAAACGACCATAATATTGTAAGTTCTTGCAGCTGTACAAAACTGATATTCGCTTTTTTTGCCGGAAATCATACGATCAAAATTTTGAGCATTTATGGCTCGGTGCCTTTTTCAAACAGGTGTATAAAGTCAATCACAAACTAGAAAGGTTGGCAGTATTAAAATATGTATTTGAGCGATGTATGCAAAAGATGTCATGTAGAGCCGGGTAGTAAGTGTGAGTGCCAGCAGAAGAGTAGCTTCTGTGTAGATCTGCTGTAGAAGATTATTTATTTATTTATTTATTTATTTATTTTATTTATTTATTTATTTATTTATTTATTTATTTATTTATTTATTTATTTATTTATTTATTTATTTATTTATTTATTTATTTATTTATTTATTTATTTATTTATTTATTTATTTATTTATTTATTTATTTATTTATTTATTTATTTATTTATTTATTTATTTATTTATTTATTTATTTATTTATTTATTTATTTATTTATTTATTTATTTATTTATTTATTTATTTATTTAGAAAACTATAGGGAAAGCTGTTCATGAATGTAAAGAAGTGTGTAAAGTGGACTTTTCAAACAGCGATTGACATCTCTTTGTATTCCAGACGCGATTATGCAGCGCATTCCTGAGATAAAACTTATAAAAATCCAATTATTACTGGTTGCCTCAGAAGCCATTTTGGTCTCAGCTTCTATGCTCGATAATTTAAAAACGTCAATGTTTGTGCAGTTCCTACATGTGCTTGACTTGCATACAAAGGACTCAGAACGAGGCTATGTGCTAAAGCTTTTGTCTTGTTACGAATGACTGAGCTTTATGCACGTAGCCTCGTCTTGATACTTTTGTATGTGGCAAGTGAAGTGTAACTCGAAAGTCGGCTATTGATATGCTTGCAGACAGCTTTTAGGATAACATGGATTACGATTAGCCATCGTTCTTTGTTGTATTTATCGTCTCTGTCAACTCTATTATCAGTCTATATATATGAAGTTCAAACACTGAACAAACATCATGCTACCAAAAAGAAGTACTGTATTAAAAACTTGTCATTCAGCTGAGACAACATAAACGTGTATTTGACGAGATCAAATTTTATTTCTTTTGGGTGAATTGAAAATGCGATGTAGCCATCAAGTTGATCAATGCCTGTAAAAGAAATCGTCATCTAACTGCACTTTATTCGATCACTGTGTTGTTTGTTCTGGTCGCCTATATTCTACCTTACAGACGAACTACAATCCCGGACAAAGCTCTTAGGAATTTTTCGGTCAGTTAGAATATTCTTTCTCGAGTTACTGGGCGGGTTCCTCACCCCTCATCTCTCGCCATACAATGTTGTAAAGGTTGTTAAAAGGCTTGCAAACACAATAGGTCTCTAGGGATCAAAATAGAAAAGGGAGGAGGGGATCAGCTGATATATTCTTTGAAAAAATGTTAGAAATGGAGAAAATCCAAAAAGGTTTTATGTGGAATTGTAGTTACCTAAAACAAAACAACAACAACAACAAAACAAAATCAAAAAACAAAACAAACAAACAAAAACTAGGACAATTTGGGAACCTTCGACTCCCTTCTACTTTAGTGCATATGCAGTTTTGGTGGTGGTGTTGTTGATGATGATGATGTTGTTGTTTGTCTGTTTGTTTGTTTTTGTTTTTTTTCGAACAACCTACAAGAGCTACCCTGATAAGTGAGCTCGAGGTTGATCTTTATACCACTCGATCTTGGATGACAGTAAATAGAAATACATTGATTACTTAATATTATTTTTAAATACACCTATTTTTAAAAAGGTTAACAGTCGGAAATCTGGCATCTGAGAACAAGCAAGTATTTGCAAATTTTGAGTATATTACAACCATGTTAGGTAGTTTCGTGTTATATTGGAATATAAGTGTACTTTCCATTTAGTTGAACTAACTGGCCAGAACGGCCTGATTTCTTAGGACTGTCTGATTCCAGCCAGAGCTAGGAATTGACATGTACCATTTAAGAACTGGCCGTTTTGGCTGGTTGGTTCCACTAAATGGAAAACACCCTAAGTTTGAGATTTGAGTTAGAATTGTTCTTTTCGTATTTTAGCAAGAAAAGAAAAGCACGTAAAATTATTCCGTTTCGTCTCACATAATGCGAATCAGATTGGCCAACATCAACGTCGCCGTCGTCATTGCTGTTGTTGTTTTAAAATCCGTGTACATAATCGTAACAAAAAAACTATTTTACTCCGACGAAGGGCCTTAGCGTGAAACGTGATTAATGTAAGCACTCTCTTTTTATACGGTGTTAGATGTCCATTCGTTCATTATTGTTGTATCTTTATACACCGACGTAGCCCAACGCTAGTTTCCGTTTTTTAATCTCAACAAAAGATATCAAGATTCGGAGTTTTACAGATGACAAATGAATGGTATTCAAGTGATGATATGTAAGTAATATCTACTCGAATCTTTATTTGATTGAGATCAAGAGTGCTCCTTCTCGACATCTTGACATATCAGCCACTTTTGATAGCAATTTGTTTTCAAACGAAAGTTTTACTTTCCGGTAGTTACATAAGTGCGAGGGTTTTCTCATGCAAACTTCATTGACAGGTGCAAGTTGATTTACATTGACTATACTTCGTGAATGGATTTTCCTTATACAATGGTAAGATTACTTGACCGGTAGATTTGGTTGTGCCCTTCTGTAGAGGATTAACGCTTCTTTAACGAGTTTCATGACTGCATAATAATCATTGTGTATATTAAAAGTTATAAGCAAGCTTCAGATTTATTCCTGAGACGTCTTGTTTTATAACTGTTACATCAAGTGATCTGAGAAGGTTCCTATGGAAGAAGTCGAAAATAGACCGCTTTAGAAATCGAATCAAATTTTGAAAGACCTGAATTTCCTCTTGAAATTTCTCTCGCCCTATATTAGAAATTAGACAAACGGTTAATGGACTCTTTAAAGATCAATATATGTGGGAATGGTCATACGTTATATATCATGCAAGTGAGAATGTTGCTTTCATTTCCTGAGTTGATTGACCTCGGCTTAATTGATGTGCTCGGCCTAAATGGCACAAAATGTATGCTTTCATAATTTCTCGAAATGAAAGAAAGTATACAATACACACACATGTATAAGATTTTTTTTCACAAACGAAATGGCAAATTTTGAAGTTCGATAAGAAATCAATAATTGGTATATTTTATAATTTAGTAAAGAGAAGTCACATATTGATTACTTTGATGTTTTCCGGTTATTCTTCTCATTAATTTTAAGATTTTATAATCCATGTTATTATCCTCACATGCAGGTATGAGATGGATCGTGTTGTGAAGAAAAGAGCTCGTCAGTACTGAGTACCAGCTTACGGCTCCAAATTAGTCTTTTCGCCCCCGACCAAGGAACACGACGCAAAAATAAGTAACGTTTATTTCCAAGGTAAGTTGCTTTTCAAATCAAATGACGTAATTTCAAAAATGACATATTTTCTTTTGTAATTGGCAAAAAAGCATGTCTTCTTTGAGTAGATAACTATAAATAGGGAGATGCGTTCAGTTGACAGCGAATTGTATAAAATCGATGCCAAGTAAAATTAGTTAAAGACTAAAGTTGATAGGATTGACAAAGAGTATTGATTTCATTTGCGTTGTTTGCTTTGCTTGTCAGTTAAAATTCTGACGGTCTCTTTTCTGAGTTCTAACGTAGATTTAACAAATCTGCGAGATTGTATACAGCAGCCAGATTAATTGATAGCAAATTTTTAATCATCAACTTTTTGAGTGTGAGGAGTTATCGATTAAAAAAAATTGTGAAAGAAACATTTTATTTGTTGAGAAATACAAGATGCAAGAGTCAACGGACGAATGTGTCATCCTTTTTGTTTAACGAATGTGAATTGTGTGATTGGATACACTCATTATATTGGCCAGTGCCTAGCCATTGGACTTTCTATTCCGTGTCAGTTTACGTTACTTTTTATCTTAATGATGACTTATTTACACAAAGAGCAGGTGTTTGTGTTTCATTGATTTGCAACACCATAAAACCTGAATGAAATTATTTATTGCCGCTTTCTTGGTTTAAAAATCCAAAAGATCAAAATAAGAAATGGATTTTCACAACAATATCATGAAAAAGTCGTGATTGTAAAATTGTGCCGGAAGAACTGGCAGCATATTTTCGTTGATTTTGTTAGATGAAGATTTCACTCAGACATCTTAGAATTAAGGTGATAACAATTATCTTAGTTATTCCGTTAGAACCACCAAAATCATGAGGAGCCGCCGTGATAAGTCCATTCTCCTTACGTTATTTTTAACAACATCGAAAACTCATCTTTTCCTTGCAGATTTCCCACATCATGCTTCTATTCTGCTATTTGGTATTTTCAACACTTCCAATTACCTATGCACAAATGTTAAACCGTAAGTTCTGCTTTATTTAGCATTTATAATTTCTTCAAATAATAAAGACCTGTTATATGCGTCTTCGATGCAGGCTTCCCTAATTCAGAAATAAGCTCTGTTTTTAACAGGGGAAAAGAAAGTTTTTTTCATTTTCATTTCTTCAATCCTCTCATTTTTAATTTAAAGAACATTATAGCAAATACGCAATGATGTTCTTTCCTCAAAGGGTTGAAAGGGAAAACATTTAGACAATTAAGTTAGTTTCATACATACACGAATAGGGGTTTCTGATATCTTGGTCAAAATCACTAGAGTGCACGCACTTAATCCGTGAAATAACTAACTTTTTAGCGCGTAATAGTTGTTATTCAGTACTATAACTCAACCAGAACATTCTTATAGCAATATACTCGAGACACCAAAACACAAGAGACTTGAACCGAACGCACAATTGTTTTAATTATTTCAATTTCTGAAAAGTCTCTTTATTGATTGGTCATACAAAGTTATTTGAACATATATTTTGAAAAATATTATCAAACTACTGATCGATTTGCCTAACATGCATGTGTTCCTGCATACATGGAGTTTAATGCGAAGGTGTCCAAAAATTGATTTTCACTTATGAACTTAAACTTACTAACGGCTTAGTGTACTTAATGTTTGTTCCTCGTTTCGTTCTTCTCATTTGGTCTTCTTTGGTTCTTACAATGCTTGTCTCGTCTTCTTATGTTTTGACTTTTCATCTATGTATTTTCTTCCTTGCGTATCTTCTAACTTCTACTGTTCAGTAAAGTTACTTTAAAACAACGTAACGAGTTACAACTTCAATGCTTAGTTTAACTGAGCTCTGGGTGTCTTTCTCGATTCACTAGTTGAGCACTGAACTGATACATTGTTCAAACTTTTTATTAAATTAGAAGGGCATATCGATCAAACTGAGTTACCAAACGTTTTCGGTTTAATGAACCTTCATTAAAATTTCGTACTCATGTAGTGTAATTAATGTTCTTTTAATTGGGACACATACTAACAAGTATATCTATTGATCAGCAAATATCGAGTGCTCTAGAATAATGCAAAACATTTTAATTAGCTGAGTGCATTTCTGTATGCATTTGTACTTCACAACACTCCTGGCGACTAACACCTAACGTTCTGAGCGAACGCTTTGTACTATTAGTCACAAAATCAGAACTATTAGTTAGTACACGTTGTATTGTTTCACGGATTAAGTGCGTGCACTCTAGTGAAGAATACCCAGAACATCCATTTAACTTACACTTTTAGGATGGGGAAGGGGAGATGGAAGAAAGGGAAACTTTTCCACTCTTGTGGTTTAAGCCCCTTAATAACAAGGACCTAAAAATATTCATACTTTAGACTGTATGAAAAAAAGTTAAATCTTTGTTTTTCAGACATATTTGCGTGTATAAGGTACAAAACATTAAGTTCCCTTGATCGATCGAGTCTTCAGGCAAGAGGGAGTGTTCTGAAGTGTGACAAGTATATAACACAAGGCTGGTACCGTTTTGACGGCGCTGCTGGAAAACAAATAGCAACATCATGTGTTCCTCGTCATCGCTGTGGAACCCATGCCCCTGGATGGATGCAAGGATTTCATCCCACTAAAGGAGATGGTGTTGTTACAAGAAACGTTTGTTATCACTGGGGCGGGAATTGTTGCCGATGGTCCAACAATATTCGAGTGAAGAATTGCGGCAGTTTCTACGTGTATGAGCTCAGAAAAACGCCTACTTGTCATTTGCGTTACTGTGGAAACGGTGGTGGAATTAACAACGGTATGTCACAGAGTGTAGCCTTGAGTTACTCTTGATCATAATTAGGGATTTGATAGACCCATTTAGAGTACAATAGGTATGTCATAGAATGTAGCCTTGAGATACCCTTGATCATAATTAGGGATTTGATAGACCCATTTAGAGTACAATAGGTATGGCATAGAGTGTAGCCTAGATACCCTTGATCATAATTAGGGATTTAGAGTACAATAGGTATGTCATAGAATGTAGCCTTGAGATACCCTTGATCATAATTAGGGATTTGATAGACCCATTTAGAGTACAATAGGTATGGCATAGAGTGTAGCCTTGAGATACCCTTGATCATAATTAGGGATTTGATAGACCCATTTAGAGTACAATAGGTATGGCATAGAGTGTAGCCTAGATACCCTTGATCATAATTAGGGATTTAGAGTACAATAGGTATGTCATAGAATGTAGCCTTGAGATACCCTTGATCATAATTAGGGATTTGATAGACCCATTTAGAGTACAATAGGTATGGCATAGAGTGTAGCCTAGATACCCTTGATCATAATTAGGGATTTAGAGTACAATAGGTATGTCATAGAATGTAGCCTTGAGATACCCTTGATCATAATTAGGGATTTGATAGACCCATTTAGAGTACAATAGGTACGTCATAGAGTGTAGCCTTGAGTTACCCTTGATCATAATTGGGGATTTAGAGTACAATAGGTATGGCATCGCTTAGAAAAGCTACATACAACATTCAACATGTGAGCTGAGTGTTGTGTGTGGAGTATATCAAATGTAGTGGTAGCGAATGTGAATGAGTCTCGGAGATATTAGCAGTAATGCTACTCTGAAATCCGAGGATAAACAAAAAGATTAGATTTTTTTTTCTTTTGTAAATAAAGGCTGACCAAAAAACCACGTTGTGGGTTTCAAAGTGAAAATCTTGCATCGAGACCCGTATTTTCAAGACTTTTTTCTGATCCCTCAATCATTCTTGGGAGCGGAGCTTATTCAAACAAGTTAATGATTCGCATAGGCTTCTGTCCCAAGGATGGATTGAAGATAAAAAAATCGGCAGCTGGAAAAACCGCGATGCAACGGTTTTCCCTGTTTACTCAATACAAATATGGGATTACGCGCAATGCCTCGGGCAACTGTTACCCAATTGTCGTGCTCTCTCGACCATTTGGGAAGCCGTCCAGAACTTCATGCACGCTAACCAATGACCATTCCCTCACACAAAAGTGTTTTTCAACACTTTAAAATGAAACAATTGTAAACAATGTGTTGGTGTGATTTTGCACCATTTTGTGCTATTTATAATGGGCACTTTGTATTTCGCAGCCTCTCTAACGTTTACTTTGTACTGATTACATTTCCAGCTCATTGTTCTTTTGATACAAACTCTATGTGCCTATGGTCAAACAGAATAAGCCAAAGAAAAAGTTCCATATTCAAATGGAAACTTAAGAAAGGGAGATCAAGCAACCGTGCGACAGGTCCAACCCAAGATGTTTCAGGTTGATAATTATCCTTAATTTTTATTTGCTTTCTGAAGACGATTTTCCATATGAAAGTTGGGCGATGGCTTTTTATTACTTGGGCTTCCTGTGGAAAAATGACCAGCTTTTAAAAAATGCTTGCTTGTTTTACGATCTACAAATCGTAGAATAAGGCGCATGTTCTCGATTCTTCAATTCAGTTGAAATGAAAATGAAATGAAATTTTAGCATTTATATAGTGCAAATATCTATGTGAATTTAATTAAAGGACTGCAATATAACATGAGTGCAATTTAAGGCGCCATGTTGAACCGGGAGACATCCCCTACTCTAACGAACAGCTCAACAGGTTCTTTAATGTCCCCCATTTACAGGGTTTTTAAGGAAGGGATGGGAGACAGGGCCTACGGTTTAAAGTCCTTATCCGAGAAGACCTGAAGGTGTAACCATTTGCAGATGTAGTTACAAAAGCAGCACCTTCTCCTCAATTATTTAAAGACCCTGAGTGTTGGTCCGGCCGGGATTCGAACCCCGACCTCCCGCACGAAAGACCGACGCTCAACCAACTGAGCCAACCGAACAACGAAAGCTCATGCAAAGCTTTACAAATTTTCCCCGTAAAGTGTCTGAGTAATAATGAAACAACTCCAAAAGGCGCATGCTTAAACATTCCCTCTGTAGTTGATGAACGAAGGCTCGTTGGTACAGTGTGACCTGGTTAGTTGTCAAGGTATATGAAAGCAAAATGTAAAATGCCAGGGATGTAGACTCGGGTCTATCCTTTTTGCAACGACTGCTGCAACCTTTTTCGGCATTGCACCGTGTATCCTCCACCATAAAGGCCGGAACACACGAGGGAGCTTGCTACTACAACATACTTCCTTGCATTGTGTGCACTTGTTGTGCAAAATGACCCAGGACCGTGTTGCGGGAGAAAGCTCCCACGTGTATAGGTGCCTTAATGGTTTGTGCACCTTGTCTAGCAAAATATTTGAGATATCATACATGGTTTGTTTTTAAGAATTTTATCTGTAGCTCGTCTCGTGTATAGCGGCCTTAATGGTTTGTGCAACTTGTCTGTTCGCAACGAGGCGAGCTACAGATAACATTCTTAAAAACAAACCATGTATGATATCTCAAATATTTTGCTAGTTACCGAAATGTCTAGGAGTAAATCAAAAGAAATTATTTCACTTTTTACTCCTAGTAGCCTCGGTATCAAGCGTAATATTCGAGATTTTGAACGTCGTCCGTTGTTTTATCAGGAAATGGATACTACTTGTTCATCCATTCATCAGAGAAAGTAATTTATAATGACAAAGCCGTAATTTCCAGCCCCATTCTTTCTGGTCCAGCACAAATGTTTTTCTACTATCACATGTATGGTTCAACCGTAGAATCACTAGAAATTACTGTAACGACTATGAATGGAATTAGTACCATTTTATGGAGTCGAGGTGGTAACCAAGGCAACGCATGGAAGAGAGGCTGCGTCCAAATGAACTACAATGAAAGTTATACGGTAAGATTGGATATGACAAAAAAAGGGGGATAAAAGAGAAGAGTGGATATTGTCGATTTCACACAAGCTGGCGGTTTTTAAATATGTAGTTAATGATATGCCAAATTTTTAGGTTAGCTTATAAAATACATTTCTTTGAGTTCAAATGTAAAAAGTTTTTAGTATGAACCTGACTTATGTTGTACAAGCCATGAGAAAATATATTTTCAAACAAGTAAAAGTACTTTTCGTTATGGACAAAAAGCAATTCATGGTTCCGACAATAGTAAGCCAATTATCGTTGCAGCAGTTTTCCCACTGGAATTAAATTTTGTCCCACAAACAAATACTCAGTATCTGTTTTATAGAATACTACAAGGATTGCGAGGCAATTTTCAGCGATCAAAATTTTTAATTGTGAGATATTCTAGTTCATTCGTTGAACTAGTGGAACATAGCAACGGTAACTAAGGGAAGTCGGAACCATGAATAATGTATATAGCTAATTGTACACATTTTGACGTTTTCAAAATCATTGAGCATAAAAGCTGAGACCGACATGAACATCTGGACGCCTGTTGATTCAAGAAGTGCTTGCATGTGAACGTTTCAAACAGTGACTTAAAGTCCCCCAACCCCTTGCTTCAAATTAACAGTATCCATTCTACACTATGTGTATATATGACTTGAACAACATTTCTTGGTTTGAGCATGGCGCTGGTGAGAAACGGCAGTTTAACCTACCATGTGCTAATTATAAGATGTCTAGTCAGGAATCACTTAATATGCAAAAAAGCCTTTGGTGCGAATGAAACCTCTTATTAACACATCAATGTTTTATTTTGTTATTTTAATTTCTTGAATGTGTTCATGGATCAGTAATAAGAGCACTTCTAAAGCGTAATGAACAAATTGAAGATAGTTTTGAGTTGTCTATCCTCTTATTGACACATTCTTGACGTCATAAAATGTTCAAAACTCAAGTGGAATCACGAGCGCAGCGAGAAAATCCTTTTCAAACGGGGCAACAGAACGAGCGCGCACGCCGAAAAGCGTCAGCAGTGTGTCTGTCCTCTTATTGACACTCTAATGAACCAATCAGATCGCGAGATTGGTATCAAGTGTTGTAAAAATCAATATTGCATATTCCTAGGTAGACGCCTTCTAATTAGCATACATCCTAGATGACTCACGAGTGTGGAGCTCAAATGAGGAAATATTTCACTAGTCAACTGTCTACATGGAGTGCAATCGTTACTGAAATTTTCAAATCGGGGGTACGGGCACTTTAAACATATTTTGGTATTCCAGACGAGATTATTCAGCGTGTTAAAAAGATAAAACATGAAAGCACAGTTATCAATAATGTACCAAGAAGCCATTTCAGTCCCAGCTTTTAGGTTCAATGATTTTGAAAGGGTCAGTGTTTGTGCAACTGGCTGTATTTCAAAACGCCAACGTTATCGAGATTTACTACATAACAGCAATGTTGTTTGATTACATAATCATCTTTGATCAACGATGGATGATGGTGGATTTTTTTCAATGAAAAGCATGTCGATGAAATATATTGATACACCTATTTCAATAAGCATTGTCGGTATCAAGCCTACACGACTCACCCGAAAGGGAGTATGGGAAGAAATCACTAAAGTTATAAAACCACAAAATTCCCACACGACTAATCAAATTCAGCTTGCTCTGACCTTATACACCAAAGAACTTCACTTACGGATGATAAAAGTCAATACCAAAGCGGGAAAGAAAGTAAAGTTTTGCTACTACCCATACTCCTTTTCGGTCTAGTCGCGTGGGCTTGATCATTAGAGCTCTCACACGACAACCTTTTTTGAAATAGGTGTATATTGATGCATGCAGTAGCACTTTTATAACAATATATTATAACAAATCTTGTAAACCGTTTTACAAAGTGCTGCACAGCCCAGAAACTATCGTTTCAACCCTCTAAATATTTTGACAACTTGATACTTTTCAGGTATCATTTAAAGCGACTGCTGGATCTTCAGATACTGCAAATATTGCTATTGATGAAATTAAGTTCTTTGAGAACTTTACAGAATCTTGTGATAACGTTAAACAGTATACGAGGCAGTCACGTAAGTCTTACCTGTTTTCGTTTTCTTGTTTTATTAAGGTAGCTAAGCATAAATAGTGAGCATAAATAATCTTTATTCAGTAATTTGTTTATAATTTTTAATTCAATTCAAACTTCTCCAGATTGACTTTTTTTTTCAATTTTAATATAGTTTCCATATAAGTAACTTTTTCAGTTTGGATGATGTCGGCAATTTCTGCACAACTACATAAACACTATATCTTTAAATCATCCATTTACTTATGTAGATAAATTCTTTCTTCATATTCAATTTTTTTGTTTAGTTATTGTAACATTAAATATTGTAATTTATTATTATATGCCAATCTTTTAACTCTCGACTAGTTCAAGTTATATGCAGGTTAAATGTACTCTTTGTATTGTACTGAAGCAAAATCAATAAAGTGTTAAGTTAAATGCTATGTTTCTGTTTTTTTTAAGTCAATTGCAGTTTCAATGGAACGTTTTGTAGCTGGAGAAATGTTATCAATAAATTCTACATGGACGGATTACATTGGAAACTTGGAAATGCATCGTTTAAAGGAAATATCTCAAGACAAGATGGTGAGTATAATGGTGCATCTTAAAGCCTATACACGCGATGCAACTTTTTTTCTAGCAAGAAAATGCACAACTAGTTTGAGAGCGAAGCCAAGCTCCATGGCTGCAAATGCAATATGCATGTATTGTGCAACGTAGAAAAGAAACCGCTACATGATATGTCAAATTTTCGTCTGGGCCATTATCTATTGAAGAAGAAAAATTGATCGAAGAATTGATCTAATCGCTTATTGGGAGATGAAAGAAGATGATGCTACCACCTCAAAAATTCGTTATTTTAGTTTCATTCTGTAATCATAGTAGAATTTAGATGATAGAGTTCCAACGTTTGACGTCAATTTTTGAATTTCACTTTACTCACTTCAGCAGATTGCTATAGTCAATATGGTGACAAATAATTTTGGCGCCTCTTAATTGACTAGAAACTGATACATAATTGTGTACATAAACGAAAGACATCGTATTTTTACACGTGTATATATGTTGATTTTATAATTCACACACAATGCCACACCGTATTTTATATGATAAAATATAACATGAATCTGATAATCTATTGAACTTTCTTTCAGCTGGCTATGGTATTTATACTGCTTTGGACTTACCGCCACATCAAGGGAAAACCAAAGCATATTTGATCAGTCCTAGTCTGTCCTCTGCGTATTGTTTAAACTTCAGCTACATTGTTTCAAGTAAACACAGCAAGCTAGAGGTGTTTTTATATTTAAAGAACACACTTGCTGCTCACAAATTGTGGAACTCAAGTGGCAGTCAAGTAACATCTTTTACGAGCGCGCAAGTCAGTTTGATGTATGGTGGTGTTTATCAGGTAGATATACGAATGAGTAGAATGATTTAATGAACGGACAGATGAATGAATAAATAAATAAATGAAAGAATGCATAAATATAGTGACCGAATGACTGTAGACTGATGAAGGACTCTGTAACCCACTGGAAACTTTTGCTCATTTTTTATGGTACTGGGAAATATCTAGGAAATTGCATTTAACTATGACAGAAAATGGACAAAAAGGTAGGAAAATACATTTTCCTACTTATGTCCTAGATATTTCCTATCATAGAAAAATGAAAAGGTAGCAAATATCTGGAAAACGTCACTTCCTATGGTACGAAATATCCAGAAAATATCTAGGAAAATTTATTTTGCCACGTTTTGTCAAGTTCCCATTATAGGGAAATGCAATTTCCTATATATTTCCTGTCACAGGAAATGGGCATAAAATTCCAGTGACTGATTGACTTACCAACCAGCTTACCGTTGTTTATGTGAGTTTATGTAAGTTTATGTAAGTACTAAATGGTTAATAGATTAACTGATTATTTTATTTATTAGGTTATAATTGTCGCAACTCCTGAAGGCAATACAACAAGCAGTATTGCATTATCGGACGTGACATTTAAACCAGGAATTTGCTATGCTGAAAGCCTAAATATACGTCAAGAATATGGTAAAATCAGTGGTTCATATAATAAATAACTCTGATGAACTGATCAAATAACAGCAGTAATTCTTTAAAACTATTGTGCAATTCCATAAAGCCTCGGATTTCACTAGCGACGCAAGCATAAGCACCAGCAATATACGAAGACTCAAGGCGCTGTTACACGCTGAAACTTTTCTCTGAAACTTGCCTCAATCGCCATTGCGAGACAAGTTTCACAACGCATCGCACCGTGTCACATGGTCATTTAGCTGGAACTTTTCCCGGGTCGGTTTCACGAGATGGTTTCACGAATAGTGGAACTACTTTCTACTTCTGCAACAAAAACGTGTTGTCGCGCACAAGCTAAGTTTCAGGAAATATTTTAGCGTGTAACACTTCCTATGAAAATCGTCTCGCATCGGCGATCGAGACAAGTTTCAGATAAAAGTTTCAGCGTGTAACAGCGCCTTAAAAGTCTGATTTTTTGATAGTACGTACTTGTTTAATTTCATGAAAATGCATGAACTCCTGCTCGGTTTTGGGTGGATTAGTACTTGTAAGGGAATTTAAGTAGTTGTGATTAAAACGTTATTGTTTCAACTTGCCAATTGAACTAGAGACTCTGGATAACCGGGGTAATTTCTCATAGGAAGGTGACAACCCATCCTACGGAATGGACTGGCAAATTCAAATTAGCGTTTTAGCGTTTTAGCTTAAATATTTAGTGGACAACTGTACTCACTTTGTCACTTTCCGAAAATTAATTCTATAGGAGACTGCAGTTTTGAGAAAAGTACGGAGACATGTTTGTGGAATAATGAAGATTCAGATGACTTTGACTGGACGTTAGGTACAGGAAATACACCAAGTACGATAACTGGACCTTCTATGAAAGTGGGAACAGCCTGCAAACCTCCAGGTTAGCTTTCCTTATCAAATTTTCCTTGTTACCAAAGTTTTTTAGAAAATTACAAATGTCAACTTTTATTTTGCGAATTATACTGACAGGATTTTTATCTTATTTTGTTACAAAACCTCTACGAACCCAAATTACGGCTACTTGATGTATCTTTCACAGTAGCGGTCCGGTTTTTTGGAATAGAGGACGATAAAAATATGGTAAAGAAGCTCAACAAAATGCAAATATTGTACAATAAATCCCATTAATGCATGTAATTTTTCGGAAAATTCGGACGGACGTTTTGCTTGTTACTCGGATTTATTCTCGTGCCAATGGAACCCGGGAAAAATGCACTAGCTGCTAATAAATTTTGGTTCACGTAATCAACAAAACGTCTAATAAGATGGGTACATTTAATACTTTATTACAGGATCTTCTCTATCCTCTGAAGAAGGTGATGTGCGACTTAGATGTGGGAAGGCTGAAAACGAAGGAAGAGTAGAAATATTCCATTCCGGGCAATGGGGAACTATTTGTGACGCGAACTGGGATATAAAGGATGGTCATGTAGTATGCAGACAGCTTGGATATTTCAAAGGGGCACTTTCTGTTAGTTATGGAAGTCATTTTGGTAAAGGGGACGATCCTATATGGATGGAGAAGGTGAATTGTACTGGAAAGGAAGAAAATTTATCTTCATGCATATTTAGTGGCTGGGGTAACCATAATTGCACACACAACAAAGATGCTGGAGTTGTGTGCTCGGAAAATTTACAGATACATGGTAAGTTTATAACGTGTTTTTGTTTTTATTCTCAAGGTATGAATACAAATTAAAATGGATTATTACCAAACGGTCTTAATAACAGTAGGTTGGAAAGGATTTGATAAATAGGGCGGCAAATTTAAGATGCAAACGTGTTTCTTTACTGCTCTCATCTCTTTACTGCTCTCATCTCTTTACTGCTCTCGCTATTACCAATTAACACTCGCCTATCTTAAACTGTCTTTTTATTAGATGGAGAAGGCAACATAAGATTGAGCACATACAATAAAGGCACACTGGAAATCTACCATAACAGCTCGTGGGGTTTTGTTTGTCATGACAACTGGAGTAAACATGAGGCAGATGTTGTTTGTCGACAACTTGGATATCGTTACGGCAGTATATTTATTCAAATTCCGATTCTTCCTATCTTCTCTCTACTGATTCCCCCAACAATCAGTAGGACGATTCTGTCACCTACTACCTCCCCCCAAGAAATTTTTTGGTTGAAAAATGTCAGCTGTCATGGAATAGAAGCCCGTCTGGTTGACTGTGTTTTTCCTGGATGGGAAATCAATCGTTGCAAAAGAAAAGTCGAGGTGGAATGCGTACTAGATCCATTTTCTATAAAAGGTGCGGGATCGTTCATACCTTTCATACCTTTTAACCGGTATACAGCTAATTTCACAAACATTGATCCTTTCAAAACATAGAAGCTGAGACCGAAATGAACACTGGAAATTCGGCTGATAAGATCACTTTAAAAAACAGTGACTGAGACAAGGACTAGGTATTCTAGATGCATTTATTTAGCAGATTCATAGAACACATAAAAATCTAAATATTACTACTGTACCCAGGAACCATTTCGGTCTCAGCTTCTAGGTTCGATGATTTTGAAAGGGTCAATGTTTGTGCAAATAGCTGTATACCTGCTTCATAAAACGTTGACGCTAGTTAATCTGAATCTAACAATAACACAGAGTTCCTTGACTAAAATACGAAAACAATAATACTAGCTTAAGCATTGTAAGTTATATTCCAATATTACAACAAACATGGTTGGCATGGTTGGCCGAGCGGTTAGAGCGCTGGCCTTTCACCGCTGTGGTCCGGGTTCGAGTCCCAGCTCGAGCGCCTGGATCATATGTGAATTGAGTTTGTTTGATGTGTTGTTCTCTCCCTTGCCACGAGGGTTTTTCTCTAGGATTTCTCCGGTTTTCCTCCCTCCGTAAAAATCAACATGTGAGCTGAGAGTTGTATGTCTTAAAACAGTTCAATGTAGTGGTAGTGTGTGTGAGAGTACAGTGTCCCCCAATTAGTGCGCAAGCGCTAGAAGACTTGGACACTTAAATAAACAGTTATTTATTTTTATCATCCTGATTTGACTTACACATCAAAATGTGCAGATTCAGATTCAGATGTCAAATTCAGATCTCCGACTGTCAACGTTTTTGAAATAGGTATCTACTCAAATAGATACAATACAAGATCACAAGCTAGGAAATTTCCAAGCTATAGATTACTCTTTCTATAGACCAAGCACTACGGACAAACAGATCAGAGCCGCCATGGGCAGTTTTATCATCAAATTTTGCAAACAATGGGGCAATTTGCAGCGGCGTATACGGGCCTCTGTTTGGAACTTTCTTTTAACGTCTAAAGTATAACGTATATTCACTTTTTTATGATCGTTTGAATTACGTCACTACTAAGATTATAGTTGTATAGTTTTGTAATGGAAATAATGCATTTAAAAATCTTTTAATTAAAGAATATAAAACGCGCGCGCATGTCTCTGTTCTGTGATATAAACACGATGGAAGATGTAGAGCAAGAGAAAAGCAAGCTTAGGAACACGAGGCGTAGCCGAGTGTTTCTCTTGCTTTTCGAGAGCTCTACATCTTCCAGAGTGTTTATATCACAGTACAGAGACATAAGCGCCGGATCGTTCTATATTGCTTTTATGAAATATTTTGGACGTTTTTTGAGCGAGCCATGTCTCTGTCCTCTGATACAAACATGGAAGCCAGCCAATCAGGGCGCGCGTTATATCTCCAATATTTTATAATGATCCATATTATGTACTTATTGACTGAGTGGGAGGGCCGGACGGGAAAATATTTGGCTCGAGGTTATGCCGTACGGACCGAGTGCACGTACAAATTACCAAGAGCCAAATATTTTCACTTTCGGCCCGACCTTACTCAGTCAATAAGCATTTTACCATATGACCTGTTTTTTCTGTTATAAAAAGAGCTACAAAAAACTCTGAAATACAAATAGAAATATAGCGCGCGGAAACGAGCAGGACCGTACGGGTTTTTACGGCCCGCTTGAGCAAAGCCGTACGGCCCCGATCACATCATCTTTTCCGAAGGTTTTATTAAGAGCGCGCGAGCAGGGAAATACGGGTCATATGAAAAATATGGATCAGATAGATGGCGGCCTAGAGGAGAAATCCTGGCCGTTGTAGAAAGGTGGCCGTCAGTGGAGTTTGACTGTATTTTCATGTATATGCACAAATCCTTTAGTAGGGAGCTTAAGCAGGAGACGTTTCTGTCAACACGGACGTTACACGTACGTTTTCGTTCATCCGTTCACCGTCATAGATGAGGTTGCTGTTCTTGGTAGAAAATGAAAAAGCCTTAACTGATATTCTGCTTAACGAAAACGGACACATCATCTATGATGGCGAACGGATGAAGAAGAACGTACATGTCGGTGGCGTCCGTGTTCACAAAAACGTCTCCTGCTTAAGCTCCCTAATCATGCAGGGCAAGGAATACGATAATAAACTTGATAATAGACCAGAAGCTGACCTTCCACTTACCATTTTCCAATTTCAGATACTTCTGATATCAATACCTTTGGGACATTCTTATACACTGAAGTTTCATCTCCAAGAAAACCAGGTGACAAAGCTCGTATTTCGAGCCCCTGGATGCATGGCCCTCGATGTATGACATTTGACTATCATATGTATGGTAGCAGTATGAGCTGTGTAGTGGTTTACTTAAGACAAAAGGGTTCCGCTAGTCTCATCCCTCTGTGGGTGAAGTCTGCTGACAGAGGTAATAAATGGCATAAGGCAACGGTGTCCATTGATGTTTCTACGTTTTATCAGGTACGCAAATTGACCAGAAAACACCTTTTAATCATTATCTTTTGATAGCTCTTTTTTACTTGGTTGCGCGCGCATTTGAAATAATTGGCCATGAAAGGCACTTGACGGGCCACAAATCGAACATGTCGACTGGTAAAGACGATAGAGGAAAATTCCAGCGCGAACGAGAACATATTTCTAAAAGGATGTTGAAATACAAAGAGTGGGTACTTTGCGGCAAAAACAATCAGAACTCTGGAAAATTGCTGGCTCGTTTGGTCAGCGAGTATTATGAATATACTCTCCTCCAGTTTTACAAGAGATACTAAGTCCAGTGTTTGATAAAATCCCAAGACACTGTTACAAACTTATATTTTCTATTCCTTGTATTTTACTTTTGCTCTTCCATGTGAAGATTGTTATTGAGGGTACAAGAGGAACTAGCTATCGAGGAGATGCTGCCATTGACAATATTACTTTTACAAGAGGTGCCTGTTCATCATCATCAGGTATATATTTACTTAGTAGTCGATCGATCGATTATTGTACAGGATTTTTAACCCGGATAAATTTAATTTGAAAATGCATATTTGTTTTTCTTTCTTTCCTTCCTTCCTTCCTTCCTTCCTTCCTTCCTTCCTTCCTTCCTTCCTTCCTTCCTTCCTTCCTTCCTTCCTTCCTTCCTTCCTTCCTTCCTTCCTTCCTTCCTTCCTTCCTTCCTTCCTTCCTTCCTTCCTTCCTTCCTTCCTTTTTTCTCTTTTTTCTTTTTTTTTTCTTTTTTTTCCCTTTTTTTTCCTTTACTTTTCCTTTTTTTTGCTACGGTACCGAAAACGTACCTTCGACAATGAATAGATTTGAAAGCGCGTACTGAATGTATTAGTTTTGATAGCGAGAACGGTTGTGTAGTCGTCAGCATATTAGCATGGACGGAATTCCATACGCTTTTAAAGCGGAAGGTGCGTTTTCAAATTTACTCGAATTTAAGTTGACCTTGTCTAAAAATAGAATTTAATTGTAAATTAAGATGCAAATATCAACGATCCAGTGCTATATTGTACACGTATTTCTAGTTCTAACTGAGTGATATTTTAAATTTATAGATACGACATCATTTTACTTATCTTTTCGTAATAATGTCTACAAAAGTCAGCTGCAGCCTTCCTTGCAGTCTAATGGCTGGTCTGATGTCATGAACTTTAAAGCAATAGCAATAGCAAAAGCAAAATCTGTTCTTGATCGAGTAGTATATGTTTATCCGACTTCAACTTCATCTCGAGAGATATTTTCAACCGCACTTGATTTGAGCAATCCAAGCAATTTTCCCATGGACTTCTTGCCTTCATGGCTAAATAGCAGTGAGCAGGTATATTTTATCCGCTCTGACACATCGTGGAAAAGAGAAGTCCTTATCAGGAAAGAAAATTACAAACAGTGTTGCGATAAACCCACATTGTCATTTTCTGTAGCAAATATATCAATACCAGGTAGGTGCAACGGATCACCAATACGGACCGGTGACCATTTTCATTGAAACGAACATGACGTCAAGTATGTAACTAAGAACGATGATGCATTTCTTGACTATGTGAGGTGCCTTTTATGTACGAATTTTACAGATCAAAGTGAGACTGAGTTGATGTCATGGTTTTAGAGGCCTTTGTGGCCTCGCTCACTTGAAACTGGTCGCCAGTCCTTTTTGGTGATCTGTACAAGACCACCATTTTTGAAAGGAGTGTATTCAGTTGTCTCTCGGAGCTTTAAGTGTGACGTCTTTCGTGTGTAAAACTACTTCCGAGTCCAATTGGAAAGCAATTTTTCCCAAGATTTTTATTTTGACTTGATACGCGCGGTACTCTCTCCGTACGAAACTCTCTCCATTGCAAGCAGCAAGGCTACGTTCACTCTTACGTGGATTATCATATTGTCTACACTAAAATGGCGTTCTCTTTTGTCCAAGAAAACGCTTTTCAGTGTGAATAACGAAAATGGGGAAAAAGATAAGTCTGGATTATTGTGGATGCAGTTGATGTAAGTTTGCAGTGTTTTCTCGCGAAAAGGCTCGGGATTCGTCGAAATTTAATGTACAACAATAGAGAGGTTAAGATTCACGTTAACGGGAAACGCCAAACGGCAGAGAGAATCGCGTGACCTGCTTTGTTCGCGTCTGGCGTTGCCGTTTTCACACGACCGCGAATCTCTTATTTGATTTCCAAACAAACAAAGCCAGGCAGGTCGCGTGATCCTCTCCGCCGGTTCCTGCACACGTGAATCTTCACCTCTCTAATAAATCAGTTATCGGCTGAAAATGTTTGAATCGAATCGCAAAACATGGTGATATATTTGACATTGTTTTAAAGGAGCACAGATGATTGTTTTGAGGTCTTCAGAATCAAACCTTACGGCTCCACTCCTCACGGTATAAGTACAAAGCATTTTTCGGAAACTTTATTCACTGACAGTTCATTTCCGAGATAAATTCGAGCAAATCGGGTTTTTTTTCAGACGATGTATCTTTTTGTTGTTGTTGGCAAAATGCGAGCGCTTTCCTGCAAACCCTTAACTTATATGTAAACCTTAAAATTTCTGGTAATTGTCGCCCTGCCGCCGAGGTTATACCATGACGGCAAGGGGACATTTTTGCATATTGTTGTACCTTTTTTTTACAGATATTTCTATATGTGGGCCTGGATGGTATCACGTGGCCTCCTCGTGCTACCTGTTCCTTCGCGAAAAAATGAATTGGCAAACCGCTCGATGGCGATGTCTTCAGGAAAATAGTATCTTGGCAACGTTTGACTATCAAACTCTAAATGACTTATCGGCCACAGTTCGCAAGTTTAGTACTTCAAACCTAAAATTGTACACTGGTTTTGAAGGAACTTTAGTATGGGAATGGCAGTATGGAGAACGAGAAATGTTATCAAACTTTTGGGGTCCTGGAGAACCAAGTGGTAATGAAGATTGTGGCTCTTTTTTAAATGCTAGTTCCTGGAGTAAAAAGTGGAAAGGCCTAGGGTGGAGATGGAATGATGTATCTTGTAAAACGTTACATGGAGTTATCTGCGAGGCCACAAAAAGTAAGAAACCTCCAGAATTTTCTAGAAACGTTTACATGCGTATATACTTTTTTACAACGTGCGTATTTGTATTTTCTTGCAGATATCTCGCTCCCCGTTGCATTGTATCCTTTAAATGGTGGCAGTGGCACAAGTGAAGCAAGCCCTGATCCTCTTTCTAAAGGAAATACAAGTAATGTTTCACTAAAAGGAGGACCTTTTGGGCAGCCAAACGGTTCCTATCAATTTAATGGATCTTCTGACAGTTTTATTCTTCTTCCTAACACTGGAGAATTAGACCTGAGGTATTCCATGACAATTATAGCATGGGTTTATCCGGAAGCAAGCCGCGGACAAATCTGGAGTTATAAAAGTGGATTTGGTTTATCTGTATCAGAAGCGAGAACATTAATAGCACGTTTCCAGTTGAGAGGACAAAACATACCAGAATTACTATATAGCGAACCAATAACAATGTCTTCCTGGAATTATGTAGCTGTTTGGTATGACTATTATACTGGACTTGCAGGACTGTTCCTTGGAAATACTACTGTGGTTTCTCGGAACATTGGTTTGAAAAGGCAAATCTCTACTGACTCTGTCTTCAAACTAGGATCGTCTTATGTGGATAATCCACATTTCAAGGGCAGGATCACAAAATTACAATTTTATGATAAAGCCCTATCGGAGAGAGAGATTCGTGAAGTGCAACGACTTGAACCAGGTAAGGTATTCTTGTTCCGGTCTGCAAATAATTATGCAACAATTGGTGCATAATGAATTGACGTGAATTTTAACAGAAAGAGAGCACTTATTCTCCTTAATATTCGCAGCCGTTTTGGGGATTTGCGTGACTAAAAACAGACTAAAAACATCTGCGAAGGAGATTAGAGAGCACTGCCTCAAGATGAATGCGGGTTGAACAAAACTGAACTGATACACCTATTTCAAAATAGGTTGTCACCGCTAAGAGCGATAGGCGATAGGAAATAGGTCATTCCAAGACCGCAAAGCACTATTGTTTTCTTAATTAAGCCATCCTAAATCTTTCTTTACACTCTTCCAAGACTCTTCCATCAAATATTTGGCTATTCATATGTAAATCAATTAGAAATCAATAGTGCTTTGCGGTCTTGGAATGACCTATTACCTATCGCCTATCGCTCTTAGCGGTGACAACCTTTTTTGAAATAGGTGTATAAATATCCATGGGTATTGCTTTTTATTTTTATTCATACATCCTTCCATGCTGATAAACTATGAGATGCCATAAATTGCCATCTTTGGAAACTGAGAAAAATACATGAAATATTAGATATATTACAATAACCGTTAAATTTTAACGCCGGAACGAATTCTAATCAGTAGATAATTTTCATGATGATATTACAGTTACTAGACGTGATCTGAAATCAAAACATTTTTTAGATTCACTCAAATGTGCCGCTGGGTTTACACTGATTCGTGGAAAGTGCTTCTACTTTGGAACTACGAAAGTCAATGCAAAAGATGCGAAAAAGAGTTGTGCAGAAATGAACTCAACTTTGGCGAAAATAGACAGGGAATACTTACGCAAAGTAATTGGTTCCAAGCTTGACAAACTAAAACCAAGACTTACTAATTATTTCATTGGGTTCGGACCCCAACATAAATGGTTAGGAAGTGACGGTAAAGCCATAAATAGTAGCATGTGGAGTCTGGGCTTTCCAAGGGTGCTATCAAAACCCCGTTCATTTGGTGTGATAATGACGTCTTCAGGAAAGTTAACAAACTCTCTTTCTGAAGTCGATGGAGCTTTATGTCAGAAACACAAATGTAAGTATGATATACATTTTGATACATCTTAATAGTTGGTTCACAAAAATGACTTACCAGAAATGTTTTAACGATTTGTAAGTGGAGATTTGGCAAAGGAAAATAGAGTCTGAGGAAATGACTTCCATCTTCACGGAGAAAAGCACTTTTGTGTCAAGCATCAAAAATGGGACCAGTTATTTTTAGCCCGCGGATTCCAAAAGTTGTATTCGCGTATGATATATTATCACTCATATTTAAAATTATCATTAGAATGTCAATCAACTTGATCATAGGTGTTGTTCATTTCAACAGACAATATTGGTGTCAGAATTAGAGACTCGGTCTTTTCATCAAGTTCTTCTACGAATTCAAGTTCTGCTTTCGCTGTTGACGGGTCACCAAGAACGTGCTATCTGAGCAAAA
Organism: Telmatactis stephensoni; assembly: GCA_029948255.1. Classification (NCBI taxonomy): domain Eukaryota; kingdom Metazoa; phylum Cnidaria; class Anthozoa; order Actiniaria; family Isophelliidae; genus Telmatactis; species Telmatactis stephensoni. The sequence continues at coordinate 67,054 of JALIZF010001393.1, read as the reverse complement.
AGGTGCGACAAATGCTTTACTTGACTTACTTTTCAGAATATAATACTTAGAACGGACTTACATACTCACAGTTCGGTGTTTGATGTTGCTCTTCTTCTCCGTTAATAGGAAAAGAATCTGTTCTTAATTATAGAACTTAAAAAGAGAACATTCATCCATAAAGTGGTAATCACCAAGAATAAGGATTGTTGTACAAAGCCGTATTCTACAATGGAAGTTACAGCCACTGATGTCACCAACACAATCAGACAATGTGGATCACCCTTAGCTTACGGGGTGGAGGAAAGAATCGAATTCACCTGTGGGTTTCCAGTTCCTTCTAAAAGTTTGAAAATATCAACCATCGCCGAAAGAAACACCACTTTGGCTTTGTGTGAAGTTGAAGTACTTAATTTAGGTATAGCTACCATTAGACTGTTTAACTATCTAAGAAATAGCCATCAGCCGTAAAAGCCACTAGTTGCGTCAAAAATACCACCAGATGTATTAATTCAAAACCCTTTTAAAGCTAAGTTACAATGCTTAATGTATCATTCTTTTTACGTAGAACCAGATGACATTCATGGAGTCTTGCGACAAATCTGGTTTTACGCCAGGAAAACATCAAAGAGATTAAAAGACGATGAATTGTTCAAGAAGAAACCCAACAGTGAAGATATCATTGAAAGTCTTAGTGGCACGCAAGATCTAGCAGAAACGTATGCACAACGCTTGTCCACGGTTCTACAGGTTTTTACCAAGTTTTCTTTTCTAGCTTAACTTTTGTATCAATTTATTCTATACTTTGTCTTGGTATGCTTTGTAAACTACGTCGGCCTTAGCTTTGTGTCTCTCTAAGGCAGTGTTTATATCAAAATCGTTGGACACAGAATTGCTAGATGGATGGATGTACGTATGGCAGGATGGATGCATGGATGGGACAATAAACTTTTGAAGGGAAACTTAAGTTGTACGGATAGATGGATGCCTCATAATATTGAGATATTGGCAAACATTTGCATCTTTGAATTGAGTTATGGAGTGACAGATGGTTGGATTGTGTAGATTGATGGATTCATAGGTGTCTTCTAGGGCTTGCGCACTAACTGGGGGATACTGTACTGTCACACTCACTACCTCTACATTAATCAGTTTATAAACATCACTCGACTCACTTGTTGATTTTTGCTGAGGTAGGAAAACTGCGGGGTACCCAGAGAAAAACCCCCGTGGCAAGGGAGAGAACAGAACAAACAAACTCAACTCACATATGATCCCATGTGCGAGCCTGGGCTTGTGCACAACGGCGAGAGGCGAGTGGCTTAACCACTGCCCCTCCCTTGCCACCCGTGATAAATTATCTTGTTTCTTTAATTTTGATAAAGGTTCCCTCCAGTGGAAATTACACCTTCGTTGTTGCATGTGATGATGCATGTGAAGTGTGGCTAAGTAGTTTCGCCGAAGAAGGCATTGGTTTTATTCCTTCCCAAGAACAATTTTTACTTGCATACACTGACAAATGGACCGGGCACTTAGAATGGGAAAAGTAAGTTAACTTCATCACCTATTTTGTACCAATTAAAAACACGCTATTTTAGTACTTTGCGATTATAGTTATCTTCTAGACGTTACTCAGCTGAAAGATAACATTTCAAGTTCGAAATCGAAGTCATCCGGGAGCCAAAATTTTGTCTCCGACGCCATACTCAAATTGTTCAGCTTCGAGCTGCATTAATTTACTCAAAATTAGGAAGCTCATATTTACGTTACCTCAAATTGAATAGCATTTCTTGTTTTAACAAAACCTCGGGAAAAATTGAAAATTGAAAAGTCTCAGAAAAAGTTGTGCTTGTCCCTTTGAAATCCCCTTGTATCAACAAACCTAGCCATTCTTGTACAGACCTGTTCACAGACAGTCTGGCATGGGGCATGGATGCAAAAAAAACATATTCTGCAACTTGATGGTTTTGTTACATGTAAAGGAAAGCAAAGGAAATACGACTTAGGATGACTTTGGACTTATTTTTAGTTGCATTTTTAGTTCAATAATAGCAGTATGAATATTAACTACAGTGTTTTTACATACATTTTGGTATATTATGTAAACAGTGTGGTACAAATCTTGAATCTTGAATCTTGAATCTTGAATCTTGAATCTTGAATCTTGAATCTTGAATCTTGAATCTTGAATCTTGAATCTTGAATCTTGAATCTTGAATGCCTTTTTTTCTGGGTCGTCTTTCAGATACCCAAGTCAAACGTCGCAGCCATTCTATTTGCATCGATCTATATTATACCGAATAAATGTTTATATGATTGAGGGAAAGATTGGTGATCATGTGACCGTGGGAATGAAGCTTTCAGATGGTGGACCACTGGAAAGTCCAATCAATAAAAACATACTCTACAGAACTATAACGGGTATTGAATTTCGAATTTATTTTCGAACTACCTAAATTCAATACTTCTTTTTGTTATGGAATCCTTTTTATGTAATTTTGGTAAAATTTATTGTAATTCCTTAAAGGAAAGAGAACTTTCAAGATATCATTTGGTAAAGATAATACTGTCTTAACAGTGGTGGGACCAAGCGTCACTTTCAATGGTAAGGAAATATCTTGCTACTGTTCAGTCTCTCCCTCCCTCCCTCCCTCCCTCCCTCCCTCCCTCCCTCCCTCCCTCCCTCCCTCCCTCCCTCCCTCCCTCCCTCCCTCCCTCCCTCCCTCCCTCCCTCACTCACTCACTCACTCACTCACTCACTCCCTTTCCTCCCTCACTCACTCACTCCCTTTCCTCCCTCCCTCTCTCTCTTCCTCCCTCCCTCTTTTTCTGTGTTACTTGAATAACTACACATACATATATAAGAGATAGGAGCTAGTTAGCAAATGGATGATGACCTTCAGATTGTTGCATGCATCATGGAGAATGAATTTTAATTTGTAACAACCTTTTAACAGGTTTTATCCAGTTTTGTTGTGATGGTATTTACTGTCCCGGATGTCCTCTCAAAGTATCATTACTCGCTATCAACAAAACTACTGTACTTAGTGACTCTTTGACAATGACTTGTAAGAAGAACAACTTCACTCTTACGATTAATGAAGTTCTACAACCTGGAAGATATCCCGTAGAGGTATGTGAGACGCAGATAATGCCGAGTACAAAATAGCTTTTGATATGCACGAGTTTTCTATCAAGGTGCTTTTACGGTCTCTATCGTTAGGTGCTGAAGGATTTCGTGAACGAAACAGTTTTGGGTAAAGTAGAAGAGGTTGGGGACATTTTAATCAAAGGTAATATCAGATAATTTTATTACTAATTTTATCATCTAAGCCATTTGATGTTTCATGCTTAAAGGTAATTGGGTGAAAATGAAAGACTGTATCTTTGAAGATATCTTTTTGTCAGCGATTGCAATTTATTATTTAAATGTCAGTAAAAATGTCTGAAAATAAGACGGTTTAAAGCGAGCAATGTTTTATTTTCAATTTTAGCTAATTTGGTGGAAGTATGCGGTTTTAACGACGGAATTTGTAGATGGCTTTACAACAAAGGTGGAGGTCTCTGGAAGTTCTCAGATGGCAACAATACATCAGCCAATAAAGGTATTTTTAAAAGAAATAGTTTCTATTGATTAACTGGTTAGTCAGTCAGTCAGTCAGTCAGTCATTCAGTCAGTCAGTCAGTCAGTCAGTCAGTCAGTTAGTTAGTTAGTTAGTTAGTTAGTTAGTTAGTTAGTTAGTTAGTTAGTTAGTTAGTTAGTTAGTTAGTTAGTTAGTTAGTTAGTTAGTTAGTTAGTTAGTTAGTTAGTTAGTTAGTTAGTTTTGTTTGTTTCTTTGTTTCTTTGTTTCTTTGCTTAATTAGTTAGTTAGCTAGTTTGTTTGTTTGTTAGTTTGTTTGATGGTGCTTGTGATGATGCTTTTTTTTCAGCCAAGAACCAACCACCTACTCGGAAGCGTAAATCCGTCTCTCCCTCGACAGACATCACTTTTCCAGACCATTACATAGCAATTGATGGAAATTACTGGGCTTCTTTAGAAAGTGATTATCTGAAGTGGGAACCATTTCACGTCAAGTCTGGCCTGTGTTTGCAGTTTCTGTACAACATGCCTTTAAACTCCAGGACAATTTTGGCTGTCTACCAGTTGACAAGAACTGGAAAAGCCTTAATGTGGAATTTGACAGGTTATCATGGAAAAAAGTGGCTGGAGGGACATGTGCCCTTAAACAGTAAACTGTCGTCTAAGGTACTTCAAGTCTTACCTCACTTCTGTTTGACCACCATGTGCTCTCCACCAGAGAATATTCTATTGAAAACTTGTGATTCAGCTGATGAAAATTCCAACGAGATTGAAAATGGGGTCATATGAAACCCAAAAATATCAGCCAAAACAATATAACCCAAAACAAAACAAAACAAAACAAAACAAAACAAAACAAAACAAAACAAAACAAAACAAAACAAAACAAAACAAAACAAAACAAAACAAAACAAAACAACAAAACAAAACAAAACAAAACAAAACAAAACAAAACAAAGCAAAGCAAAGCAAAGCAAAGCAAAAGACGTGTGTGAAAAACAATGAAAGAAAATGAAGTGCATACAAAAAAAAAACCAGATTCGAGTTCATGTCAGTTGCTTAAAATGCCTGGCCACCAGGGAAACTGTAGTGGTACGATTGACGTAAAAGAAAGAAAACCGAAAGTGATAGGTGTAAATGACTTCTCCGGGAGTCGAGTTGCATGGGGTCTCTTGCTTCCCGCTAACGAACTCAGCAGCCATCCTTGTCCCGAGGATTATGAGATACACGCTCCTGTTTACTTAATACTCGTTGACGCTCATTGTTTTTCAGGTTGTTTTTCATGGAATAGGTGATACAAATGGAACCGTAAATGTAGCTCTAACAAATATAAATATTACCACACAGAAGTGTAAAGTCTATCCAAACTATGCAATTCCAGGTAATTAGGCTGAGCACCATCGCCAGAAATCAGCTCCGTGTTGCTCGCACCAGTCCCTTTCAACTTGCTCGCTATCACTCAAATCGTACAAGAAAATGTATGCGAAACTTTTACTCAAGCTCGATTTATACATTTCGAATATACTATGCCAAAAAGTTGAACCTCAAGTGTTAAAATTAAACATGTAATCTAAGGTAAAATAGAAAAATCCCTAACCAAAATGTAAAATTCGCATAACATCTTTCGATGCAAAGTCTCGTGCAATACTCCATAAGAACCAGTACCATGAAACTGGAATCCTCCAGGCCCGGGGGGGGGGGACTCCGATCGTAAATGGACGGGGATGCTCGTCGTACCTTTTAGGGGTCAAAATCTGCAATCTGGTACCTTTTAGGGTGTCTCAGACTTAACTGGACTACTAGAGACATAGGTGGTACCTTTTAGGGACTGTTTTGGGGTAAATAAACTACCTAAAATAAGCATGAAAGGGACGATTTCGATGATCTGAATTGAATCTTCAAAGCACATCGATAACAAGTGTTTCATTACTTTAATTAATTATTTATTGTTTTTGAATTAGTACCTTTTAGGGGTAGAAATTAATTGTTGCCACTCCCACTCAGGTACCTTTTAGGGGTCATTTTCAAAATTTCCGACGAGCATCCCCGTCCTCTTATATATATAGGAGTCCCCCCCCCCCCCCCGGCCCTCCAGGTAGCAACTAACATTAAGGGCTTATAATACCATAATAAAGGTACTAGTAAAAAAGTTGAACCTCTAGTGATGAATTTTGGTTGACCAACTGTACATTCGAAGTCTCTCTACTTCATTGTGGAGTAAATTGAAATAGCATTTTTTCAATTCAAAAAGCACTTCTTCGACGTGTTGTTGGCAACCTGCGATACCACACTCCATATTCCAATAACTTCTGGGGCAATAGTTTGCGTAATATTGGGCGAAAACTCGCGCGATCGATACACCAAATTGAAGTCAGAATATGGCGCAGAATATGAGTTCCCCGCAACCTATTTGAACTATTTGAATATGTCAGACGTATTGAATATTTATGAAAATCTTCAAGTCAAGTCAACCATAACAAGTCAAGTCAACCATAACATTTTCATCAGAGGGATGCCTTTCCTATATTTTTTATCATAATAAATATTGCTTAGATTATGCAAAGAAGAATAAGAAAAAGCTAGCTTCGAACCTCTGGTTGTTCTATCCGTCATTTTGGAATTTCTGAGCTTTAGGGTATAACTGCTGACCGTTCACGGCAGGCGCCACGGTTATCATTTCTGGCGATGCTCCAAGAAAATGTTTTGGAATACTTGTTTTAAAGATCAGACATGTATTCCAAGAGCAAAAAAGGCTTCAGTTTTGATGCCATTTGCTTATCCACAAGCGCTTATCTTCATGTTTTCTGCTCTTTAGTGTCTCCTTTTCATTAATTAAAGGCATTATTTATCTTTGAATATATATCTGTGTGTGTAATTGTTCATTTACGTATATGTTGTGTTGTTTGCTAACTTATGGATTCAAATCTATACTTTGAAAATGCGAATTTATAACCGATTTCGATGACAGCCACCTAGTCCCCAACATTGTAGTTTACACTGTGTATTAGACAGACGTCAATCATCATTGCATCTCGAAAAAAGTGTACATTTTTACAAGAAAAATTGATTGTCATTGGTCACAAAAAGATCAAATACAATTTCTTCAAAAATTTTGCTTGAAGTCCGTCTAATGTGAAGTGCCAACATCGATATAGAATTTAACTCCGCTAGGTCGTGGACCTTCCACGGATTCGGAGGTAAACGAAATACGCTTGCATTTAAGGTTTTCAGTGTAAACAAGGCGAGTTTCAGTGCAGCAACAAACATTGTATAAAAGCCAATCTAAAGTGCAACGGTGATGTTAATTGCATCGATGGATCTGACGAAAAGGGATGCTACTGCCCTAAAAACAAGTTCCTTTGCTCCAGTGGGAAATGCATTTCGGCTGAAAGTTTGTGTGATAACAGGAAGGACTGTGAAGATGGAGCAGATGAGCACAACTGTGGTAAGAAATTTGATCATATAATCAGTGTTATTCCCATCACTATTTTGGCTTTTATAAAGTATACTTATTTTAAATTTTCTCATCAAGATCCTGAATGCAAAGAATTCCAGTGTATAAGTGGTAAATGTATCAAATGGTCATCAACATGTGGTGATAAAAGTCCTTGTCAAGATAATGGAGACAAACCGTCAGTATGTGGTAAGAACAAACCCGCAAGGCTTCTGATTTATATTTGAGTAGTAGCTAGTGACATTAGACGTCATTACAGGAATTAACAGATCATCGAGCAGCAATGCACTTCATGATGGATGCTCATCGTTCGGTTAGAGGAGCAAGGATGGCACAGTTGGTTAGTGCGCGGCCTTCAGTGCGAGAGGTCCCGAGTTCAATATCCCCAGTGACTTCAAATCCTTGCTTCGACTTCTTTCCTTTCCGTGTAGTTTTAATTAGCTTTAAATACCATTAAAACGGAGCACTGATGGAGAGAGGGGGTAGAGGGCGCACCTTCGAACGCTTGATACATGAGCCTCTGGCTCGTGAGATCTAGGCAACCACTCCCTGCGATTTCGAAGTAAAACATTAGCCCTTTTCCTTTTTTGTTTGTTTGTTTGTTAGAGAGAGGAGATTTTGCCCCCCTCCAAATCATTAGTTTCATGTCGCGGCAGAATTTGGTTTTTCTCTTACTGCTTACGTTACGTACTTTTGAAAAAATTACTAATGGAAAACCGCGGTGTCTCTGCTTCTTGTCCTTCTTTAATGTTTTATCTACTTTCAAACCCACATCAACAGTAAAACTGTCTGTTTTGTCTTTTTTTTCGTTCTGATTTGTCATTTGTTGCTGGTCTTACAAAGGCGGAGAGGACACTTCGCTACTTGTATGGTGCTGGTGGTTCTTGAACCCCCCCTTCCTCCCCCACCACTTTAAAAGCGCTTCATCGCCCCTGATTTTACATCTAACTCATTATTGTTTTACTGAAAAAGGAAGAAACCAGTGTCCTTTGAACAACATTGGCTGCTCATCAAACAAAACGGGACCAAATGACAATGGATTATCATTTTGCAGAACTTTTATTTGTAAGTATATTAAACATGCACATTGGAATTGGCATCACCATTGTACCGCCCCAATACTTGAGCAGCTTTTGGCAAACACTTTTATTTCCCAACTAACTGATTACCATTTGTGGAAACTATTGGTAGTTGTTGTTGTTGTTGTTATTGTTGTTGTTGTTGTTGTTGTTGTTGTTGTTTTAGTCTGTTTTTTTTTTAACTTAAACATAAAAGCCGCCGGAAACTAACGCTGAAAGATCTTTATATAATTTATTGATCGTAAGACTAAAGGTCCGGCGTTGAAAATAGGCTCTTTGTATTTCAGCTCCCTGCTCCTTCGACAGTGGTGATTTGTGTGGCTTGTCTTATGATAGGGAAGCTGCATTTCTATGGAATCATCACTCAGGTCAAACACAAACGCCTGCCACTGGACCAAACATTGACCATACTGAATTATCATCTAAAGGTAAAAACTATTAGTTGCCTTCAATTACTATTCTTTAATATTGCTGGGGTGCATGTGACGTCACGGCAGCCATCTTGGTTGACCTTCAACAAAAGATTTCTCATTAGCGTTTATTGTTTGGTCATCCAACATGGCTACCGCTTCATTGTCTTTGGATTCCCAATGGTATGGATGCACCCCAGCAATAGCCTTTCGTGTTGAATATGTTCTTGTTTCTAAAAAAAAATACAGGAACATACGTCTACATTGAAGCATCTCAACGAAATCCTGGTGATAAAGCAAGGTTGATCAGTGGTTGGTTCAATGCTCAAGAGGCATTATGCTTGCAGTTCTGGTACCACATGTTTGGCAAACACATTGGTTCTCTCAGAATACTGCTGAAAACTAACCAATCAGAACATGTAGTTTGGGAGCAACAGGGTGACCATGGTGATATGTGGAGGTTTGGACAAACTGCATTGAATAGTACCGTAAAATACAAGGTACGTATTTTACTTTTTTCAACAATTTTATAAGTTCAGCTTGGCACACTAGGGAACATGGCCCAGGGACATGAAGTTGGGACAATTCCCACGTGTGTACTGCACGTTGTGGAAAAAAGATATTCGGGGACAAAGATTCTTCCCCGGGACAAGTTTCATGAAATTACATGTACAAGTTTAATTCTGTGGGACATGAAGCGAAGGCAATTGACCCAAATAATTATTGTCGCATTGTGTGCAGTACTGGTGGGATCTGTCCCTGATCAGTCCCTGCTACAAAGTAAAAACCAACAAAAAACGATAGTTAAATCAATCAATCAATCAATCAATCAATCAATCAATCAATCAATCAATCAATCAATCAATCAATCAATCAATCAATGTTTTAATTGACACTCCCCTGAAGGGGCTTTTCAGTGACAATCACTCCACACTCACTACCACTACATTACTTATTTTAAGCACTACAACTACTCAAGCTCACATGTTGATTTTTGCTGAGGGAGGAAAAACCGGAGAACCCGGAGAAAAACCCCTCGTGGCAAGGCAGAGAACAACACATCAACAAACTCAATTCACGTATGGTCCGAACCGGGAATCGAACCCGGACCACAGCGGTGAAAGGCGAGCGGTGAACCGTTACGCCACCCTTGCCACCGCTTGCCACCACTTGCCTAGTTGTAAACACGTCTCATGAGAATATTCTTGCTTTGCCCCTATATTTTTGGGCTATGTCTATATTTTTTTCTGACTTTTTTTCTACTTCCATTCAGTTCGTTTTAGAAGGCGTAGTCACTGGTGATATCGAAGGCGACATAGCTGTAGATGACGTCACCCTACAGGATGGATATTGCAAAACTATTTATTTTCAGCAAGGTATGCAATGAAAAAGATTCTCACTTCCAAAACATAAATCAAAAACAGTCATCCTTTTTGTAGTTTATCGTACTGCAACGTTGAGATAAAGATATAGTTATCACTATCATACGACCTACTCTGGGACACAATGCATAATGTCACCCAACCTCCTGCAGTTTGACCAATTTTATGAAACAAGCGTTGCCCAATGTCGCCAATAATCACCTAATATCGCCCAATACCGCCTAAATGCTACCCACCGTTGCCCAATATATTGTCCATTTTTCTACCAAATCAATTTGTCAATGTCGCCTAAAGCCGCATAATGTTGCTCTGTGTCGCGGCGACATTTTCCCCCAGAGTAGGCCTGTCATACATGGACCAAATGTAAATCAAGCCGGGAAGAAATGGATCCGAAGCTTCATGAAAGCGAGGCCCATCGGCCTTGTATTGTGTATAGAGTCAGTCAAAATGTTCACTGTCATGCTGTTCTTCTATAAAATATTCAAAGCTGCTTTACTCTGTGGTTGTTTTGCATGTTCAATAGATTCAATGGGTTGCGATTTTGAACAAACAACCTGTGGTTGGAGCGGCGACAAGGAATGGAAAAGACTCCCTTGTTTAGACAGAAGAGGTGAGTAGGATGTCTGCTCAAGAGTTACTTTATGTCCTCAGTGAAGTTTTACGAACGGCATCGTTTTATCGTTTGTTTGATTGATTGGCATTTTTGGCTGTTTATATCTATATTTTTTATTGCTCTTTTATAGCAGCTCCTTTGAAGACCTATCTGTAAATCACCAGTTTGTGACGATAGTATCCTCAATAAAGATTTATTATCATTACTAAAGTAGTTTCCTTATTCACCTTTTAGTGGACTGATGTCCTATGCGCACATATAGTTGTCTCGATATCTTACTTAACATACATTGATATTTTATTTGCAGGCAACTGCTTGAGTCTTGGACAGTCTTATGCAAAAACCAGCAAAATGTTTTTGTCGCCAAAAATCAACCGTAATACATATCAGTGGAAATGTTTAAGGTTCTGGTATTACATTAAACACCAGCATCTCAATCCTCAATTGTTTCAAGTCAAAATAAAAAGTTTTCTAACTAACGAGACAAAGATCCTTATGAGTTCAACGAAACCTTACTTTAATAAGTGGAAGTTCACGCAGCTCTCACTGCCTAAGGAGCAAAATATTCAGGTAAAATAGAAATGTCGTCTGCATTTGCGATAACAAATGAATGATTTTTAACTGTTTCAACATTTTTCCAGATTGCATTCGCAAGTGTTAGTAGAGTTCTCATTGATGATGTTTCATTTTCAATGGAACCTTGCAAGAAAATCCCTTGGATCAAAGTCAGTGAAGGTAAAATATTGCTTGAGTTAGCTCACTTTCTTGTACATTCTTTTGTTCAACAAATCAAAGAAAATAAATTTTCGGAATAGAGAACGATTGAACCGGATAGGGAAAGGGAATGAGCACAAAGGATTTGTAGGAGAGGGGAACTGAGTTTAGCCCCATGATATCTGTACTAGACCAATATATTCACAGTTATACCTTGTTCAATATCATCCTTGATTTCACGTAAGATATTGAAAACTTTTATAAAAAAACTTGGAAATCTCTTAAAGGTATTTGCTTTGTTCATAAACATCTTCCTGTTTCTTGTGTTGGCATTTCTTGCCTTTCCACGTGCTGTTACCAAAACTACAAAGAATATATTACACGTAGTCGACACTAAACAAGATATAAGCGTAAACTATGCTCTTGACGGTTTTGTTGTCGTTATTTTCAGATCCTAATTGCAGACATTCCAAAAACGTTTGGTGTGGGTGGAAGTATAATGTGTCAGCTGACAACAGCAACAATACGAAATGGATAATGACATCACTTCCTCTACTTGAAAACTTCCTCCAAGAATATAACTTATCAAAACCTATAGGTAAGCTGGGAATCTCATGTCGATTCTTTATTTCGAGAACGTTGATGTTAAATCAGATTCATCACATCTCCTTTTGTTGTACGTTTTTCCCAAATGTTCCAGGTTTATTTAAAATATCCTCCTTCTTATCATCATCCTTATGACCATCAGCAGCAGCAGCAGTAGCAGCAATAAATGTTAATGCTATATTATAGTTAGAGTGCACTTAGCTAAGCAGCTAATTCACTAGGCACTGCACTTAGGTAATCACAACTAAATAATACAAATGAAATAAACAAGAATAAACTGGTAAATCAGTTGTCTATATACACCTATTTCAAAAAAGGTTGTCACCGCTAAGAGCGATAGGCGATAGGTAATAGGACATTCCAAGACCGCAAAGCACTATTGATTTCTTAATTAAGCCATCCTAAATCTTTCTTTACACTCTTCCATCAAATATTTGGCAATTCATATGTAAATCAATTAGAAATCAGTAGTGCTTTGCGGTCTTGGAATGACCTATTACCTATCGCCTATCGCTCTTAGCGGTGACAACCTTTTTTGAAATAGGTGTATAAGCAAGATCATTATTAGAAATAAAGTTTTTGCTCAATTCATCGAGTGTAAATGAAGACTCGGAAAAATCCAAGCGGGGATTGAACCCACGACCTTCGGATTTGTACTACCGATGCTCTAACCAGCTGAGGGCTACAAGTCCCAGACTGAGCGCCGTTATTTCAACCCGGTGCTCCCAGTCTGACCTTGTAGCTCAGCTGGTAGAGCATCGGTAGTACAAATCCGAAGGTCGTGGGTTCAATCCCCCCTGAGGGCTCGGGTTTTTCCGAGTCTTCATTTACAATCGATGAAGCAAACACTTTATTTCTAACGTTATTCCAAGTACATTTCCATTCATATAATTTCATTATTATTTATTATTGTTTGAATGTTATGTTTTCCCAGGGTCTCTTGGCAATCTCCAGCAGTCTGAAATCATTCTCCGGCCAAATTCATCACTTAGAAGACTAAGGCTACCTGGACTGCAGCATATGACTATTTGTTTCTGGCTCAAGACGCACGAAAAGGGATTTCGAGTTCGATACAGTACTTATACTGAAAACAGTGGTATTGAATTCCATATTAAAATCACCATTGATGAAACAGCACCAGTGCAGATTGTACATTCCGATTGGTGAGTTACTTACCTTGGTCTCTCTGGTCGTGCTAAAAGTTTAGTAAACTTTATCCAATGGAGAGAGATGTTTGATATCGGGATTTACTAAGGGTGTTTTCCATTTAGTGGAACCAACCGGCCAGTTCTTAAATGTTAGATGTCAATTCCTAACTCTGGCTGGAATCAGTACTAGTCCTAATAAATCAGGCCGTTCAGGCCGGTTGGTTCCATTAAATGGAAAACACCTTTAGCTAATAGCGTGATCGACTCTTCGCGCATCTGTGTTGGATAATGAGTTTTCTTGTTTGATCAACTACAGCTATAACAACTACCCAGTGAAGTTTTGCGATTACGTTGAGCTTACGAGGATGCATGAGATAGCAGATAGTGCTAACTCTATCCTGGAGGGTAATATTTTAATGTGGTTTTCGATCAATACCACTAAACCGTATTATAGATTAGATTAAATACCTATCCATTAAGGTTCGAATTTTGTTGAGCTGCTACTGTGGATTTGTAAATCGAACTTGGATTAATATCGTAGGATATGCCACATGAAGCATTACCCTTCACCAAGAGACCATAATACTAAGAGAGCGAAACTCAGTATTGATGTCTGTGCCATGTTCGTGGCAGCTAAGGCTATTTTTAGTAACTTCGCTATCGCGCGCGCAAGGCACTTAAACAATAGAATTCAAACGGTCCCTTCCGCGCGCACGCCAAAAAGCAAATTCTATTGGTTGAGGGCCTTGCGCGCGCGATGGCGAAGTTACTAAAAATAGCCTTAGCCGCCACGAACATGGCACAGACATCAATACTGAGCTTCGCTCTCTTAGTATTATGGTCTCTTGCCTTCACTAGTAATTCTTTTGAAGAATTCTTTCATATTAAAAAGTCCCTTTGAGAATACCAACACAAAACCTGAACTGGCGTCACAAAAAGTCTACTCGAAAAAATTTCCAGTAAATTAATGGGAGTCAAAAATTGCTCCACTGGGCCTATTTACTTACACAAAAAATAGATCACGCAGGCTTGTAGACTTGTAGACTTTGATATCTCTTAGGCGATTTGCGAATTTAAATCTCCGTATGCTGTTTTGTTGTTGTTGTTGCTGTTGTTGTTGTTGTTGTTTGTTTGTTTGTTTTTTCAAAGAAATGACTCGATCACTTCTTTCTTATGTAAAAACAATAGGAGAAAATTTCAGTCGAATTCTACTGGTGGGATAAATGTGTAGTATATGAATAATTTCATTCTTACCCCTTTCTTTACCCTTCAATCTAGGTCTGTTAAGTTGGGAAGTGCACCATTTAATGGTGAGTGGCATTTTTATTGTATAACGTGGTCTGGTGAAAGCCGAAACATGCTCTTTTATCTTGATGGAGACGAACTCATCACGAAGCAATCTGAATCTGCCTCCGAAAAAACGACTCAGGAAAATATTAAAGGTAAGACCTTTGTAACGTCGATGACTCGAAAAGGTCAACATTCTGTAACACTTGCAATTGTTACGAACTAGCATGTGAAATACAAGTGTAGATTTTGAACTAATAAAGTGCAAGAAACAAGATTTTAGGCCTACCAAAACTGGACGACTTCGTTTGCTAACTGACTTCAAACAAGAAATTCATAGCGGACAGTCACTTTTAAAATAATATCACACAAGCTTGCAGGAATTTTGCTTGACATTTAAACAATGTCGAAACCCCAGCGCGAGTTCATTGCAAACAACGAAGAGAATCTTTAACGTCCGAAAGTTGATGGTAATAAATCGTTAAAACTCTTTTCCTTTCTTTGTTTTTAACAACTTTATTGGAAATACATTGTAAATTACACAAGATATATAAATAAATAATATTGCATACAAAATTTAACAAATAGATTCCATTTTTCCGTGCGTCTGTACTCTAATTGATGCACAGATGACGTCAAAATGTGGTGAGAACAAAAAAGTACGACTGTTGTTCTCACCACATTTTGACGTCTTCTGTGCATCGATTAGAGTACAGACGCACGGAAAAATAGAATCTATCTGTTTTATATAATATTTATCGAAACATTCTAACCAATCAGAGCGCGCGTAATATGCCAATTATTCTATAAAGAAAAATAAATAATGTACACCAAAAGGCAGGTAGAACGGGACTCGTACATGTAGTCCATGCTAGGTACCCACCTACCAGAAATCGTAAAAAGTGATTCTCATAGCTATTATCAATATCTATATGAAACAAAATCTTAGGTGGAGGATCTTTATATCTTGCCACGGGATCCGCTTCGCAAGATGTTTGGGGCGCACTTGGCTCTTTCAATGTTTGGAAAACAATCTTAAACTCTGATGAAATAAAACGAATGTCCTTTGGTTGTGGGAATGAAAAAGGAGATGCGTTGTCCTGGATTTTCGTTTTGTTGTACGCCACAAATGGTCATGAAAAACGTTCTAGTTCATGTACAGATGTCAAAGGTACTAAAACAGTTTTTTGTGTGCTTGCTTTTTGTTTGTTTTATTTTTATTTTTGTTTTTGTTTGTTTCATTTGTTTAGCTTCGCTTTGTTGTGACTAAAACTTGCCAAGAATGCTCCCATTATTTATTGTTGGCCTCGTATTGTTAATTTCTTACAACATGCAATAATTCTCTTGTTCTGTGTAACACAATATTGGGTACCTTTGGAACTGCCTACAATGCTGGAGCAAACAAAGGTCGAATGTTGACAAGATCATTTGCTTATTACTTAGGTTATTATTCATTCTATTTAAAGGAAATCGACTTATTTTAAGAGGCAGTACAGTCAACACTCTGATCAGTCCCATGTTTAACAGATCTCAAAGCAGTCCTTATCGTTGCTTTAAATTCCGCTATGTGGTGTTTGGAAGCGAGGCCGAGACCTTGAAGGTCCTCATCAAATATTCCAATCAGAGTGAGTTATTCCCTATATGGTTGGACCAGGACAATACAAAAGCGGAATGGAAGTATGGGCAGGTTTCTCTCACGGCAATGGCATCGTTCCAGGAAAGTATGACAAAAACTATCGATATGATGTGATACTTGTATTAATTAACAAATGGTGTTACCAAAACAGGTTTATTTTCATGGTATTGTTAAGGGTCGGCGTGGTTACATAGCTGTTGGTAGTACGTACATCGAGGATACTAGTCATTGCAGCCTAAAACCAGACCCTGAGGGCATTAGAGGTGAATATAGCGTATCTAGCTTTTAGTAAACAATCACATTTCTAGTATAGACGACTTCAAAAAAATGGCATATTCATTGTTCACGAGAACGAGGCCAGAAAGGCTTCCAAAATCATCATGACATCAACGGAGTCTGGAACACATCGTCTTCGATAGCAAAAGAAGTGTCATCATGCTTATTTTCTGGTAACAAGGCCTTTGTGGCCTCGTTCTCATGTACTAGGCCGCCATTTTTGAAAGTCGTCTATGAAGTTGCACGATAATCATTTATTGATGAACTTTAGTTTAAATTAAACAGAGAGGAGGAGCAAAATAGGCCAAAAGGTTGACGCGCAATAAGTTCCAGTCGAACAATAACGACAAAAATAAACCATCCAATATTCAGATATCCCAATTAAATAATTTACCTTTTTTCTACAGTTAGGCGTCTTGTTCGTACAAAAAAAAACCTGGTGTTTTTCTCTTCTCTGAGAAAACGCCCTGTCACTGTGGATAGCAAAAATGGAGAAAAAGAGATGCGTTATCCATTTCATTGGGATAAGTGTTGACGTTGTTTCAAGTGTTCTTATTTTCTCTTTAGCTTTTAGCAAGAACCTAACCACAGGACCTGGTTACATAGCATCACTGTTTTACCCTGGATACTACATATTAAACACAGAATACACGTGGCACGTCCACGCCCCTAAGCATCAAATCATCCGCTTAACATTCCTTGACTTCACGTTAGAAGACGATCCCACGTGCTCTGCAGACTACTTGCAAGTGTTTGATGGAGACTTGAAGAGTAGACGAACCCTTGGAAAATTCTGTGGTGACCAGTATCCAGAGTTTGTCGAGACATCTACAAATCACATGACTGTTGTATTCCATTCAAACGGCCGCTTTGTACGACGGGGATTTAATGCTAGCTTTGTATTTGCTAAAGGTTTGATCAGATTGAGTTTAAATTTAGCTTCTGAATTTTACACGTCTATAGAAATATCACTCGGGCGTTTTTTGTTTTTTTTTTTGTTTCTAGACAAGTCCAACCTAGACGACCATAAGTGTGTTTCTAGAAAAGGTAAGATTCCTTTGTGAAAATGGTGCTGCTTTGAATTAATTGCACAACAAAGAGCTTCTTGTAAAGGATTATGGTGATTTAATTACCAGAATCCTTTTGGAGTTGCTTTTCTTATAGAAAGAGGCTGATAAATTACGCTTCACGCCTAATTACAACGACGTCTGCCCATTTGTCAAGTAGTTCTCAATCAGTTTGAATAACTGTAGCCAAAACACTAAACGCTTGCTTTTGGGTGGTCGTTTGATTGGTGATTACTCCTAACAAGGCTTTCTTTCTCTCATTTAGGGTGCCCTTCCAATTGTAAATGTTCATTCATCGACAACGAACAGAATAACAACAAACAAAAAGTGGTGATTGAAGGACAGTATTTACATGTTATTCCTGACAACATGCCATCAGGGACTTTTGCGTTGTAGGTTTTATTTATCTATTAATAATACCCATATTGTGTGACAGAATTGGTGACATCATGATGAAAAGTTGTATGTTAATACTGCTACCCATAAACCTATTTAATTCAAATTAGGTTATCTGCAGTTTGTTTAGTTAAAGTCCCTATGACGCATATTTTTTTATTTTCAAACTCATTTCTTTTCTGGGAATATAGTTAAGATCTTTATATCCCATTTTGGAATACTCTATATTTTTGGAGATATAAAAATTTCAAATTTCAAAATGCAAATGTGATGACGTCAGGGGAGTCATCATCACTAGCTTCTCATGGATTCTACTAAAAGAGGTCTTAAATTCCACAACCAGTTTTTTTACTCAAACACAGGCTTTACCAACGGAAATAAATTCCAAATGAAAAAAATAAGAGTATTTCAAGTCATCTTGGTTTTGTATAATAAATGATGACTCCCCTGACGTCATCAAATTTGCATTTTGAAATTTGAAACCTTTATATCTCGAAAAATATGGAGTGTTCAAAAGCAAGACAAAAAGACCTCAACTATATTCCCAGAAAAGAAATGAGTTTGAAAATAAAAAAATATGCGTCATAGGGACTTTAAGGAATGTCGAATGGTAAAGGCGAGACTTTGCAAGACACGAGACAAGGCATATTTGTGGCGAGGCCGAGGCGTTTTTTCTTCGACTTCCTTTGTTTTCAAAATTCAAGACTCTCAGATGTCTTTTTGCGAAAAATCGAGACTTCGAGACCCGCGAAATTTAACCGAAATTTTGCAAGACTCTGACGTTTTGCGGGGACCATTGGACTCCCCTTATTTACATTCAAATATCGCAATGGTTTATAAACAATATGTTCTTTGGGAAGAGTAGACGTCCTAAAACTTTGTAGATGTTTCTGACGCGTTAAAAAATACAACATAAATAAACCATATACCACTTGAATGTTAGAAAAACACTGTTTGGTAAGTTTAAACTCTTTATGTCTTTTTGTAGAATGTTTCGTGACAATCACATCAGTAAAATTGAAGAAGAAGCGTTTGCCGATTTGCCTCATCTGCTTTATGTGTAAGTTCAGTCAAATCCACTTGGACTTAACACTGCGAAAATGCGCGAGTAAATTTACTCAAAAGCTTGAGTAAATCAGTGCATCCACAGAAACTCACTTATCCGAGTAAATTTACTCAGTTATTTGAGTAACTGAGTAACTAATCCTAACGTCAGTATATTTTATACTTCAGGGATATGACAAGCAATGCCTTAATTTTCATCGACAGCGCTGCATTTAAAAATGCAACCTCATTAGAAACACTGTAAGTGAATTCTGTTTGTGGATATAACACATAAATTACAACGCGCTACTTTTCAGATAATCACAGATTTGGTAACTGCTATGTTTGAGAAGAACCCCCTAATAATTCTCTACAAATAAAGCATTTTGAACCTTTTTCTTAATTCTTTTTAACTGCACTGTACTGTACTTGTAGTATATAGTGCAGTACTGTACCGAAATCAAAAGCTGCAGTGTTCTTACAATAGACCAGTTTCGAGTTCCTCTTTGCTCAGGCTAAGCCTCGAATCCAAGTAAAATATTCATGAATTTTAGCAAAAACCCCGTGGAATTCTAAAGTATTCTCTTTGTTCGTTCATTGCATTCCATCGGACTGTTGCTAAAATTCTATGGAATAAATTACGCGGAATCGAGGCTTAGCCTGAGCAAAGAGGAACTCGAAAATGGAGTATTCTTGGGTTGCATGTGACGCCACGGCAGCCATCTTGGATGAACTTCAACAAAAGATTTCTCATTAGCGTCACTTGTTTGTTCATCCAACATGGCTACCACTCTATTGTCTTCTGAATTCCTAAAGGAATGGATGAAACCCACCAATTGTGCTCATTACTATTTTTATATTTATTACAGGAGACTGAATTCCAACTTCATGAATTTCACTCGATTTTCATCCCGGAAACCATTTCGTGAGCTAAAAAGCTTACGCACACTGTAAGTGGTCTGTCTTTAGAAAACGGGGATTGTCTCTGGAAAACAAACGCGAAATAACAAAGTAAAGTCAGTGGTGCACAATAAATATATATTTTGATCAATTGATAAAGTCTTAGCTAAAGCCTTGGATTCGTTTCGTACTATCATGTAC
The DNA here is from genome assembly GCA_029948255.1 of Telmatactis stephensoni. Taxonomy (NCBI): domain Eukaryota; kingdom Metazoa; phylum Cnidaria; class Anthozoa; order Actiniaria; family Isophelliidae; genus Telmatactis; species Telmatactis stephensoni. Next base: position 47,281 of record JALIZF010001393.1, on the reverse strand, counting down.
ATCAATAACAGCTTAACTCACAAATGAAAACGATATACATGCAGTTAATCTGCGCATTTGATCATATTTCGCATGTAAAATGCGCAAAATGAGTATTTAATATTATTATTATGAAATATTATTAACCTCATTTGAGCGAATTCAGAAAGGCCTGAAAAACTGTGAATTCCACGTGCGCGAATCATACTTGCACAAGACATTGGGTAGTACAGATTCAATTAACTGTACATTAGTGTAACTGGGGAAGATCCAGTTATTGCTTCATAGCATAAATTAGGATTTCTACTTTGATGCAACGACTGATGTCCATTTTCTTTTTCGCAGTGATTTGGGGAAAAACTTGCTGACTACTTTAAAAGAAGACGTCTTTTTTGGTCTAACAAATCTTAAAATTCTGTAAGTAATATAAAGGCCTTTTAGAAATCGTTGATCATAATAAAAAAGTTCCACCTGATACATCTCATATTTTCTTGCCGACGTTACAAAGTAAACCGTAATTCTGGATAATAAGTTATTCTCAAGTACTACAATATAGCATGCAATAATCACTGTTGCCTTTAACAGTAATCTAGCTGTTTTTTGTATCATTCTTTAGAGGTCTTCGTACAAATGCAATACAAGAGCTTCCTGTCAATGTCTTTAATTCTACAAGCAACCTGACACATCTGTAAGTTTTGATTTCTTTCTTTCTTTGCTTTGTTTTTAGTTTGTTTATTGTTTTTTCCTAAACTTTGCTTTTTGATTCTGTATCTTCTCCATTCATCTTTTTTCCGGTTGCTTACCATACCATTTTGCTCTTTTATGATATTAAACAGGTAATTTCTGTCTGTAGGTATCTACAAGACAACCTTATTGCATCTTTGCCTGACAGAGTCTTTCGGCGTCTTTCACATCTTCAGTATATGTAAGTCATATACAAGGATGTTGTAACATCAACTGAAAGTCATTGATAATTTATGAGGAAAAACACAATCTGTAAATCGGATTCAGCATCCTCATATAATTTGCATAGAGTTTAACTTGGATTTTCTAGGCCAAGAAAATATTGCTGATTGAGTACGATATCTTACAATATTCATGTCGACCTATATTCACCAATTCTAAAACGAAACAAAATGGCTGTCCAACTTTGTTTTGAAGCTTAATTCCTTTGGGCATGTGATTCGTCATAATCGTGATTTATCTTGTTGGCAAATTACATAAATTATGTAAAAGGATAATTGCGCAACTGAGATTTGAGAGTTCAGGGCTCTTTTAGGGTCAGCGGCACTAAGACTTGGAACAACCTTCCTCTTGACCTGAGGAGGATACACGACCTAACAAGGTTCAAGTCTGCCCTCAAAAAGCACTTCAGATCTCGATAGCCATAACATAAACCCTCAGCAACACACTATATTACTTGTAAACCGTTAAACCGTATATTTGTAACTTTTTTGTAACCTTTCTGTTTCTGTAAAAAAAAATATATATGTTTGTCACTTTATTTTAAACAGAGCCCCATTCAAACCAGCTTTGCTGAACTGGGCACCTCTGTCTAAATATTGTTTAAAATAAATAAATTAATTAATTAATTAAATTCTGAAATTTGCTTTTGTAGGGATTTGAGCAACAACGAGATCACCAAGCTAAGACAAGAAACTTTTGAGGGCTTGGGAGCATTGGAATTCTTGTAAGTAGAATATAAGATTATTATCCCCTTCGTTCCTTCATTCTTTGGATATTAATACACCAACCATTCACTTTACGTTTCGAATGGTCAACCATCTATAACATCAATGGTTTTCTTAAGATTTAAACCTGGGTTAGCACTAACCCACAACTGGCCAGGCCACGTAGAATGGAATATGTTAGAGGAAAATCTTTCTCTAAGGGAGGGCGCACGGTACGAGTATTTCATTGAAGCTGTCCCAAAAATCAAAACTAAAATCCAATTTTACATTTCTGTACGTGCTATCTAAATCCTTTCTCATTAACGTTGTCCTCTAAAAGTTGAGTACATATCACGTCTCAATTAATATTCATTTTAGCGTAAAAAACAGCTCCCTCCAGTTTTTCCCCATTCATTGGCTCTCGCTCATATTTCGCGCGAAACTGACAAATATTCAATGCAACACATGTAATCTAAATGTTTTCTTTAGTCTGCTAACGTTAAAGTACCTATAACCCCTAGCGAAAATGAACATTTTTTAAAAGTTGAGTATCTTGGGAAAATAGAATTAAAGCGAAATCAAAGATGTGAATCTTTTTCCGGTGTACCCGCCCATTCAAAGCTGTCGCTCCAGACTAAAATCCGCGTACTTGGAAGGCTGGGACGAATTTGGTTAACAATAAACTTATTTGGTAATTTAAGGCACATTGTGACGTAATTTAAGGGACAAACGTCTAGACATGGCATTTAGACTCAAAGAAAGAGCACATGATAGCTATATCATCAAAGTAATAGAATTTTTAGCAACAACAGTACACAAGGATAACAAGAGCTTGTAGCGCAATCTCGAACTCAGCGCCTGCGTTCCTCTTGGTTAGTACCGAGGAGCGTTGAAATATAACTTTATTCCTTAGAATACGTCATCGATACTGGGTCTCAGTTCCCTGAGAGTTCTCACAATTTTTTCCACAGGATGCTCAAAATGTGCTTTTTCTCCAGCTTTGCAACGCTTTTTCCCGGCCAAAAGAAATCGAAGGACTCACTTTTCAAAATATTCAGTTTGTTTAAGAGGCCAAGTTCTCGTTATAGGCACTTCAATGACATTGTATTTTCAGGTGTCTTGAATGAAGAATACATTAAATGACAGTTTGATTCAGTGTGACAGTCCTCATTGTTGAAAACAGACACAAGTCTATTTACTTCCTGATGTCTTCTAAAGAATACCGGTTGTTTCGATCCATGGGCGTTTCGATCCAGGTTGTTTCGATCCACATCTGACACATTCGATCCACCTTAAATACCCATTCGATCCACACATATAAACAACTTTAAACATGTATTTTAAACTATTATAAGAGTTTTTAACTACAAAGAAAACATTAAGTGCATGTTTTGGGAATATCATAACAATTTGGAAGGGAGTAGTTTGCTACGAGTTGAAGTGAAGTGTCGGCCGGGGTTCACACTTAGAACAGCATCGTGAAATAAGTTTTAACGTAAGACTTCGAGCAATCAGTGATAATTTTAAGTGAAATCGAGTAGCGGAATGAAAGTTTCTTGTCGAATCGTGTTCTTTTGTGATGTTTGAAGTTAGAATAAAGTGACTCTCGAGCGATACGCGTCCATAGTTACCCAATGTAAACAAAGCGAGGATCTATGATAAGAAGACTTTCACAGTTAGTGATTCCAAATTGCTTTTTACTAATAACTTGGTTTTTGACCTCATCAAACCATCTAACTACACCAAACTGTTGTGTCAAAACACATTGAGCGTACTGACTGAAAGGTTTCGATTGAAAACAATGACATGAGACGCCAAAGTTACTGCTTACTTGACTAAAGTCTCGGTTTCTAAGAAAACGCATTCCTAGAATTGATACGATAAAATGATTTATTTTGTGCTCACTTAGCAAAAAGCCTCCTAAATGGCCGCATATTTGCAAGTCGATCGATAATACCAGTGTTCAAACATAGTGAGCACAAGATTAATCTGCCTGTGGTCTCAGTCAAGTTCTTTAAAGTCTTTGAAGTGATTCCCTTACTATCCCTTACTAACCCCCTAAACTTCCTTTCTCTTATATATTGTCACCAAAGAATTTTGCTCAAGTTTTGTCCTAGTTTAAAATTGATTTGATGTTTACTGAGTTCAAGACTCGAGAGCAGCCAATCGAATAAAACACATCCACTTGGGGAAATATACAGAAGACAGAGATACCAGAAGACTCCTTCGGGCTTGCTCACATTTGTGTGCGCGTCAAAGGCCGAAAAAGTCAAATTGTTCTTATGAACAACAAAGGCTCCTTTCGGAGCTACTACTAGATGCCAAAGAAGTCAATAATTAGCAATGCTTATACAAAACATACACAAACATACTCCCAATGAATTATGACATATATTTTCCTTCATGATCTTAAAATTACCATGTCTATATTGTCTAATTAGGTGGATAAATCTCAAGCCGATACGAACTGGCTTTGTTTACAATACGGTTTCGCTGATCGCCTCCGAAACTTGATTTCAAGGTTTCAAGAGTGACATTATTCTGGCCAAAAGAACATTACCAATTCCATTTCTTTATTTGATGTTACTGAAAGTTATAAGATTTCAATTCATGGACTGTAAATCCGATAAAAATAATGGAATTAATTGGAAGACACTAACTGTGAAAGTCTTCTTAGCAAGGATTCTCGCTTTGTTTACACTGGGTTACTATGGACGCGTATCGCTCCAGAGTCACTTTATTCTAACTTTAAACATCACTGAAAAGAACACGACTCGATCTGGACAACTTTCAATCTCCTATTCCATTTCATTGAAAATTGTCACTGATTGCTCAAAGTCTCACGTTAAGTCTCACGATATATTTCTTGTTGCTCTTCGTTCGATCCCAGGCCGACACTTCACTTCAACTCGTAGCAAATTCCGAATTACTATTACATTCCCAAAACATGCACTTAATGTTTACTTTGTAGTTAAACACTCTTATAATAGTTTAAAATACATGTTTAAAGTTGTTTACATGTGTGGATCGAAGGTGTATTTAAGGTGGATCGAATGTGTCAGATGTGGATCGAAACGACCTGGATCGAAACGACCATGGATCGAAACAACCGGGTACCCTTCTAAAAGAAGAAATATATTTGATGTTTTCAGTACAGTCTTCTGTTCTTCTGAAGTCGTATTGTTGAAAACAATTTTTATTGGCATTTCCACTAGAATTAGTCAATTTTACCTTGCAGGAATTTGAGTAAAAACAGGCTATCTGATGTTTCAACAGATGCTTTCTACCATCTTCATAAACTAGAATATCTGTAAGTGACAAAAACTAACATTTGTCCTGACTTTCTAAATTCTAATGATAACATGTGCCCTTGTTAAAAATTATCTTAGGGAGATGGATCAATTCATACTTTGCTGCTATGCCAAGAACGCAATTAAAAGCCTTCTACATTGCAAGTCCCCTTCGAATGGGTTTTCAAGCTGTGACGATTTGATGAAGAACCAAGTACTCCGAGTGTGTATCTGGATCTTGGGTTTAATGGCTCTAATCGGAAATATTTTTGTGATTTTGTGGAGAGTTGGCAACAGTGGAAGACACAGCCAAGTGCATTCAATGCTCTTGACAAACCTGGCCGTAGCTGATTTTCTGATGGGATTATACTTAATTATTATAGCGTCCATGGATATGAAATGGAAAGGAGAATACTTCAAACATGACATTAAGTGGCGCTCAGGAACTTTTTGTCGAATAACTGGAATGATATCGATGTTGTCAAGTGAGGTATCCGTGGCTATGTTAGCAGTAGTCACGTGTGATCGACTTATTTGCATCGTCTTTCCTTTCTCAGCACGAAGGATTACAAAACGACGGGCAATTTTTATTTGTGCTCTAGTGTGGACAATATTTCTAGCTGCTTCAATCATTCCTATTTTTGGGATGAATTACTTTTCGACCGAAGACGATGATTTTGGTTTTTACGGAAGGTCATCAGTATGTTTGCCGATGCAGCTTTCTCGTGATCGACCTGCCGGATGGGAGTACTCTGTTGTATTTTTTATTATTTTCAATTTTTTCGCCTTCGCTTTTATGCTTGCTGCATACATTGCAATATTCATCAGGGTGAAGCAGTCTGCTCTTTCCGCTCGATCTACAGCAGCAAAAAGGGAGTCAGCCCTGGCAAAGAAAGCCATTTTCATCATCCTTACCGACTTTCTTTGTTGGATGCCTGTGATTGTCATTAGTTTGTTATCTCTCACTGGAGTCTTTCAAGATCCCACCAAACAAATTTACGTCTGGATTGCTGTCTTCGTCCTTCCTGTAAATTCATCCATTAATCCCTACCTTTACACTTTCTCCAACCTGCAATTACGACAGAGAGTTTCGATTAAGAAAAAAATCAGCAATTTCCTATCAAACCACAACACTTCAGGTAGGTGATATCAATAAACAAGAATAATGACTTCAACATTTTTTATCATCAGCTGCTGAATTCATCCATGGAACATGGCCACCATTAATTAGCTTTTGATTCCTAAGGGATTGGTCGTAACCCACTCTGTATGCGTCCCTAATTAATATTAGCGGTACTGATGGATATTGCAATTGTTTAAATCATTTTGGTGGCCATGTTTGAAACGAGTCAGAATCTGCGTTCTGGTCGCGCTTGCAAATTATGAAAGCTTCGAGGTACAGATCCGTCATTGTTTACAGTAACGACTTCGTGAGATTTTGCCCCAGTAGTATCATCTTCGTTTAAAATTATCGTTTTATTAATAGAGGCTTTGCACCATCACGTGACGGCAGCCATGACAGGAGGCAGGAACAATAGAGTCTGGACTAATCTAGTTTACTTGAGAAAGAGTTCAGTTTCCCTGGGGGAAAAGACTCTATTGTTGTGCCTCCTGTCATGGCTGCCATCATGTGATTGTGCAAATTAAAGCCTCTATTGGATTCCTGTCTTCTCTATATTACTTGCTTTATCCGACATACAAATTTCTTGTCCCTTTAATCATTCCACAACTGCTTTGCGAGCGCAACAAGAACCCAGGTCCGAATTCCGCTTGTTTCGAATTTCCTATTTACTAATGTATTCTGGTGAAAAGGGTGCAAACATATTTGACCGATCCGAAAACTTTTTTCTGCTTAACAGGAAAAAACCGCCATGAACTGTTTACCGGGGATTCACCAAACGATACCGTAATTGATGAGCTAAATTTCACCCAACGTTCTCCTTCTCCGATAATACGCGACAGATCAGTCAGTGATGTGCAAATCACCAACTCAGGCAGTTACGAATTGAGTTTAATTGAGGACTCAACATTGCTGCAAGACGTCAAAATCAGTGGGATTGTAAGTAAAAATATTCTATAATTCTCTTCTACATTAGCTGTGCTCACTCACTTCTGGAGAATTCTGGGCTTTGCCCTGCCCTTAGACTCGCGACTTCTAAAAACTGGAAAATATACATTTATGAGCTCTTGACAATGAGTCAAATACTCTTGTCTATTCATTTACGGTTAAGATTAACAGGCCTGCCTACCAACCCTATTGTTTTTTTCGGTCAGACTGCCTATTACTTACGGTTAAGATACATTTTCTTAACAGTCGCCAATTCTTTTTTCTAACGTTTTTATTTTGTTAGGGTTATGTATTTGCAATGGTAAAATCCAGTACATCACTCGAGCTTTGCCTCATCAAATACTTCAGTCAAAGTAAAGTCAACGCTTGGGAAAATGAAGTACGAATTGTACGTGATCTAAAAGATGTCAGCCATAAAAACCTGGTCAGCTATCGATGGCATTCGTCGGGTAAGCACTGCATAATAACTAGCTTCCTCCGCAGGCGTCTTCATAATCTAAGAATTTGAATTTTGACGTATCTTGGGTTTCCTGTGTTGCTGGTAGAGAGGTACTAGGCGCTAGTTAGGTTTTTAGAACGGTTAGTTTAGTCTCTCTTTTCTTTCCTCCCCCTCCCCCTCTCCTCAGTCCCCCTCTTCTCGAACAGGAATTCCACAGGAATCCCACAGGAATCGCAAAGCGAAAGAGAGAATAGAGATGCCTGCGGAGGAGGCTACATAATAACATTCATATGTAAAATGAATAAAATCTTATATTCGTTCTTAGCTTCACTGTTATCTGTTGATGATTCCAAACTCAAAGTTCCACATCTGAGGCAATACACTGTGTAAGTACATAATATACTAGCACTCCGTCTTTTATTTTACATGTATATTTTGAATTGAACAAATAATTTTGACTTAGGTTCCGTCCAAACTAATGCGTTTTCGTTTAAAAACGCATACTTTTTGAATACTTTGACTTGGGACTAAGATGTTTGGTTAGTTAAATGGCGTTTTCCTTGTTTAAATAGGATTTGTTACGACTTTGTGTCTGGCACAAGTCTTCAAGATTATCTGGACAACGAAGTGTGTTTGACATTTACCATGGTTTGCTCCTTTGCAATTGACATAATAACAGCCATTGGATATTTGCACGAGAAAATGTTATGTCATAACAATATCAGTACAAGGACCATTCTTATTGCACCAAATGACTCTCAGGTTTGAAAAGTGACACACATTACTATGTAGATTGTTTGTTAATTGATTGATTGATTGGTTGATTGATTGATGGATGGATGGATGGATGGATGGATGGATGGATGGATGGATGGATGGATGGATGGATGGATGGATTGATCGATTGATTGGTTGGTTGATTGATTGATTGATTGATTGATTTTTTATTTTGTTTGCTAGACTATTATATACAGTTTCTTTGATCAGTGCTTCTTTGGGTGTTGCTGCGGCCTTTGTCGTAGGGCTTCAGAAAAAAAATCGCTAGAACCAAAATCAAATAGTCCACGTACAAAGGATTTAGAACGAGGCTACGTGCTAAAACGTTTGTCTTGTTACGAATGAGTGAGCTTTATAAACGTAGCCTCGTCTTGATACTTTTGTATGTGGCAAGTGAAGTATATTTCGGAAGTCGGCTATTGCAACAGACATGTTCCGTACCTCGTCAATTGCAATTTCGGTGTAAACTATATGACCAGGTCTAATTGGTTTGAATTTCAAGGCCCAGTTGTTCGAAAGCCTATTAATTGAACCCTGAATAAGCCAGTTCGGAGTTTAAGAATCGTTTCTTATGCGCATGCGATTTTATCCCGAATTTCTCACCTTCTTTTGTTTGATTAAAAACAAAAGAAGTTTTAAACAAAAGAAGGTGAGAAATTCGGGATAAAATCGCATGCGCACTGAAAACGATTCTTAAACTCCGAACTGGCTTATTAAATCATTATAACCATGAATAAATTAATCAGCCCTCAGACAGAAGGCCAAGAGCATTGATTCTATGGAGGGGCCAATCGCGTATTAACTTAGGCCAGCCGGTAATTATAGGAATTGTGATATGAAGAGTGATGTGTGTTTTTTTTTTTTATTTCAAAGAATGCAAATCTCAAAGCTGTTTTAGCAGACTACTCTCATGCAACAGCTTTGAGTCACAGTGAAAACAACGGCACCGCTGATCTCATGCAATTTGGACAACTGCTTGAAATGATGTTGATGTACTGTGATGAGTTCAAAGAATTCCGAGAGGTAATTACTAACGTAAACTACAATAGATACTAAATTGTAGGGTTATAAATTGGGACTCCTACTCCTGAGCAGTATTGTCCAGTAGTTAGACTACAAGGCACTAAACTTTTTCTATCTCGAGCTCCACAATGAACGGGGAAGGGGAAATTATCGATAAAGAAACTCACATCAAATATTTAGGGAAGTGTTTCTTTCACTTTGCATTGGCGACGTTTGTATGAATGCTAAAATAACTCAACAGTTATATCAGGTGCCAATTAAAAGCAATAGAAAATGGTCCATTGTGCCTTTGTGTAGGGGATATGTACTTCAACGTCACCATGTGCTTTAGAACTGTCAGAGTGTATATTTTATAGAGACATATACATAGACATTTACATGCACGTTTGAAATTGCTTAAATATATTTCAATAAGTTGATATTTCTTTTTCTTTTTTTTCTTTTTTTTTCTTTTTCGCCAGATGAATGACTTAATCATTTCTTGCGCATGCATTCAAGAATCAACTAAAATCACAACTCTGATAAAAGATCGACTCTACTATCTCAAAGCAGCATCAGATGACGTTTGGGATACACGATTGTAGATCGGGAGAATTATAAAAGGAATTGACTTGACAAAGAATTACTACAGGATATTAATAAAACAACATTTTATTTCTAGTCTAGACTTGTCTTGTTTCATTTTATCTCATTAATCTTCTGTTGTATTTTGACTTTCTTTCATTGGGAAACTGCTTTGGTCTCACCTTTTCTGATCAAGAAACCTGGTCTTGACTTGACACTTAGCAATTTCAGACCTGTTAGCAATCTTACATTTGCTGCTAAAGTTGCCGAAAAGGTAGTCATTAACCAGCTGTCTGACCAATGTTCTACGAATTTCCTCTTAACCAGATAATCAGTCCTCGTATCGCAGATATACCACTCGACAGAAACAGCACTTCTGAAAGTCAAGAATGATATACTTGCTAAAATGGATAAACAAGAAGTTACTCTCCTGATTGTTCTTGGTCTCAGCTCTGCTTTGATTCCACATGGCAGCTGTTTAGGCCCTGTACTATTTCTTCTGTATACTTCAGGCCTGTCCAAAATCGTTTCCAAACATCTGCCGGATGGCTCATGAATTTGCGGACGACACCCAGCTATAACTGTCGTTCAAGCCTGACTCACAAGTCTATCAAGAGAATGCAGTAAAGGCTATTCAGGATTGCATAACTGAAGTCCGTGCTTGGATGGTTTCTAACAGATTGTTGATTAATAATATTAATAAGACTAAATTTTTAACAACTGTCATCTATCACTAAGAATGTGTTCTAGACAATAGAATTCTACGAACTATAATTTGATAGAGCAATAATTTACCTGACAATTTTCTACCAGAGTTCTAATGAAAATAGCGTTCTTGTTTCTTGATATGTAGAAAGCCAGTGGATAGCTGGTGCTATCTGTCCTGACTCCACGACCTTGGCATTTTCCCACCACGATACATTGGAAATTTTTGCTCACTTCCTATGATAGAAAATATCTAGGAAAATACAATTTCCTATGATAGGAAATATGTAGGGAAATGCATTTCTCTACATTTTGTCCACCTCCTATCATAGGAAAATACAATTTCCTAGATATTTTCTAGATATTTCCTATCATAGGAAATGAGCAAACATTTCCAGTGAAATTGCGTAAAAAAATTATTTGCATGTTCAATCATATGATAAAACCAACGAAGAAAGAAATTTACGATTTCGTGTATTTATTTTAATCTATTAATTTATTAATTTATTTAAATGTAGTTATTTTTTGAATGCTCGGTAAAATTTTGCGTCAGAAAATGCTGCTCGAAAAAGATTCATGTCTAGTCGGGTAAAAAGGGATCGAGCAAAAACAGGAGTCCATTATTAGAAGCATCCATTAGACGTCCGATTGGTGAAGCAGCGATTTTACTAAACTAGTTATTTTTAGAATTGAATTTCGCACAACAAAATTGTGTTGCTTTTTAAAGCAGTCGGCGAAACAATGCCTGAAACAAAAGAATCTTACTTCCGAAAGAAATTTAATTGGCAAACTTTTCAATATTAAATATTGAATATCGAGGCAAGCTATGCTTACGTAATCGGTTTATTTCCTCGGGAAGTAACCCAATCCCAGGTATTAGTCTATGTACTGTTACTCGTTTCTCGCCACAGAAAAAAATGCTTTTATAAAAAAAACCTTCCCGAACAAGTTCTAACAGGCAACGTTCTAAGGAGTATTTTCTCTGGGGGCGACAAACGAGCGACAGAAAAATACAGCCGGGAGTCGTCCATTATTTGTTCATCACCTTGGTAATGACTGGCGGGAATGCGTTCTGACAATAACGCGTGCGGTGGGAAAAAAGCCCATTCAAAAGTCCTAATGTGCATAAGTTGAACGTTGAATGGCGTAAAGTCTCTCAGTCTATATAGCTAATTTAATTAACGTTGTCGCTGAAAAAAGCCTAAAGCCTAAAGCTTTGATAGCGGAATCATGAAAAATTTTTATCACCGTGACATCATTACAATAAGAAACTCAATTGTATGTTTTTCTTGGAAATTTGAAAACTTGCACACATATTCCTTATTTTCTTAGAAAGCCTACAGCGACGTTTGTAGTAAACAAAAATAGTTTGAAAAATTTGAGGCCTTCTTTAGCGACAACGTGTAACTTGAAATAGCTATGTATGTCAGTATACATATCAGAAAAACTTACTTGACAAGACGGGCTGCAAACTACAAATTCTAAACCATGAATGTAAGTATTTAAGTTATAAAGTTTTGTGATTCTACTTAACAAATTATTATTAACGATCTACGAGCAATCATTGTCAACAGCGGTATATGGAAAGAAGTGTAAAACATTTTGGCAAATAATCTTTCAAGTTTGTGTTATCTTAGTAGTGTTTTTTAGCAATTTTAATCATCAAAGGAGATCATCACTGGAGAGATTTGGAGGTTCACAAAAAAAAATGGACAAAAAAAAATACATGGATAGTATTAGAGAAAAACAGGCAAGCAAAAGCCAAAATACAAAAAGTAAAGCAAAAATTTGCGACTAAACGTTTAATTCAAACAATGTAACAAAATGAAAGGTGGTTCACAAAAGTTTACAATTATGCAAATCGTATAGCAACTTTATGTATAAAACGTCAAATACACTGTATTGATGATGCTTTAAGGTTTTGTTTGAGGCGCACCGCTGTTTGATCGCAAAATGAGAAAATTCAAGCGCGTTTTATTCGAAAACGCTTCTATAGAAATCTTTTAAACATAGTAAAAGCGGAGAACTTAATCTGGATTCTATGATCCAATTAACGCGGTTTTGTACAAAACTTTATTTTGTCTAAAAAATTCATGTGAAAATAGCAATGTCGTCACTGTAAATTATTGATAGCTCCGATCATAATGATTTAAGCGTCAAACTTGAAACTATCTATCTCTAGATCTTCTCTGTTGGCTTCATCTTTGCTCAAATTATCTCTAAAAACATTTTAGATTGACTTAAGAATAAACTTGTGAGTTTGATAGACTTATTTTCTCGATGGTTCAAATTCTAAATTCTTTTTTGTTTGTTTTTGTTGATGTTTTCTTCGACGAATGGAAGTGGACCAAGAAACCCCCACCCTCTCCCCCCTCTCCCCAAAAATGATGGAAATTGACTGAAATACACTATGTCCTAAAGTGTTTGGTCGACTTATTTTGCTGTTGGTTACTGAAGGTTTTTCCTTCCTCAATGAAGGAATGTAAAAACAGAAAGGAAAAAAAGAAAGAATCGATAATGATGCTCCAGGACAATTTTCACTGTCAAGATGTTCTTGCCTTTTTTCACAAATATTTTCAGGCGAAGTAAAAAAGATGAATAACTGTGCAAAAGCTAAAATTCAGCTGACATCCAGAATTTATTGAGATGTAATATACAGTCTGTTGATAACAAAAAGCAGGGGTTTGCTACTATTGTGCTCTGCTAATTAGAGCAACTACTAGGACGGCTTCCAAAAAATAAATAAATAAAAAGCACTGCATAACACTAAAAGAACCTGAGAACCGAATGCTAAATACAATACACTCGTTCCATTTGAGTGGGAACATTTTTGACGCCATCTGTTACCCATAAGAGGACAGAAAATGAAATCTATGTTCGATTTGATGAGTTTTGTTAGTCGCTTGTTATGATGACCAAATTTATAATTGTACAAATTCTTTGCTCTTGATTTAATTTTAGAGAAAATGTTCTATTGTTTGATATCAAAACGTTTATTAACAAGACGAAATCATTCATTTTTCTTTCTTCAATTCAAATTCTTTTGTATAAATACAAGAAACGTTTTTTCTTATCAGTAATATCTGACTGCAATTCAGTTATGCCATGGCCGCCTACCGAGTCCCGTAAACACATACACCAAACAAAAATTTTGCATAAAAACCGGTAAACTTCAGACTAAACGCAAAAAAGATTTTGTCATGACTGTGCACCCCCAGACGCTATAGTCTTGTCTACCAATGCAGTAAACATTTTTCGTAAAAATCGAAACGCCTTAATCTAAAAGTTTAAATACAGAAAATGATAGCAGAAAGTACACTTACAAATAAATGTAAATATAAATAGTTTTTGTTGTTGTTGTTGTTGTTGTTGTTGTTGTTGTTGTTGTTGTTGTTGTTGTTGTTGTTTTTGGTGCGGTGCGTAAAGATTAGAAGTATACAATTTAGAAAAAGATAGCTAAAAGGAAACTATTTCCGAGTAAATGGGGAGGAAAGCGACCGATATATATGTTAAGTCCAACAGAGATTGGTGAAATGATTTCCCCCAAAGCTATAAAAACAGAATATATTGTTAAGGTGGCTCCGGCATAAGAATTCAACGAGTTTTTGCAAAAATTTTAACTCCCTCGTATCGCGTCTATAATTGATCAATTTTATCAACTTTATCAATTCTATCAAATTCATTAACAACAAAACCCAAGATGATTATTCTAGATTTTTTATGGTCTCTTCGGTATTGCATTTACAAGTCGCATCTCCCGATTTCAACCGTTATTCAAGCGACACTACTTGCCAAACCATATTCCACATGCGATTTCTTTAAAACCTCCTATAAAGGCTTCATAGATACCTAGCAAACAGAATAGTTAAACGTTACCTGCGACTACTTGCACAGACTTCAAGCAGACAACTCGGGTCAAGCTCCGCACCAACACTACTCACGCCCTTAGAAAACAAGACTTTTCAGAACTCTGCCTCTCAGCTTTTTAATCAATTGACACCTGAAGTTCGGGCAATAAGGCAACAGCTGCCTTCCTAAAAGCCACCAGAGCAATTCTTCGCAAGAATGCACCCAAAAGACTTGAGTAATAATTTTCTGCCTGTGTTATATTTGATTTAATGTATGGAAGATACATACAGCTACTTGACCACCAATTATTAACCACCAACCAGTGCACAGTTTCGGTGGCTAAAGCGTTACGGTAAAGGCCATCCCTGGTTCCACCAGCAGCATAACGCCACCAGAGGGTATCTTGTTAATAAGGGCATCAGCTTGACAATTCTTTCCTCGGGTCTTTGACCATTTCAGCTTGAAGACTTTTCTGCTGCTGTTTGCAGTTCTTTGGAGGCAACTGAGATTTCGTACATGACCTTCCTGGAAGAGGGGTTTGTAACGTAACGTAACGTAACGTAACGTAACGTAACGTAACGTAACGTAACGTAACGTAACGTAACGTAACGTAACGTAATAACTTTATTTAAAGAGGGTAAAAACACACAACAGTTACAATTTATGAAAATTGTACTGATGACCTAGTGGCCCTAAAAAGATGTATATGATTTACGGAATGATAGGGATTATCATCATAAAAAGCTATTAGTAGAAACAGTGTGTATCATTGGAGCATGTATAGAAAGTTACGTAATCAAGCAAACTTCCAAGAACGAAAATCGAAGTCAAATTACTATTGTCAGCTAATAAGTGAAGCAAAAAACGACAGCTCAAAAATGTGGCGTGCCATAAAAAGTGTTCTTCCAAGTAATAAAGTCTCAGATGTTTGTACCATCCTTGACAATGGCAAACTTTATACTGAAAGTAAATCTATCGCCAAGGTGTTTAATGACTTTTTTTCATCTGTTGGAAAACAACTGTCGAAAGCCTTTGAAAAGTTCCTTTTTAAAGCCACTGATATTAACATCGTTTTATCTAGCTTCAAGTTCCACCCGGTTAATGTTGACTTTGTCAAGGAATGCCTAATGAATTTAAAAACAAACAAAGCAACTGGATTGGATAAAATTAGTGCTCGTTTATTGAAAGATGCTGCTGAGGTAATATCTCAAACTTTGACAACACTGATAAATAAGTCTTTGGTTGATGGTTGTTTCCCGAAGATATGGAAGTCGGCGAGAGTTTCAGCATTGTTTAAGAGCGGCGATAGGTCTTTGAAGGATAATTATAGACCTATATCTATCCTACCTACAGTCAGTAAAATCATCGAGAAAGCTGCTCATGTTCAACTTTATACCTATTTGGAGGACAACAAATTATTGGCTGACGCCCAATATGGCTTTCGACATAAACGTTCAACTACAACAGCATTGATTAACTTTACCGACAATCTTCTCAACAAAATGGATGAAGGCCAAGTAACAGGAGTGGTTTTTCTAGATCTGCGTAAAGCCTTCGACACGGTGGACCACACCATATTGATTAAAAAACTTAAATCGTTGGGTATCACTGGATCAGCCCTAAAGTGGTTCCATTCTTATCTTAATGGCAGGGCACAGAGGACAGTGTTTAGTGGATCGACCTCCCCTGATGCCAAGGTATCCGTTGGTGTTCCTCAAGGGTCCATACTTGGACCCTTGTTGTTTTTAGTTTATATCAATGGAATACATCTAAAGTTAACGCACTCGACATTAACTATGTTTGCTGATGATATGGCACTTTCATGTTCTGATAAATCAGCCACCGACCTCCAATGGAAATTAAATGCTGATCTTGAAAGTGTTTCTTCTTGGCTACGAGATAATAAATTGACACTGAACATCGATAAGTCGAAATTCATGCTACTTGGAACTCCTACTCGTCTCAAAAAGATAAGTAGTATTCACCTTTCAGTTAACGGTAGTGAATTTGAAAGAGTGAAAACCTTCAAGTACCTAGGCGTTATTATCAACGAAAATCTAACATGGAGTGATCATGTAGATCAAATACAAGTTAAAGTTGCTCAACGTCTTGGAGTTCTTAAACGCATCAAGCATCTTTTACCCATGGAAACTAGAGCCATTTATGTCAACACAATGGTTGTACCTGTTATCGAATATGCAAGCATAGTATGGGGGGACAAAAACAACAAAGTCCTCATGAATTCACTACAAGTCCTACAAAATAAAGCGGCCAAGCTCGTTCTGGACCTTCCACCTTATTCCTCAGGAACCAAAGCGCTGAATAGACTGGATTGGCTTGACTTATATGCAAGGAGATCAATTCAACGTTCCATCTGGATGTATAAACTTGTGAAAGACGATGACTGTAATCTTATACGTGGTTCTGATGTCCATACATATAACACTCGAAATAAAGAACTTTTAAGGACAACTAAGTCTGAATTGAACAAAGGTCTGTTAAGATCTTATAATAGTTTTTTAAAGGATTGGAACATTTTACCGAATGATTTGAAAATGTTGCCTACTGTTAATCATTTTAAGAGAGCAATTATCAACAGATTTAAATGTTTGTAATTTTATCGATCTCAATTTTTATAATTTTTAGCAAGTTTTTATACATTTTATACGTTATATATTTTTAGTCCTTTTTATTAATTTATTTTGACAATTTTTCTTTTATACAGAGCCCTGCTGAAAAGCACTTATTGTGATGTAGGCCGTCTGTTTAAAGATTGTTATTATTATTATTATTATTATAAATGAAAGTAATAAATAATGACAAATTAAAACTATCATTTTAAACATAGGTGAATATAAATATAAAGATATAAAAATAGATAAAATTTATAGAGTACAAACACTAAAAGTGTGCAATACTTTG
The DNA here is from genome assembly GCA_029948255.1 of Telmatactis stephensoni. Taxonomy (NCBI): domain Eukaryota; kingdom Metazoa; phylum Cnidaria; class Anthozoa; order Actiniaria; family Isophelliidae; genus Telmatactis; species Telmatactis stephensoni. The sequence continues at coordinate 29,995 of JALIZF010001393.1, read as the reverse complement.
CACTATTTAGTACTAAATAGCACTAATTAAACAATAGAAAACAAAAGAATTTGCATAATTTAGCACTATTTAGTACTATTTATGTTGCACACTTTTAGTGCTTTTACTCTACTGATAAATTTCGAGTAAACTATAGATCAAATGCTTTCTGTTTTTGATAAACTTTAAATATGAAATATGAATTATGAAAACTTTTAAAAGGCCAAAAAGGTTGTATGTATATAACCATTTTAGCCTTTTAAAAGCCATTCATAATAACGAGCAATACTTTGACAAGTGATAAAGTAATATTAGACAGTAATAAACTTTAAACATAAACAAATAAATATATATATTTAGGGAATAGAAGATAGATTTCTATGACTCTACCGGTGAAATAGAGCACGCGTTATGTTGGGAGAAACACGAGAAAAGTTTGAAAATCACGAACCGTAGGCGAGTGATTTTCAAACTTTTTCGAGTGTTTCTCCCAACATCACACGTGCTCTATTTCACCTGTAGAGTCATAGAAACTATCTTCTATTGCTTTTTATGATATAGCAACAGGTATTTTAAGGACGATCAAGTTGTGTTATTTCCTAATCAAAACTAAAATTCTCAAAACTTGTGCAAATATAAGCCAATCACATTTGTCGTACTTTTTGAGTAATCAGTACGACTCAAAGCGGTGTTTTTGAGAATAGTTTGACAACTTTCATCGAAGGAATTCAGCAGAAATTATCCCGAACAAAGAGCTTTCTGTTTTTATAATTGACAATGGCTCAAAAATAGACGAAAAGGCTAAATATGACTTGCAGTTCTTCAAGATTTGGAAATGTTTACGTACTTTCGATGAATCGAACAGCATTCCACATAGTGAATTGAAAGACGTGTTTTTGGTTTGAAAAAGTTGAAATTTAAAAGAGGTTTACAGAATAAGGGTTTTGCTGGTAAACGAGAAGCTGTTAACTTGAATTATCTGTTGGCTGTTCACCGATCGCTTGTGTTAAAACATCTCTACACTGGCGTAGTTTATACGAAGGATGAACAAGTTGTCTCGAGGCGACGGTCAGTTTTGGAAATCTTCGCCTGTCTTTGTAAGTAAGAAACAAAATTTTGTTCAATGAAAAATAATCCTAATTGATTTAAACTCATCCCGGGCAAAAAGAAATTTCCTGATGTGCATGAATCCTAGTTCCTTTAGGTTTTTCCTGTAACTCCTATAACAAACTACAATTTGACTGCCGGATTTAGACTAGCGTTGTTTGAAAGCACATGCTCATTCGAGTCATTTTCTTTGAATATTTACACTTTTTATATTGCTATTGTCCGACCATGAAGCTCAGTTTGTAAATTTAAACGAGACTGGAAAGATGGAAAGTCTTTTATAGTTTAATTTTAAGTTTTGGTTTTCCTTTACTAAAGTAAAATTTGTGGATATACTCATTCGTCAGAAAACCATGTCTTTACCGGTGAAATAGAGCATAGATTTTGGTGGTCTCTCAGCCAATCAGAACGCGTGTTATAATTGAGCTATATTATAAATATATATAAATTTATGGAATAAGCTATATATCAAACCTTGATGATTCTCTCTGTTCAGTTCTGGAGATATAAATTATGCAAACCATTTTTAAAACCCTTAATGGATTTTGATCTTTTAATATCATTGCTAAGACTGTTCCATGATTTAATTGCCCGAACTCAGTGTAAATGCCCTGCCTCCTTCAGTTTTTCGATTGAAAAGAGGACATCTAAAATTATATTTACCGTGGCGAGTATTTCTATTGTGAATGTTAGAGTTCGTTTGAATGTTTTCTTTAATATAATCTGGAGTCTGTCCAGCAATACGGTTAAACAACAGAGATCCATTGTTGATAACAGTCTCTTGGTAAAATGGCAACCATCCAAGTGAATTGAACAGGTTGATAGAGGGTGATTTAGAATCTGCTTCCAAAATGATTTTAGCTGCTCGCTTCTGAAGTTTAAAAAGTTTGTTTAGGTTGTCTTTATCACACGATGTCCAAACAGGTGAGGCATAAGTCAAAGTTGGTTTAATGATAGTTCTATAGTAAGTTTCCCTTTGTTGGTGCTTTAGGTAAGGACTGATTCTTCGCAGAACTCCAATTTGATCAATTACTCCCAGACCGTCCCTATAGTCTGCTCCTCTAGTTGAACTCCTCGATAGCAATCTGTCAAAGGAATAGTATACTAACGACCGAAGTTTTTACTGGTTCCTCTTTAACAGTGGGAATTGGATCATCATGCACCAATGTAGAACCGAAGCTCCTTTGCCTTGCAATGAACTAATGAGTGGCTAACGTTTTTCTTTGCTTTTGCCTTTTTGGCAGAAATCGTCTAACGTGAATTTAGCGACTGTAAACTGTATTTTAAAATCACGACTGATGAACTGTAACTGCAGGCAGTAGAATCTAGCTGAATTTTTTGGCATCGCACCGACTGAAACGCAACGGCACTAAACAGTCGTATATTTGTTCTTATATTTTGCAGTTTGACTGGTTGGCTCCGATTTTGATTTTCATCATGATGGCGATTCCTTCAAGTATTCAAGTCTTCCAAATAGAAGCCATCTACGAGAATGAAGAACACGGATTTTATCTGAATGGTACCGACTACCAGTCTTTCTTCACAAGCTATGCACTGTGCTGGTTTGAATGTGAGAAAGATGAAAACTGCATGAGTCTAAACTACGACACGACGACAGGGAAATGTTACTTTAACACTCAAAATAAAAGGACAGCACCAACATCTTACATACAGCTGAAAGACAACTGTTACTACAGAACTATTCCCAGACGAAAACCATGTAAGTGACCGGAAATTACTCTTTAGTAATGAAAGAAAACTCATTCAGTTACAAAAAGTTGGAATACCATTTAATTCACTAAATATGAGTGCCAAACTCTCAAAATCTTTTTGTTTCAATTTTCAATCGTCGTAGTATTTAAAACATTTTAGTCTTTGCTGATTTTGGGAATTCAAAAAAGGGTACATCTTACCTTTTGTCGAAAGATCAAAATTGTCATCCTCGTTTCCATGGTCATACTCGTGAAAAACCTCGGCAAATGACCTGGATACTGGTTTAACTAAAGGGCCATCATCATTGGATGAACAACAGACATTAAACCGCGTCTCCTAGCTGATTGTTTGCTTAAAATTTTTAAATTTATTTCTTAATTAAAAGCTTGACTCTCAAGATAGGTAAACATTCGTGAAAGCCTAGTTTTCATAAGCGACAAAAGCATACAAATAAGCAATATACACAGAATGACTTGATTCGATTATTTACATGTGCCGGACAAAAGACTTGTAAGCACTTCCATGAAGCAATGCAGTACTGAATCTGCTTACATGTGAATGAATATTATCAATCATCAGCCTCTTTTATCAACTACAAGCGGTATTTTTCATTCATTCTTCGAGAACTAAGGTGAAATTTCCTATTAATAACACAAAAGACCTCCGTTTTCGATTCATTGAGGTTTTGCCAAATGTTTTTCAAACATTTCACAAGCAAAGTTCCCGGATGTGTGCAGTTAATTAATTGCACAGTATTAAGAAAAAATTCAAAGCTCGGCAGCCAACCAGAAACGAGTATTTTTTGTAGGTGTATTATTAAATGAGAAATTGAAATTAATCACTTACTGGAAATGGAGTTGTACTTACTCTATAGCTTCATTTTAGCTTAATCTTAAACCTGAATCTGCTTATGAGGCTTATGCTTATAATTAATGGTTGGGGTTCAAATATTCCCTTAGACTGTAAAAAGAATTGGTAGCCATGTTGGAATATTGAACAACAAATGCTAATGAGAAATCTTTTGTTGAAGCTGATCCAAGATGACTGCTGTGACTCAGCAATTTAACCGAAGCTATTCTAACATTGGGCCATCATCAAATAAGCATCGGAATATTCAACAATATATCTTTTTCTTCTAATTATGATATTCTTTGTCGCTTTTTGTCCGGCCGCCATTTATAAATCGGTTTGTCGACTGTGAGAACGTTATAGGCCATTATCAAACTCATTAATAATTCATTAGAAAAGAAAACGGAAATCACTACCGTAACGTAGATCTCTATATCGGATAAAGATTTTGGTTTATTTCATAAACTGTAACTTGGATTTTCTAAGCCAAAAATAGTCCAACTTGGAAAATTCTGGTCAAACATGATAATTGACAACTAGACGTTGATAAGTAATATAAAGAACTCGAGAGCGTGTTATATCGGGTCTAAAGACCCTTGCCTTCGGCTCGGAACACGCTCTCTCGTTCTTTGTACATTTACTTAACTGATACAATCCAATACAATACCATTTTCTGGTGAAAGTATTCTTTGTTTCTCGCCAACTTTATAATTATTGTTACTATTTGCTTTTATTGTTTGCGCTGTATAGCTTCTTTTAGCTTAATCTTAAACTTTTGTTTTAGATCACTGGTCAAAAATAAATGAAGGACCAGTATGTTTTGGAGCCAAGAATGATGACTTTGGCGTCTTTCATATTAACTACACTGGCAGAGTGAGGAGACTGAAGCTTGTTCACATTTCTGGGTTTGTTAATTGTGCAACTGGTCCGAACAAATGGGGATGCCTTAATTATTGGCTTTCTGGAGAAGAATATTTTATGACCATACTGACTGACAAGAACAATGTAAAGATTTTGCCTACTGACGCAATGGTTTTAAAACCCGAAGCTTTTGGCTACAAACTGCCTGGATACGACGTTGACTCACCAGAAATTGTGTTGAACGTCTCCTCCATTTTTAATGTTCACTCGGGAGAAACATATCGCCTTTGGTATGGAGAGGATTTGAAGAATCACTGGGACCATGACAATTGCTGGGTTGCATCCATACCTTCGGGAATCCAAAGACAATGAAGCGGTAGCCATGTTGGATGAACAAACAATACACGCTAATGAGAAATCTTTTGTTGAAGTTCATCCAAGATGGCTGCCGTGACGTCACATGCAACCCAAGAATAGCGGTAGATCGTGTGTTGATGTCTATATGTATGGCATCTTTGATTACTGAATATAAGAGTGATTGAATCTCATCTGTAAAAGAAAGCTTACAAGTAAATTTGCACTGATTGCGGTGTTATATAGTTATTTATAAAATACTGAAGATCACATAGTACGCGCATTCTGATTGGCTGAAGAGCTTGTTTAAATGAGGCTGTGTAAACATGGAAACATGACTAGTTTCTTTGGCGCATATGGCTACTGCTTTGAGTGTTAACTAAAAGGCATAATTATCTATTGTATATATTTATATATTATAATCGTACCATTGAAAATTGGCATGGGCTTTCTGTGGTTGACTCGAAGCTTGGGTGGTAAAATATGCACTTGATTGCATGACTAGCTAGTACCAACTGATAAATTCAACTACACACAATCCTTCAATTTATTCTATCTGAAGTACGTTCAAATAAGTTCAGCCTCAATTCGTCTTCAAGTTTAAAATCCAACTCGACCGTCAGATCGCGCTAATAAGGTTTTAATAATAATTTAAAAAAATGCTGTGTAAAAATGAACTTGTTAGGTAACGGGGTGTCGATTCCAAAGCGAGGAATATTCGTAGATGAAGTATGTAGATTAGGTTTATTTAATCTCTTGAATTATAATTATCAAACTTTGGTTCAGTTATTCGTTTTATGTTATGAAACTTCTCATCGATATTCGGCCAAATTGTGTGGTAGTGAAATGCAATTTTAAAAGTCATAATCGCTTTCTTTCGCTTCATTATGCATACTAATAACCTTTCCGTCTTTACGAGCGACAAAGTCTTCATTTTTCAGATCGGTTTTGGACTTTCTGACTAATTGATTATTTAGCATTGGACTGTGTAAAGCTAGAGAATATACGCATAATTAAAACATCAGTGAACAAGTTTAGAAATGAAGAAACTTAGCCAACTTGCTGACTCATTTCGCCATAGTTCACGTGTAGATCAAGTTTATAGTCATTTACAACGGAATGCTTAGGAAACCCTTTGGTTTTCCAACCGTGCACACACAAAAACAGCATTTCTACATATATCAGATAATCAGCTAGTAAAAAATTTTGGGTTACGCTACTCAGCATAATAAATAAAGGTAAAGCAAACGATTGTGCAAGGTCAAGAGCCCTAGCTACTCCAGTCCCTTTGAAGTTTGCCGGGTTTCCAAACCATTCCGCTCTATTAACGTTGTTTAGATGAATGAGCTTCACCATCTAAAATATTACCCGAACACAGCCAGAGTTTAATATTGTCAAAAAGAGTCTTTCTTGATGGTATTACTTGGATAGTATCCTGAGTAAGAATTGGATTTTGCGAATTGTAATCACTAGAGTAATTATATTCAAATTCTACACTTAAAGTTGATGTACCAGGTATGCTAGGTGAAACGAGTTTCAACGCCATGTTCTTTACCACAAGGATTTCTGGATTTCTAATTTCCGTCTTTTTTCCTGAGACCGATTAATCCGGTTTTCCGTTGAAGACGGTTGTTTTTGTCTAAATTTTCGCTAGGTTTGGATGGGGAAATAGACCGGATAAATTCTAAACGGGAAACCGTATCAGACAAATTTCCTTTTCAGCTAAATTACACTTTAAATGATTTTCGTGATTGTCCCGCTTTGATTCCCATTGGAGAAAGAAACCGAGATTAACGCGCAACTCGTTCTCTTTACTCATTAATGTTGTCCAGATTTTGTACTTGGTCCATATACTGGCCATGTACAGTTCCTGATTATTTCAATTAAGTACATGGAAAATTCAGCGTCTTAATCAATTTGAAACGCTTATTAATGACCAAAACAAGGATTCATTAAGAGTTACCTCACGGAAGACACTGCAACTAGAGACATCGAGCCATGAATGTAAGTATTAAATCTCTCAGAAAGTAAAAGCTTCTGTTTCTTTCTATGATTATTTAGTTGGGCAATTAATCCATTTGAACGGCACGATTCCCGTGAATTGGCGACTTTTGCAATTAGTGACAGCTAAATTCAGAAATATAATTGAAAGTTCAACAATACTATTCGGGTTTATGGAGAATTTTGAAATATGTACTATACTTTATAAACATTTGGAAAACACTTACTGTGTAATTTTGCAAAGGTTTACATAGTGTTACTCAAAAATTGCAGTTTCTTTTCCGATAGTATGAGCATTAACCTCCCAAAGGCTATTACAGCAATAGCATTAATTTCTTTACAGGTCGGAATTTCTAGACAAAATTAAAGTAAGTTCAAAACTAAGGGATATCAAATGATTGACTTACATTAGAAAAACTTGTTTATTGCAAATTTAAGGCTCTGTTACACGGTGGATTATGTACTGCAACTTATCTCGCAATAGCGTTGCAAAACAAGTTGCACAACCATTGCCAAGGAGTTAATGGCGCAACGCCGCAAAGTGGACATGTTGTTACAATCGTTTTCTCACAGAAAGTTTGTGCGAAGCAGGGTATGTTATACGCCGCAATAATTCGTGCGGCTTGATTCGCAACGACATGGCAATACAGTTGCACAAAACGTCCGCGTGTAACTGTAGCTGAAATCCTGCGTAAAGTTTTATTCCGACACTACGTAATTACAAAGCGTTCGTTTGATTTGCTTGGAAGTAACGTAAGTTTTGAAATCGTATTAATTTTTCAATTCCTCGTTAGTTGATTTGATCCTATTATTAAACGTGTTACTCCAACCCCTAACGATTTTTAATAACCGAGATGCCAGGCGCAAGGTCCACCATTAGGATTAAATGAAGTAACCAACAAAATCGTAACGTTTTTGTTTTTATGAAAGGGAAAACCTACATAGCATAGCACTCAGTTGATGACATATTCGCTCGCAGCGACACTAATCTTGCAATGGGATTCCTGTGTGTCATGCGCGGCGTGTTTATAGACCAGCTCTGAACTTGACTTTATGGTAGACACGTAGATAGAGTGAACGATGATTCGTGACGTCATGAATCGAAACTTTGCATTATTTACACAGACTACTCTCACTAGTTCAGCTAAATCGACAGATGTTTAATGTGCACATCCGCAACCAAAACAACATTAACATGTATTCTTTGTCAGATTCTCTGTAATACAAAAGTATTCTTTATCCGCCACAGGGTGCAATTCATATTATTTATAAACAAACTTGAAAAGGCAATAATTTTAAATAAAATGTATTTATACATTTCTCAAAACTTCTGTTGTTGTAGCAAGCACTAGTCAACCTGTTTAAAAACATTTTGAATAATACAGTATATGAATACTTAAACTGCTCGCAGCACTTCACTTTCTGTTAGAAACGGCTAGTCATAAAATCTAAATGTATTCTAACAACCTGAAATTGTAGACAGTAGAATTTAGCTGAATTTTTAGCAACCGCATGCACTGACCGAAACTCAAATTGAATTTAGTTGATAAACACTAAACAGTCGTTAATTTGTTCTTGTATTTTGCAGTTTGACTGGTTTGCTCCGATTTTGGTTTTCATCATAATGGCAGTTCCTTCAAGTATTCTGCAACAAGTCTTCCAAATAGAAGCTATCTACGAGAATGAAGAACACGGATTTTATCTGAATGGTACCGACTACAAATCTTTCTTCACAAGCTATGCACTGTGTTGGTTGGAATGTGAGAAAGATGAAAACTGCATGAGTCTAAACTACGACACGACGACAGGGAAATGTTACTTCAACAGTCAAAATAAAAGGACAGCACCAACATCTTACATACAGAAAGACAACTGCTACTACAGAACTATTCCCAGACGAAAACCATGTAAGTGACTAAATATTACTCTTTAAAATAGTGATGAAAGGAAGTTAATTCAATGATGAAAACTTGGTATTCCACTATAATTTTAACAAATATAGGTGTCAAACCCTCAAAATATAGTATTTACTTCAGTTTTCGATCGTCATGGTATTTAAAACATTTAAGTGTTTGCTGATTCTGGGAATTCCAAAAACGGTACGTCTTACGTTTTGTTAAAAGATTAAAATTGTCAATCTCGTTCTCAGGGTCTTACTTATAAGTCTTATACCACAAACCTCGACAAATGACTGTGATACTAGCTTAAACCACGTGTCGCTCGTGATTGCTTGTTTCATAAAATTACTATTTTCAAATCTGATTTCTCAAAAGCTTGACCTTCAAGATAGAAAAACTTTCGTGAAAGGCTAGTTTTCATTAGCAACATAAGCATACGTACTGAGTCTGAGTGCATGCGGGAAGCATTGAGAATGTTAATGCTGGGACATGGAGGAGGACAGATAGAACGCGGTCCCAGGTTCCCGACAACTCAACACGTAAACTTTTCTTCCGGTTCAGCTTTGGAGAACCCAGTTTAACGTCAATCGCTTCTCGAATACCACGCTCAAACCACTGCTTCCCAGTCCTCCTCCAAGTCATAGCAGCATTAACATTCTACTGAAGAAGGATAGTGGATGCTATCAAAAAAACCCAGGTGAGGTAAATTAGTTCCAGTTAGAAGTTTAAATTTCAACCGTTTAATCTTAATTCCTGGATGTCTAATCTACACAAACGTAACAAATGCTAACGAGAAACCTTTTGTTGAAGTTCATCCGATACTGATGACTTTTATTGTTTGCACTCTATAGTTTCTTTTTAGCTTAATCTTAAACTTTTGTTTTAGATCACTGGTCAAAAATAAATGAAGGACCAGTATGTTTTGGGGCCAAGAATGATGACTTTGTCATCTTCCATACTAACTACACTGGCAGAGTGACGAAGCTCAAGCTTGTTCACATTTCTGGGTTTGTTAATTGTGCATTTGGTCCGAACAAATGGGGATGCGCTAATTATTGGCTTTCTGGAGAAGAATATTTTGTGACCATACTGACTGACAAGAACAATGTAAAAATTCTGCCCACTGACGCAATGGTTTTAAAACCCGAAGTTTTTGGCTACAAACTGCCTGGATACGACGTTGACTCACCAGAAATTGTGTTAAACTTCTCCTCCATTTTTGATGTTCATTCGGGAGAAACATATCGCCTTTGGCATGGAGAAGATTTGAAGAATTACTGGGACTGGGGCAATACCGGTAGAGTGTGTGTTGATGTCTACATGTATGGCACTTTTGATTACTGAATATAAGAGTGACTGACTGAATCTCATCTGCATAAAGGAATACTTACAAGTTAATTTGCACTGACTTCGTGTTATTTATTAAATAAGATCACATAGTATTTGCGAATGCATTTTGCGAATTGTAATAACTAGAGCAATTCAAATTCTATATCTACACTTAAAGTTGATGTGCCAGGTATGCTAGGTGAAATGAGTTTCGACGCCATGTTTTTTACCGGAAGAATTTCTGGATTTCTAGTTTCCGTCTTTTTTCCTGAGACCGGTTAATCCGGTTTTCCATGGAAGACAGGGGTTTGTTTGTTTGTTTGTTTGTTTGTTTGTTTGTTTGTTTGTTTGTTTGTTTTTTGTCTAAGTTTTCCCTAGGGGTTTGGATGGGGAAATAGACGGGATAAATTCTACAACGAAAATTGTTGCATCGCGACCTCCAATGTCGGTAAGATTTTGGTCTTTTCTGATCCATCTATCAGTCTTGGGGGCGGAGCTTTCACAATCTCGTTCAGTGATTGGTTGATTTGAAAGAAGCTCCGCCCCCAAGCTGATTGACGGCTCAGAAAAACCCAAAATCAAAACAAAATTTGTAATTTGATGATCACGATGCAACGGTTTTGACTGTAAACCGTATCAGACAAATTTTCTTTTCTGCTAAATTACACTTTAAATGATTTTCGTGATAGTCCCGCTTTGATCCCATTGGAGAAAAAATACCGAGATGAACGCAAAACTCGTTATTTTTTCTTTTTTTTTTCCTCATTAATGTTGTCCAGATTTTGTACTTGGTCCATATACTGGCCATGTACAGTTCCTGATTATTTCAATTAAGTACATGGAAAATTCAGCGTCTTAATCAATTTGGATTCATTAAGAGTTACCTCACGGAAGACACTGCAGCTAGAGACATCAAGCTATGAATGTAAGTATTAAATCTCTCAGAAAGTAAAAGTTTGTGTTTCTTTCTATGATTATTTAGTTGGACAATTCATCCTCTTGAACGGCACGATCAGTCCCTGAATTGGCGACTTTTAATTTGCAATTAGTAACAGCTAAATTCAGAAATGCAATTGAGAATTCAGTAATACTAGTTGGGTGTGTGGAGAATTTTGGAACGTTGCACTGTACTTTATAAACATTTGGAAAACTGTGTAATTTTGCAAAGATATACACAGTGTTACTCAAAAATTGCTGTTTCTTTTCCAATAAGCCACTTCACGCTTTCCTCCGCGATCTTGAATAGGGGCAAACAAGCCAAAATGTATAGCAATGTGAATCATTTTGGCTTACCATATCGTAGTAGTATAAAAAAATAATTGTTTTGAAACGGTATTGGCTTTGTTTTTTATGCCTGTTTACATGATAGATATCGGAAGACTACAAGATGAGAAAAAGAGGGTTTTTGTTTTCAAAATAAAACGCTCGGCACGTAAATATTAAGAACATTTGCGAAAAAAGGATTGACTTGAGTAAAGTTTTTAAAATACTTGTACAAGTCTTATTTTCATTTCGACACATGGCATGCATATCTGCAAATCATTGAAGTTAAATGGCACTAGGATTATCCTAGCAGGCAAACCAACTTTACGTTTAAATTACATGACAATTTTCCGTCACCCAAACCAGAGCTCGAAGAAATGAGTGATTGCTCGTCGTATAGGTCACCCGAACTACCCCAGGGGCCGTCCAAACATTAGCGTTTCCTCCTAGTTGACGAAGTATCTCTACTTTTTCCTTTTCCATGATCAAAACATACTTCCAGTGCTAGGATATTTCTACCGGCGAGACAGGATGATCCTAGTAGAAGGATGATCCTATAGTACCCGAGTGAAGACACAAATTTTCATGTAAACAGAATGCAGTAAATGTATAGTACGATTCCCCGGCTAGGATGACCCTAGTGCCATTTAAACACTACCTAACGTTGTCCCGATGTTCCTCTACGAACATCAATTCCTTTTTCCTGTAAAACAAAAACGGATTATAAGTGTGAGATTCAGAGTCAATAAAAGTAAAAAAAATTTAAGCATGCTCTTTCTTAACGTGCACGAGTGTTCAATACTTAATATGTAATAATTTCAATGCATTTCAGTTTATCGGGAAAGTGTTAATGAGATGGCTGTGTGTTTTGGTTTAGTCTTTTCTAACACATGTTTTTAAACATTCATTCTAGTTAAAAGGATGTTTTAAACTTAAGGTTGTTTTTTTATGGGAAACGGAAAGCCAAACAACGGCATCTTTATTCTTATTTTTTAAATTGATAAGGTTTACATATTTTTTTAAGTTAGATAAGATAAGATAAGATAAGATAAGATAAGATAAGATAAGATAAGATAAGATAAGATAAGATAAGATAAGATAAGATAAGATAAGATAACTTTATTTAATATACACGGTAGACTCTTCAGTACAAACTTAAAAAGTACATAATAAAATACACTAGCTATATGTATAAATAGTGTAGTAAATTGCAATCAATGTAGATAAAATATGCGTATCATGAAATTAAAGAAATGTAGATAAAACAAAATTAAAACCTGTTTTCCAGGAGTGCCGTGTGTGGTAGTTTAATAGAAGAAGCTGTTGCAGCCTGCCTTAAAATGGTTAAGCGAGCTTGCTTGACGCACCTTGAGTTGAAGGCTGTTCCATAGCACTGCACCATCATAGCTAAAGCTATTTTTGAGATAGTTAGTGCGTGGATTCGGAATAACTAGATTGCTCTCGGTATCTCTCAAAGAATAGCTAATTAAGCTGCTACGGAATTAAAAAAAGTTATTATATAGCAGGTGTTCCTCAACACTATTCTACAATTAAAAAACAAACAAATGAATCAAATTTTAATTTTGACGAGGTGGGTGTGAAAAAAGGAGAAAACGTAGAGGATTTTATTTCCGATTTTAAATAAAAACATTCGCCTAAAATACGCGCACCTCCGGCACGTGCAATTTGAAAATCTTTATTATAAACTACATTCGTGATATATTTTTCAAATTGCTCTCAAACTGAATTTAGTTGATAAACACTAAACAGTCGTTAATTTGTTCTTGTATTTTGCAGCTTGACTGGTTGGCTCCGATTTTGGTTTTCATCATGATGGCAGTTCCTTCAAGTATCCTGCAACAAGTCTTCCAAATAGAAGCTATCTACGAGAATGAAGAACACGGATTTTATCTGAATGGTACCGACTACCAGTCTTTCTTTACAAGCTATGCACTGTGCTGGTTGGAATGTGAAGCAGACGAAAATTGCATGAGTCTCAACTACGACACAACGACAGGGAAATGTTCCTTCAACAGTCAAAATAAAAGGACAGCACCAACATCTTACATACAGAAAGACAACTGCTACTACAGAACTATTCCCAGAAGAAAACCATGTAGGTGACTCATTTTATCTTGTTTAAAAAGTGTGAATATACAGACATCTAGCTCGCGGCTTTTATCAATGCAAATATATTTTCATAGCATTAAACTAGACGTTACTATGAAATGACTGTAGCAATTCACAAAATACGTCATTTACACGTATAAGATTGCAGAATACGTCTTGGTAACAGTCATATTCGGATTCAGCATGAAAAATCAGTTTAAAATAGTTTTTAGATGATAACCAAATACTAGAGTATTGGGATAGAACGTAAAGATGAAGGAGCAGTAGCCTTGTTGGATGATTAAACAACAAATGCTAATTAAGGGTTGAATTTTAAACTTCGACTGACTGGAACTAATGTACCTAATTTTTAACTAATTTATTTGGACGTTTCGGATAGCATCCACTGTTCTTCTTCAACAGAATGTTAATGCTGGGACTTGAAGAAGGACTGGGAACCAAATAGAACGCGGTCCCAGGTCCCCGACAACTCAACACGTAAACCATTCTTCTGGATGAGCTTGGGGGAACGTTATTTAACGTAAATCGCTTCTCAAATACCACGCTCAAACCACTGCTTCCCAGTCCTCCTCCCAGTCCTCTTCCAAGTCCCAGAATTAACATTCTGCAGAAGAAGGCAAAGAAGGATAGTAGGTGTTATCCGAAATGAAGCATCCGAGTGAGGTAAATTAGTTCCAGTTAGAAGTTTAAAACTCAACCGTTTAATCTTAATTCCTGGATGTCTAATCTACACAAACGTAACAAATGCTAGAAACCTTTAAATTTTCTTGAAGTTCATCCGATACTATTGACTTTTATTGTTTGCGCTCTATAGCTTCTTTTTAGCTTAATCTTAAACTTTTGTTTTAGATCACTGGTCAAAAATAAATGAAGGACCAGTATGTTTTGGGGCCAAGAATGATGACTTTGGCGTCTTCCATATTAACTACACTGGCAGAGTGACGAAGCTCAAGCTTGTTCACATTTCTGGGTTTGTTAATTGTGCACTTGGTCCGACCAAATGGGGATGCGCTAATTATTGGTTATCTGGAAAAGAATATTTTGTGACCATACTGACTAACAAGAACAATGTAAAGATTCTGCCCTCTGACGCAATGGTTTTGAAACCCGAAGTTTTTGGCTACAAACTGCCTGGGTACGACGTTGACTCACCAGAAATCGTGTTAAACTTCTCCTCCATATTTAATGTTCATTCGGGAGAAACATATCGCCTTTGGCATGGAGAAGATTTGAAGAATTTCTGGGACTTCGACAATAGCGGTAGATCGTGTGTTGATGTCTACATGTATGGCACCTTTGATTACTGAATATAAGAGTGACTGACTGAATCTCATCTGCATAAAGGAATACTCACAAGTTAATTTGCACCGACCTCTTGTTACATAACTATTTATTAAATAAGATCACATAGTACGCACGCTCTTATTGGCTGAAGAGCTTGCCTAGATGAGGCTGTGTTGACATGGGAAATTTCTTGGTTTTATCAGAAATTGTTTAAAGAAACAGTAAAAATCTCCACTGATTTCTTCATAGCAATACTCCCTGAGTCGAGTTCACTACAAATAATATTGCAAATCCACTCTTGAACGCAATACTTTAGAAACAAAATAGAAAATACAAAAATACTGATGGAAAGGCACTGATAAAGAAAAAAGGAAATGTCATGAAAATTCTGACACTGTAAGTCTGAAAAATGGCGCTTTATTAGCGCATGCTTTAACTAGAAAGACATAATTATTTCATCATGCAGATTGTATTGTACTGATATAAGCAATGCTGACACGGTACCATTGGAAATTGGCGTAGACTTCCTGTGGGTCTACTAAAGTGATTTAACTTTACTCACATCTTGAGTTAGGGTCGTTATTAAAGCGAGATTTGCATTTTCAGTCGATAGCTCATAAATTCCATTTGAAGAAGATTAGATTTTACCTTGATTGTGACTTGTATATTTGATATTTACTGGAATATCTATTTGACTATATTATACTGTTATCATGTTATTATTCCAATATCGTCTTTAGTGCAATTTAGTTGATTCGGCAATCGTAATAAGGCCGACGATAGATCACAAATGAAGTGACCCGCAAAGTATCAAACTGTTATTCAAAACCTCCTCCTATTAGCTTAAAGCTGCTATAAGCAAATAATCAAAGTGTTGATACATTGCAAACATCTATTTACGAAGTTAACCCAGGGCCCCCTCGAAGATTATGATCCTTTGAAGTGCACTGAATGCCAACCGACCACTTGTTCCGAGTGTTGATTGGTTCCGAAGTCGTCACTAGTTCTGACGTATTTACTTTCGGAAAAAATATTAGGCTACAAGCTGCGCAAGTGCAGTAAAGTTAACGCAGATCGCCAACGACTCACACATTTTTAGTACAATTATTTTTGACATCTCCCAATTAAACTTTCCGGCGTGTTTGTATCAGGCTACGTAAACACAGAGAACGTTTGATACTTCAGTTAAAGAATCAAACCGCCAATGGCGAAGTAACTCGTGGATTGACTGAAATGACCACAGGAAGCCCAAACACAATTCGGTCCAAATCAACAAATCAATAATTTCTTTAGCGAAGAAAGAGTCATTAGCTATAAAAGAAAAAAAATCTGTAAAAACAAAAGTGAAAAAAAATGCCCGATTTCGTCTGGTGAATTTTGTATATTTATTGTCAGAGTGTGGTTAAAACAAATGCAAAAATGCTTCTCTGTGTGCTCTGTAGCAAAATGTCGCTATAAAGATAAAAGAAATTACTTTACAAAACACTAAACCAATAAACTAACTCAACACGCCTTTTTGTTGCTGTTTTCGGCTAGCGGACTCGAGGCCTTCACGGCGGCGACCGACGACCGTGCTTTCAAAATGTTTTCGTCAGTAACTTATCTACTTTGACTCTTGTGATAATAGAGTACGAACACTAAAAGCTTGGATTACCTTGATGTTGCACTTGAAGAGATTTTTGTCGCTTGATAGCGATGTACAAAGTCTGGCTATCGACTGCAGTGCGATATTCTATTGCGTAATTAAGTCATGTCTAAACTTGCTTCGGTACTTCGATGGTTTTACTCCTGAAATAGCTTGTACTAATACTAGGAATTTAATGATCTAAAAAGCTTCTTCTTTAAACAACGTCTGTATATATTTTTCGTGTGTATTGAACATGTCTGCTGGGAGTGTTTCTAGTCAATGCTGTTCTTAACTAAATATAAATTTTGTCTATAGTCTGATTTCTACATAAATCGTGAAAAGCAAATATCGTTGATCTGTGAATAGTTCGGGAGTCCTTCGGGAGTCCCGGAATAAAAAACATATTCCTTTAATCTCGTACCCAGAGCCCACATTACTTTCGGCCTGCGGTCAATTCCATCGAGCATGTGCAGTGGCATACTTAAACAGTGTTCGAGTGAGTGAGTGACATAGGTTACTACTTTATGTATGGCACCATTCTAGTCAGACAATAGATAGATTGAATAGTGCCATTTCATGTTGTCATACACACGAAGTAGTAAGCTGACTCATTTGCATATTTTGACCCCTCACTATAACTCGTGGATTTGCAATCCACGAGTTAAAAACGCATCGCGTTGAATGACGCAAGATATATACATATAGATAATATTCTTGACACTCAACCATGAAGCGCTCGAGAAAAGATTTTAATGATATTGGTCATCAAAATAACAATGGGATGGTTAAAGAAAAAGACAATTCTTGACTTTTTGATTTACAAATTATCGTTAAAGTTGGAGCTAGAGTATTTCTATTAAAATTGTATGGGAAAACCGACTTAGGAATATTCGTAGATGAATTATGTGGAATATGTTTGCTTAATCGCTTAAAATTAAAATCATTTAAATTTTAAAAACTTTTTAAAAAAATCTCTCTTTAAAAACTTTTCATCGATATTCAACCATACTGTGTAGTAGTAAAATGCAATTATTTTTAACTACTTTATGTCGCTTAGCTTCATTTTGCATACTAATAACCTCTCCATCTTTACCAACGACGAAGTCTTCACATTTCAAGTCGATTTTGGGCTTTTTGACCAATTGATTATTTAGCCATGGACTATAAAAAAGTATAGAGGATGTACTCTGCGCGGCGTAATTTGAACATCAAAGAACTATGGTGTTTCAGAAACCCTTCTTCTGCAGGTGAATAGGATCACTGTTGTTTGTTTGATCGGGATCGTTACCCTGTTATTCTAAGTATTTCAATTAAGTACATGGAAAGTTCAGCGTCTGAATCAATTTGGAACGTTCAGTTGATAACTAGGATTCATTAAGAGTTAACGTTACCTCACAGAAGACACTGCAACTAGAAACATCTAAAATATCTAAAAAAAAGTATATTGTGAACTATGTAACAAAAAAAAAGTTGTAAAAACAAGAGTTGTAATCTTAGCACAAGTGTGGATAAAGAAGGTTGTTGTTGAATGTAATAATTATTAAATTTCTCAGCAACCTAAAAGTTTGTCAGGTTCTTACTTCAGCCACTAATAATTCTTAAATAAGCGAGCTTTCGGGCCCAAAGGCCATTATAAGGGTTAAATGAAGCAACAAAAGTCTCACTAACTTTCGATGTTCCTCTAGGAATATTCGTTTTCTCTCCGAAAAACGGACTAATGTGGAATTCAGAGCCGCCATTAAAAACAAAAATTCCGAAGCATGCTATTTCTCATTGCGTGCGAGTGTCAAATACTTAATGTGTAATAATTGTTCAAATGTGTAATAATTCAAATGCATTTTTATCTTTAGTTGAATTTAGTCTTTTCTTGTACAGGTTTTTAAATATTCATTCTCAAAAGGATGTTTTAAAGTTATGGTTTAGTATTTTATCCGAAATGGAAAATCCAAAGCACAACATTTTATTACATTTTAATAAGATTGTCATATTTTTTAAGGTTTTTTAATCTACCGATTTCTAGGCAGGGACACTATAATAAAAAACAACGAATGAATTTTTTAAAACATTTGAATGAATGACTTTTAAAGCATTTGATGAGAAGTTTCCAATAAATTCCTATTATTCATGGTTTTGCGATTCCTGATTCGACTTATATTTAAATTTAAAAATCTCATGTTCTCTCGGTGCTTTCATCAAATATTTCCGTAAATCTCCGTTTACGTGCTAAAGTGGTTACTTTCTAGATACTCTCTGGAGCTCATCAAAATGGGAAAAAAAACCGATTTGGAAAGCTAGTTCTACTGGGCTCATTAGGTAGTGTCTAGATGGCGAGTTTGTAAGCAAACTGCTTGCACAAGAAACTGCTAATTGCTAAAAGCAGATTGCTCCGAAACTCTTTTATGTGTTTAATTTAGAGCA
This sequence comes from Telmatactis stephensoni, assembly GCA_029948255.1. NCBI lineage: Eukaryota > Metazoa > Cnidaria > Anthozoa > Actiniaria > Isophelliidae > Telmatactis > Telmatactis stephensoni. The sequence goes on along the minus strand of JALIZF010001393.1, from coordinate 11,182 downwards.
TTGGATTAATGTGTGGTGAAACGTCCAAATATAGACACCAGAAAGCTGATTGAAGAAAAAATACACCAGTGTTAAACATAAAACAATGTTATTGTTTGTTTTACCAATTGATCAGGAAAAAAGAACATCTATCCGGCTATATAGTGTTAATTTTATGAGGCAAAAGTAAGTGACAATCTCGTTGTCACTACTCACATGCATTCTTGTCAAAGCAGATTAAAAACGTAAATAAACAAATGGTACAATAACGTTATTCAATAATTAAAATAAATATGATGGGTGAAAAAACAAGTCCGAAGCCATCGAAATTCAAGAATGGAGTTGCCCAGAATGATCCCTGTATAACAGGTTTTTGCAGAAAGTTTTGTTTATTTCATGGCGTCACCTCCAGTTTTTTTATTGGAAAAGACTTGTCTCGACCGAAATGAGCTCAAAGCGTAATGACCAGAAAAAATCGTCTTTTGTTTTTCCATGGGCTGAATAATATCACTATGTATTGTGCTGTAGTACCACTCTTATTCAAATTTTATCTTTTAGCAATACTGTCAGTGTACTATTACGCCACCGAAACACTAATCAAAACAGATCGTGGTATAATGGTTAGACGGTATTAGAATCACATTAGAATCATTTGATTGAATGTTTGCTTCATTATCGACATCCGAAACTGACGCACTTGTTAAGTGACTGCAAGCTAGAAATTCGCAAACATGAATGTAAGTACCAATCTTCGAGTTGGTTTGTGTTATTTTATTACTAAACAACTGTAATCACAAAAAACTCTTTCACAATTTTGTTGTTGTTGAAATTTTGCATTAATGCAAGAATTCGTCGTCTCAGTAGTCATGTCATGGCCGTCGACTGACTCCAAAAAATGTTAACAATTTGCTTCCTTATAATTAGACCTTTTTGCCGTAACACTATTTTCCAGCCTCGTGCATCTAACAAAGAACTACACCGTAGAATGTGCGGAATGTGAACTTCTTTTGTTTGAAATAAAACTTCCTTTTGTCTTCCAATCAACGCAAGAACGCATAAAAATAAGGCTCCGAGCAACAGAACTTGGAGCCATATTAATGCCTTCTTGATTGGAAAACAAAGGGAAGTTCTATTCCAAACAAAAGAAGTTCACATTCCGCACTTTCTACGATGCAGTTCTTTGTTTCAAGATGTACGAAGTTGGAAAATAGTGTTACGACAAAAGGTCTATTGGCAAAAATCAAGTTAGACAAGGCGCAAAACTGAAAAAGGCGATCGCAAAAAGTGCAGAAGGCATTTTAGGGTAGAGGCTGGTAACATAACTATTCTAAACTAATTTTTCGTGCTGAATCCGAATATGACTGTTACCAAGACGTATTCTGCAGTCTTATACGTGTAAATAACGAATTTTGTGAATTGCTACAGTCATTTCTACTAACGGCTTTTTCATGTAATTCCAAACTTAACAACGGTGACCATAGCTGGAAAGAGCACATCAAAATCAGTAAAACTGTGAAGTTTGAAGGATATCAGTTGAAAAATCAAGGAGATACGAATTTTCAAAAAACGAAATTTTGTATGAAAACACTTACAGTTATGCAAGAGATACCACAGGCACCCCAAGCTCTGTTTTAGTTAGGGCGTTTTACGCGCGCGATGATTATTAGTTTGGGCTACCTGTGTCGTTTGTCAATTTTATTAAGACCATTGGGAGTAAAAAATATCTCGCTAAAAATCGATAAAATTCTGAAAACTTGAATAAAATGACTCTTTTCTTATTTAGATTAGAACTTTTGGAGTCTTTTGGGCTGGTTTTTGGACTCATTTGTGCGCGTTTTGTGGGTTTTTGGCGATTCTCCTTTTCACACTGGTTCTCTCTAGTACTATATTAACTAAAGGCTGGCAACTTCGCCTCCTCACGATCACGAACCGTTTTTGAATGTCCGACAAAATATCCCTAGAAATCGCTTCTCTCGCCAAAACAACACCACAAACACACTGGCAGATAATCACTCTACCGAGAAACGAAGAAAAAAAGACTACTTTATTAATGACTTTATAGAAAACAAGGAAGGTTTTCAGTCAAGTTTTTTCAAAAATGTCTTTCTGCCGATGCTTGGCGGACTTGACTCGGTCAAAAACACAGGCTACCCAAATTCCTTAAATGTGATTGGTCCGTGGTTACTAAGGAAAGGAACCAAATTTTCAATGAACCCTCGGGAGGGAGAGATCTCATTTCGTATCACAACGAAGAAATATTAGAGGGGTGGGCTAGTCTGACAGTGTCTTACTGACCCCCTCCACCCTCATGCTCAAGTAATCGTGAATAATGCTTCTTCGGCAAAAAGGCTGCCTTCGAACTTTTAGTTTTTAAAATTGTTTATGCTCAATTTTTTTAAATTTAAAGACTTCAAAAATCCTGATTTCGATGACCAAAAGCACAGAAGTCGTGGCTATCTAAAAGTGAGTGAAACAGTATTTTCTTTTAGCTGAATGTAGACTTTATAAACTCACCGGGCGATGCATTTTGTGGTCCATACAAAACCGAGAGGTACCCATTCACTTTTGCTTTCCTTCGGTTTTCACAACTTTTGACAATCGCTGATATGTTAGCTATAACAATAATTGACATAAAATCATGAGTAAAGCAAGACGGTGACGTGCCAAAAGAGGGAATTCACGCGAAGCTCGACAAAGAAAAACTGAAGTGCCACAACGTTTTTGAATTTTGCCAGCATTTGAGTCGGAAAATCACTGTGGAAAAAAGGGGTGTTACACATCAAATATCATTCTCCTTTTGCTTTTATGATAACAAATCAAAACAAATCTAACCAATGTTGAAAACATGACAAAATCAACACTTTGTCGAACTTTGTGACAGTAGTTTTTCAGTCAAAGCAAAACTGAATGGCGGCATCTCACTTTACCCTCAGTCTTGTACTTCAGAAGCATTTTCCTCTACGTTTTCAAAAAAAGATAATTATTCATCAATGAACCTACCTTCTAAGAAGTGTTTTTGTTTGAACTGGAGGGTTATTTTGATAGTGAAAGTTTTTTTCTGTTCACTAAATTCTTCTTCTTAACTTTGGACCACAAAATGCATCGCCCGGTGAGTTTATAAAGTCTACATTCAGCTAAAAGAAAATACTGTTTCACTCACTTTTAGATAGCCACGACTTCTGTGCTTTTGGTCATCGAAATCAGGATTTTTGAAGTCTTTAAATTTAAAAAAATTGAGCATAAACAATTTTAAAAACTAAAAGTTCGAAGGCAGCCTTTTTGCCGAAGAAGCATTATTCACGATTACTTGAGCATGAGGGTGGAGGGGGTCAGTAAGACACTGTCAGACTAGCCCACCCCTCTAATATTTCTTCGTTGTGATACGAAATGAGATCTCTCCCTCCCGAGGGTTCATTGAAAATTTGGTTCCTTTCCTTAGTAACCACGGACCAATCACATTTAAGGAATTTGGGTAGCCTGTGTTTTTGACCGAGTCAAGTCCGCCAAGCATCGGCAGAAAGACATTTTTGAAAAAACTTGACTGAAAACCTTCCTTGTTTTCTATAAAGTCATTAATAAAGTAGTCTTTTTTTCTTCGTTTCTCGGTAGAGTGATTATCTGCCAGTGTGTTTGTGGTGTTGTTTTGGCGAGAGAAGCGATTTCTAGGGATATTTTGTCGGACATTCAAAAACGGTTCGTGATCGTGAGGAGGCGAAGTTGCCAGCCTTTAGTTAATATAGTACTAGAGAGAACCAGTGTGAAAAGGAGAATCGCCAAAAACCCACAAAACGCGCACAAATGAGTCCAAAAACCAGCCCAAAAGACTCCAAAAGTTCTAATCTAAATAAGAAAAGAGTCATTTTATTCAAGTTTTCAGAATTTTATCGATTTTTAGCGAGATATTTTTTACTCCCAATGGTCTTAATAAAATTGACAAACGACACAGGTAGCCCAAACTAATAATCATCGCGCGCGTAAAACGCCCTAACTAAAACAGAGCTTGGGGTGCCTGTGGAGATACCAACAAATTTCAATTTTTGAAAATTCGTATCTCCTTGATTTTTCAACTGATATCCTTCAAACTTCACAGTTTTACTGATTTTGATATGCTCTTTCCAGCTATGGTCAAAATCGAAAATTAAAAGTGCATGGCAAAAATGGCTTTGTATCGTGCCAATTTGAGGTTTTAAAAACTCTAAATTTGACCGAGAATGCATATGCTCATTAGTGTGTATGCTACACGTAAATTGATGAGTTAAAATTGTAAACTGAGATCCGCTTATACAAAAATAATTGCACGAAATGTGAAAAAAAATCCTCGCTTACAAAAACGTAAAATCAGATTTTAATACGAAAATAATGCAGTTATATTTTTTCAACGTGTTATCGAGAAAAATGTTAGAGAAGGGAACTGTATTTGTGCTACATCGATTTTTTAGTTAATAGGAAGGATCGCGAATGTAATTCGTGTCATTCCCGATCAAATAAAATAGTACTTGGTCAAATTACTGTTAAATTTGCTTAAAGCTTAAACGATTCTGTTAATTAGCGACTGAATTTTTTACGGAGTATAAATATTCGCAATTTTTACCAACAAGAATATGTTTTTACAAACAATGCTAGTTGAAATTGTTGTTACCGCGCATGAATAATTAACAAAAATCCGCGTCATATGCAGAAATAACTCGCGTTTAGATCATCTGCGCATAATGCGACACAAATCGCGTTCTGTAGCCCTACCGGTCTTTCTGGTTTTGAATTAATGAATGTTTTTTTCCGCCAACATGACGTGAGCGACCGTTTCTACGGAAATACTGGATGGAAAGCAGCGTTTTTAGCCTATTACAAGCTCTAGAAAGAATTACAGTTCTCAAGGAAAACAATTAAATTCTTTTGTTCTGACATCCACAGTAAACATAAACAGTAAACATAAACAGTAAACAGTTATTTATTTTGTTCTTCTATTTTGCAGCTTGACTGGTTGGCTTCGATTTTGGTTTCCATCATGATTGCAGTTACTTCAAGTATTCTGCAACAAGTCTTCCAAATAGAAGCTATCTACGAGAATGAAGAACACGGATTTTATCTGAATGGTACTGACTACAAGTCTTTCTTTACAAGCTATGCACTGTGCTGGTTGGAATGTGAGAAAGATGAAAATTGCAAGAGTCTAAACTACGACACGACGACAGGGAAATGTTACTTGAACAGTCAAAATAAAAGGACAGCACCAACATCTTACATACAGAAAGTCAACTACTACTACAAAACTATTCCAAGACGAAAACCATGTAAGTGACTGGCAATGAAATGATTGGTACACACTAAGCGTGCAACTATCGAGTTTTGGGTGCACGCGGGAGGTTGCTAAGCACGAAATTAGTGAAAGAGTGGCACGAGGCGTAGCCGAGTGCTTAAGAAACCGACCAAGTGCACCCAAACGCGATAGCTGCACGAAAAATGTGAACCAGTCCTATTATAATATAGCTAACGCAAAAAGGGTCAAGTTTTTACTATTGTTTGATTTTGCCGGATTTAGAACGTGCTCGGTCCAAAAATTATTATTTTGTTCGATAAAAAAATGTTCTCGCTTTACTATTTTTCTTGATTTTTATGAAAACTAAAGTCAGTGAACAAATGTTTAATCAATTTTTGCAAAATGAAAGAAAGGAGCTAAATATTTTTACTTCATAAACGTGCGTCATTTATTTATTTATTTATTTATTTATTTATTTATTTATTTATTTATTTATTTATTTATCTATTTATTTATTTATTTATTTATTTATGACTGTGAATATGATGTTAACAAGCAATCATTGTGTACGTATAGGGTGTACAAGAATGCAGTGTTTTACTAGGGAATTAACGGATCGCTAACGGAACGCTGTTATATAAAGGAGTTGAAGCTGTGATTGACCATTCGTGTCCTAGTCCAGACCCAGGCCTCTTTTTACCCCGCTCCGCTTCGGTAAAACAGAGTCCAGGGGCCCGTTTCTCAAAAGACCCGATAACTTTACGTATCCGTTAACTTGTTCGATTTATTCAAGTTAACGGGTCCGTAAAGTTATGGGGTCTTTGCTTTGACAGAGGCAGGACTAGGGCGAGTTTCGACAAAAAAGCAAGAAAAGAAGCCGATATCTCGTTCAGTGTTTCCAAAAAAGCCCTGAGTCAGTGCGTGAGTTTTTCATCTCAGTGGCCGCCACTCCTTTAATTTGATGTAATCTATTTATTTTTATCTTGGTGGACTATTTTATGGAATCATTGAATTCTGTTTAGTCCTGCCTTGATGCATTAGAATTATATAAAATTTATTAAATGTAATGTATTAGAAACTTGATTAAATAAAAAATAAAAAATAAAATAAAAATCTTGAAATTTCCCCGTGTGTGCGAGCTTGCGCATGGTAGAATCGTGCGCAGTAGAGCGCGCGCAACTACGGAATTACCTTAACTGCTTCGATGAATTCGTTTTGAAAATTTGCCCAAAGTGGCTGTTTTATTTCAGATAAACATTCGTCTAACCCTTCGTAAACAGCAGCCATATTGAACGATAGCTTTGTAACCAGGTCACACCAAAGATTATGAATTTTTAATAAAATCCAGCTGTTTGCGCATGCGCACTGGAAATTTCTAATGTTCGACACATTATAGTTCGGCTTTGTCATAATGAACAGCTTCAACATGCTTACTTGGCTTTGACTTGCACTTACAATGTTTTGACCCGTTATTTTGCTCAGCTTCGGCCACTGATAATTTAAGAAATTTGCAGCACATTTTGTTGATTTAGTTTTAGTGAAAAATTATATTTCCCATTTTCTTGATAAAAATACGAACCTTTAAGATCCAAAGAAACGGGGGCAGTCCAAAAGTGACATTTCTCAAAGCATCGTAAAATCGAAGACGTCAATGAGCTCTGGTACTCGCTTTTTCAGCCAGCATAGCAACCACATTGCTTAGTAACGAAATATGTCACAGCACCCTTAAATCATTAGGTTATTTAAATAAGTAATTGATTATGTCGCAAGTCTTTTGGTTGCCACGACAACTATTACATATATTCAGTTTTTCCTGGATATCATTATTATCATGACAGTCCTGTTTTTATCATGACAGCCCAGTGTAAGATTAGCTATGCTAAACTGGTATACTTTAGAAGTATTTTTAAACCTTCTCTAAATAAAGTTCATTATTATTATTATTATTATTTTGCTAGAGACCGCTGAGCTTCTTGACAAAAAAGGCGCATTTATGCCGAGTTAGTCTCCTATTCATAAACGACTCATGGGATATAAATCGATTTCTGTATTTTTTAGACAAACTGTTTTGCTTTTCTCGCTGGTATTTTCAAATAATATATTTTGACACGAGGCTAACCCTGTACCAGTGCGTCTGTTGTCTAATTGTATTATTGTCTAGCTGTATTAAAAAAACAAAAACGAAAAAGGTCTCGGCTTAAGTACAAACATCTCTTTGTATAATTTATTTTGTATTGTATTACGTAATTAAAATATGTTGATTAGTTGAATAAAGAGACGGCGCACGCGTTGTCGTGTGGACAATGACTCCAGTACGTCTTTCTAGTATTGCTGGCTTTCAATTGACGTCACGACGGCCATCTTGGTTGAACTTCAACAAAAGATTGCTCATTAGCGTCTCTTGTTCGTTCAACCAACATGGCTGCCACTCTTTTATATTTTGACTCTCAAGGGAATGATTGAAAGCCAGCAATAACATGAGATATGAAGTACATTCGGTTGAACGGGGGAGCGAATTAGAATATAATATTAATAGAGGGTTTCTGATCGGCTATTGTGAACAAAAGAGTACAGGGGCCGGTTGTTGATCATGAAAGACGATTAGCGTTAACCCAGGATTAAATCTAAAGAAACCATTTACTTTAACCTAGGATTAGCGTTAATCGACATTCGAAGAACCGGGCCCAGGTGTCCAAGAATATCGTCTACTGATTTCAATTAAACAGGTTCACAAATCTCCCAAGAGTCTTTGCATGGATTCAATGGAAATGAGGAATTCATGTTTTGACATTTAAAGTCCCTGAAATATAATAGAGCATAAACACTTTTAAAACATATAAAACAGCCTACCTAATAAATATTATCAAATTCTTTTACCATTTTGTACTATTTAGTTAGTTCTGTTTTATTCGTTTATTTATTTTTGCGTTTCAGCGTTTTTTATAGCTTAATCCTAAACTTTTATTTTAGATCATTGGTCAAAAATGAATGAAGGACCAGTATGTTTTGGGGCCAAGAATGATGACTTTGGTGTCTTCCATATTAACAACACTGGCAGAGTAACGAGGCTGAAACATGTTCACATTTCTGGGTTTGTTCGTTGTATACCGCAGGATATCTGGAACAAATGGGGATGCCATAATTTTATGAGAACTGGAAGAAACTTTTTGGCGACCATACTGACTGACAAGAACAATGTAAAGATTTTGCCCACTGACGCAATGGTTTTGGAACCTAAAATTTTTGGCTATACACTGCCTGGATACGGCCTTTTCTCACCAGAGATTGTGTTAAACTTTCCCTCCATTTTTGATGTTCGTTCGGGAGAAACATATCGCCTTTGGCATGGAGAAGATTTGAAGAATTTCTGGGACGGTGACAACGGTGGTAGAGTGTGTGTTGATGTCTACATGTATGGCACCTTTGATTATAAGAGTGACTTTGATTAAATCTCATGCGTGTAAAGGAACTAAATTCTTACAAGGCACCAAGTACTTACAAGTACATCTGCACTGTGATTAATTAATAAAATATAACCACATAGCACATACACTCTGATTGGGTAAAAAGCATGTTTATATGAGGCTCTGTAAACACATGTAGTTTCTTTGGCTATCTTTGAACAGCATAGGTATAAAGGTTTAAAACCGCAAAAGTACAATACAATATGTTGAGCAAATTTCATGACAAACCATTGGTTTTAGCAAAACTTGACAACTAAGCTAGAGTCTTCTTTGATATCTTTTTATCAGTACGGGGGGGGGGGGGGTACTCAACCCCATTTTGGATAGGGGTGTGCCGCCGGAGTTCTAGAAACCTGACCCCGTTTAAGACACTCGAAAGTGAAAAAATCATACTCTGTTCAAGACAAAAGAGAAGAAAATCGACCCTAGCCTCGTCTTTCGATTCCGATCCGTTGCATACGATTAGACAAAAAACGGTTGAGGAAGCGCTTTTTTTGTTTATTTTGAATATAGTACCCTATCTAAGACACAAATTTGATATGGCTTGGGATCTCGTCAAGATTATAGATCCTGTTTAAGACAATTTTGGGTAAAATGTATACCCTGTTCAAGACAGCAGGGCCAAACGATACCCTATCCAGCGGCACATACCCGTATAGCAAATACATGGGTTATCAGTACTGCTACTGTCTAGTTTACATCAAACAATCATAATTACAAGTCTTTTGATCCACGCTTAAACAAAATAGAAAAGACTGCAAGACATTGATGATAAAGGAGAAAAGGAAATGTCCCCGAGTTTTTAACACTGCAAGCCAAGTCTGAAAAATTTAATGACCATTGCCTACGGCTCGGTTCTAGCACAATCGCTATGGGAAAGTTTCACGAGTATTTATATCAGGCTAAATGAACATAACACAATAACACTAAAATATATAACAAGTAATTTGATTGGAGGCCGCTGTATTTGGCGATGTGGATCAAAATCTGATATCTTTGGTGATAAGTCGGTGAATATGTATTCATTTCTTAAGGTCAACTAAAGCCGCTTCGGTCACGTCTTGCACAAGTCAACGTTTTACACAGGAAAAATCAGATATCTTACACACTATGTAAAAATCATGTCAATATACATTTACATGGTTTTAACATAGTATGTAAATAATAAGACCATGTAAAAACCATGTCAATACGTTTTACATGGTTCGAAAACCATGTAAATTTTTGAGAAAATTTCTTCTTCTATCAGTAAACCATGTAAATGTCATGTAAGAGTTAGACCATGTAAATATACGGTAAAAACCATGTAAAAACCAAAGAGACTCCAAGTGCATTATACCATGTAAAAATCGTGGAAATGCATAGTAGATATGATTATTCAGTATCAACAACACGCACAAACTCAGTAATGATTTAAAATCTTTACTCATACTCGATCTCGTACTCAGATCTGAAGTTCGCTTGAACATCAGATCCTAAAATATTTTAGCATTGTATAAAATGATGCCTTAGAACAGAGTTTCTGCAAGGTTTACAAGATAATAGCGGAGCTCCCGCGCGGGCCGAAGGCCCGCGCGAGCGGAGCACCATACCTAAGAAAAAATGGTAACCCATCGAGTTGATTTTTGATGGACACACAGGGAGCCCAACGGTTGTACGTCCGTCCGTACATACATACATACATACATACATACATACGTCCGTACGTACGTCCGTGTACATCGCGATGTTGATTGGCTGATTGATTTTTGGCGCCAAACAAAAACTTACTTCGCGCGTGCGGTCATCCGGGAATGCTTACCAAATGATACTAAAGTTTTTGTTTATACAGAAAACTTTTCAGTTGAAAGTTTTCAGTTTACTGAACAACAACACAACATCTATCCATACATTATTTATACAACAAAAAAACAACAAAACACAAATCCACAATGAACCAAAAGGATAATAATGGAGAAGTCAAAACAGCGAAGACTAAAAGAGTTTTGACAGAAGAGGAAAAGCTAAGGAGGCGTGAAAGAGAAAGAGAAAGACGAAGAAATCTCATTGAAGAAAAGCGAAAAGCTGAAAGAGAAAGAAAACGTGAATGTAGACGAAACTTCACGGAAGAAGACAGACTACGGAACGTGAAAGACAAAGGGCGTTGAGAGAGAGAACTTCACCAGGGAAGACAGGGAACACGAACGCCAAAGAAAAAGGGTGTTGAGAGACAACTTCACCGAGGAAGACAGGGAACACGAACGCCAAAGAACAAAGGGTGTTGAGAGAGAACTTCACCGAGGACGACAGGGAACACGAACGCCAAAGACAAAGGGTGTTGAGAGAGAACTTCACCGAGGACGACAGGGAACATGAACGCCAAAGACAAAGGGTGTTGAGAGAGAACTTCACCGAGGGAAGACAGGGAACACGAACGCCAAAGACAAAGGGTGTTGAGAGAGAACTTCACCAGGGAGACAGGGAACACGAACGCCAAAGACAA
>JALIZF010001362.1:0-259436 GCA_029948255.1 Telmatactis stephensoni | reverse complement strand
TTTCGATAATGGCCTTTTTTCTGAAGGTATTTGCCTGGAATTTGTCCGAAAGCTGTCAACTGTTGACCCATGCATACAAGCTTCTTTTTTTCTCATACTTTTCTAGCAACATTTTTAGTTTAATTACACGATTTTATTTCCTTTTTCGTCAAGTAATGTTCTGCAGTACGCATGCGCTGAGTGCCAGCGTAAACGATCAACCCAAAACACTACTGCGCATGCGTGTGCTGTTTTTTATGTTGTCATAACGACCACTATTGGGTAATTTAATTTGCCTGTCGTTAGTCCCACGTCACAGTCACTGCACATGATTGCCGCTGGCTTGTTGGACCGCGAGTGTTTTTGAGGCCTATTAAAAGTGAATGAATTTTCAAGGTTTTATGGACGTTACCCAAGGAGGCGAACCTCTTTTAGGGTCCGTTCTCGTGAAGGCGAGTTGTCCCTGGTAGCAGGGATAACTCTTTTGTTTTGTGTCCCCCAGAGAATAAAAAACAAACAAGTTATCCCTGCTAACAGAGACAGCTCGCCTTCATGTGAACGGGCCCTTGGGCAAAAAATGAAAGAGGTTCAGCTCAATGGGTATGCTGAGATATGACCTTGTTAATAAACTGATTCTCTTCCATTTGTCACTGTCATCTAAAAAGCTTGCTCAATTCCGGTCAAACCTGTTGAGCCTTGAATGAAACTCGCTCAAAACCTATTTGAAATGTATCTTACCCTTTGATTCCTCACGCTCCTTTGCCCTTAAGAGGAAAAGGAGGAAGGAATGTTGTCAAATGTCAACGTTATCTATAAAGGCCGCCCTAGCGCTTACGCACTTCAACAAGCCAAGGACAATCATGGTGTAAATAGATATCACATTCAATTTAGATGAGTGCATTTCAATGAATATAATTAAAGTAAGCAATGTGTAGAATTATTTAATGGTGGAAGATATTTTAGGGCATACCCTAAGATAGATAGATAGAAGATATTTTAGTGGCTCACCCTTGTGTCAGGAAAGAGAGGAATGGCGCTAGTACCCATTCTGATTCGTCCAATGATGAAAAACTTTGATGTGACTTAAAGCACATATTTGAATGATGTTTGTCTATTTTCCGGTAATATTTCTTCAGTTTTTCAGAGTTATTGATTGTCTATTTATTGTCCTAATTTGTCTCCACCTAAATATGAATGATATAGATATTTATAATAGTTGAATGGAGTAGTATATTGTGTAGCGAGTACACCCAATTCTTTAAAGTGTCCACAGCTTGAATAGCTGCAAAAGAAATGAAACGATATTTCTATTTTCGCTTTTCAACCTCTCAAGCATGGACACGTATTATTCCACAACGTATTGGCTTCAAGTTTGTCTAGGAATAAGGCAGTTGCCCTTCCTATAAAAGACGATTGTAGAACCAATAGTTTGGCTAGAATATATAGATGTTTCAAACACAACTTCAAGCGACACGGCTAACACAGCTGAGGTTATAATTTAGCTGTAAGATTTCAAAATTCTTTTAGCTTGTGTAAATGGTCCGAGAAAAAAAAAATGAAAAAAACAAAACTGCTATGAAAACACGTTGAAAGATAAGCTTATCGGGGAGTATCCTTTCTCGCTCGAAACACGAAAGAATGTTATCCATGAATTTAGTCATTCTTTTGTTGGACATAAAGCTGCTACAAAAACAGGACTTTTAATACTATTATTATCATGATAAAAATTATGAAATAAATTAAGCGAGAATTAACAATGTAAATCTCATAAGAAAAAAAATTATTTTCAAGTAGAATTTCTTAGGGAGGGAAAAATTAAAACTTAACTTCATTAGATTCAGTTTTCTACAGGGTTTGTAATGGATGCTGGAAATGGCTGGGGTTTATATATAGCCGTAATCTACGTTCATATTCTGTACCTAACGTTAATTTAAAGATTTCTTCTTTGCGCACTGTACCTGACGGACGTTGTGGTTACGTTCAGTGATCAAACTTGTTTACATGACTTGCGTTAACATATCGTATCTTGCGTACGTTACGGTACGATCAGATATCGTACTTATAACGTGTGAACTACGTTCACCTATCCCTATCAGACCTGACCCGAACACCATGGTTACGATCAGATATCGTACTTTTGTTAGTTCACACATCATTACCTGAGATTTAGATTACGTATACGTAACGAATCTGACAAACGTTAAGGGTATGTTCACGCAACAGACCAGATGCATATGTTATGGTTACGTTAACTAATCGTAATTGTAAACGTGTAAGTCACGTTCATGTATCGTAACTGATTGAGCAGTTTTCGTATGAGTGGGAACTTACCGCGCCATGCCGTAACCGTGTCAGTGCCGTAACTGTAAAAACTTCAAAATTCCTGCCGTAAACTGTACCGTATAGTGACCTTGCCCTTTTCCCAGTCATACGAGCTCTGCAGGTTTACATTGCATTCAAGTGCCAAATCTTATACTTGTTAAGGTTATGTTCTGGTGATACTTTCATTCATACTTTCCAATTGTCTTTTCCTTTAATTGAAAACTTTGCTCATATCCATCATCCTATTACATTAGTCTTTATTGTCATACTAGATCAATTAATTTAGTGTGTTAATCATAATATATGAATTTATTCTAAGTCTCTATACAAATAAATATAGTAGACAACATTTCTGTGGCCCATGCCATACAATGATTTCACAATCATTTGAATTCATTTGTGGAAAAAAAATAAACTTAAATTAAATTGTAAATAAATGAAAGTCATTGAAAAAGTAAAATAATGTAATTTCATTTCTAATTTCTTCCCAAAGTAGCACAGTTTTTTGCATAAAGAGTGTGTATTGCAAAGTTTGTAGTATAATTGTGTCTAAAGCACTTCCATAGCTTTCTTCTGTCAGGTTGAATCAGGCCTATGAATTTGGTTCATTTTTTCAAGCTGCATGACACACTGACTTGCTGATGTTTTCTGCATTATCAAGCTTGTTAATATTTTTGCATTATTTACATATTCATAAAGTCAGTACTGCCATATTGGGCATGTTAGACCTATTTCAAATGCCATACCTTTTATGTACCATTCTCAATTCAAATTCTACTTACAGTGAACTCCCTCTAAGGTGGACACTTTCGGGAGCATCCCTTAGTGTCTGCCTTAGAAGGATGTGTCTGCTTTAGAGGGGTTCACTTTAGATGAATGGCCATATATTTAGCTGGCTCTTGTATGCTGACCATTGCCAAAGCCATTCTAAATGAAACGTGCAGTTACAATTTAATTAGATGCCAAACTTTCCAATTATAAGCACTTAATGGTATGACATCTGAATTAGATCTTAATGAAGTTTTCCATGTATTGAATTATCAAGCTCAAACTAAAGAACCCTCAACTAGAAAACATTTCAGTATTGAATACTTATAATCATAACCTTTAAGTTAACAAATATTTATTTTTGTTTCATGTTTTGATCCAAAGAATATGTATTTATAAGAACCAGAGAAATATAACCTGGGGAAGATTGAACAAATAAATTTAATATAGAAGTAGAGTCTTGTCAGTGGGCAAGGCATTACTGGGATACCAAAACTCCCATCATTCATTGCAAGTATAGTGTTATTATAAGCTACTGGAAGTTCTATATATTTGCTTGGGGGTATCTCAAGAAATAGTGTGCCATTTGTAAGCAGATCTGATATTCTTGGCATAAGGGCAATAACAGAGGTAGACTGTGGTTCCGTAGGCTTGGCTCATTTGTCTGTACAATTTGCTACTGTGACTCATAAATTAAATGTCTTGCCACTTTGCAGCTTGATTTACTATGACAAACAAGCAAAAAGCTCCAGGAGCTGGATGAAATTCAAGAAAATTTATAGAGAAGACTGCTTTAGAAGCATCAATACCTCTGTCCATCTGCTTAGAGTACCTAGATTATAAAACTACTGTAACATTGTAGGCAATTTACTGTAAACATTCTTCACAAAATGGGAATATCAAAAGAAATAAAATGATAATACTCTGCAAGACTTGTTTCATTGATGGATTAATACTTCCTCAATTTGTGGAAAGGGGTAGTACCCCTCCCCCCATTTAGACATTACACTTCTATTAGGGAACATGCTTTTGTGTGATTCATCTGGTGGAAGATTATAGGGATTCAAAGGGGAGTGAAGCCCTTGTCTGTGGTAACCATAAGGAGGGGGGCGCTAATATTCACAATATCCATGATGTTGATTGGCCTCCAAGACCAGGGTAGTAAGGTGGTATAATGATCACACCAGAAATCACATGGAGGGGGTTTGTAAGGAGGGTATGGAAACCGCAAACAACACTGAGAAAAAACTGCAATACAAAATAATTGTCAAAATCCCCAAAACTTCAAACCACATACAAAATCCAAAGTCAAAAACTGCAGGTTGAAATATATAATATATAGCTGCAAAACTGCATCAAAAATAACACAAAACTGTAGCAGCTACAAAACTGCATCACCACAAACTTTGTCTCCCCCCACATATAATTTTGATGCAATCATACTGATCCTTTTTATAGCAAATCACGCATTATGAAGGTTCATTCATGGATCCTACATCTAGTTTTGTAGCAAATCATGAGTCATGCAAATTTGGCCCTCTGCCACCCTGAGACTTTGTTGTAGTGATCGATCGATATTATGCCAAACTGAAAACTATCTACAGTCCAAATCCTATCCCATCTAGTGATTCACTGTACCAGGAAGACAAGGTTTGTTGACTAGAAAACACTGACCTAAAAACTCGAGTGGGTATGCTGTGCTTCTATGCAGGCTAATTATGATTCAATATCTGGGATCCCTGTGTTCCAATCAATCATGTATCTCTTTATTACACAGGGATACCAAAATGAATTAATTCATGGAAAATCAAAGTACACATTTTGCAAAAGAGTATAGAAATTTTAATTTCTAATTCAATCCTATATTTTTTTCAATACTTTTAAAATTTGTTTACTTTAAATACAAAATACTTTCATGCAATGTTATGTGATACAGGATTTTTTATTTATTTTATAAATACAGTATTTTTCAAGCTTTTAAACTTTATAGACTATAATTTTTATGGTTGCTCATTTTCAATGAGCAAGGCTTTTACTTCCCTATAGATCACTTCAATATTCTTACTAATTTTGTCAATATCTAATGAGCTTTTATCATGTAATTCCAAAAGTCACAGTACAGAAATATATTTACGATAGCTGGAAAGAGCACGTCAAAATTAGTCAAACTGTGAAGTTTGAATGAAGTAACTTTCAACCTCACGAAGATATGAATTTTCCGAAATCGAAATTTTGTATGAAAACATTCGCTGGTAGCTAGGCAAGAGATGCCTACCAGCAAAGGTTTTCTTACAAATTCACACTTTTCAAAAATTCATATTCTCGCGAGTTTTGGATTTAATTCCTTCAAACTTCACAGTCTTGCTAATTTTAACATGCTTTTTCCAGCTATGGTAATTCTTTTTCTGTTTTACGAATTTAAAGATACCTGATAAAAGCTCATTAGCTGAGTAAAATATCACTGAATTCTGGTCAGTACATACTTCACTTTATAAAATATCCCATTTGGTACAAGTTTAATTATTGTCATTGGGTTATGGTCAGGCTTAGTATTAATCAATAATACTTACAACAAATGAAGTAACTACCAAATATCCATACCCCACTGGTCCTCTGGGAATTTTAAATTCTCTCCTAAGAGAAATGACAAGGTTTTTAAGGAACAAAATTGGAAATTCCAGAGGGGTGGGGGACATTTCAAATCCTCCATGGTGGAGTATGGATATTTCGTGCAACCACACTGTCATTGTCTCTTTTATTTCTTCTTGCTATTATTATCCCTCCCCTCCTATATTAGTTGTCTTTTGACAAATTCTTCAAATTCCTGTCTCCTTGATTCCAAATAGAAAATCCTTCACAAAGTTCTTACCCCTTTCACTTCATCACTTTCCATTGCTTCCTCCATTTCAACTCTACTTGACTCCAATCCTTGTGTTTCTTCTCCTCTCCTTTCTTGCCTCTCTTCAGTGGTTAGTGTCTCTAGATTTTCTCCTGAAGAAACTTTTTCACAAGTTGCTCTCACTGGAGTTGAGGATGGTAATATTACATGTTCCTGAAGCTCATCATCACCATCATCATATGTGCTTTCTTCATTGACAATCACCTCAGAAGCTGATTCCGTACTACTTGTGCTTAGCCCCTTCTCACACATATCTTCCCTAATTTGTTCTTCCAGTTCCCTGGTCACACCAGCTGTGCTGGCAAAGATTTCTGGTTGTCTGAAGTCCAGGAAGTCAAAGTATGACCAGTTGAATTCCAGTTCACCTTGGTCTTGATCAGCATGAACAGAAACATGAGCATTTGTACAGCTAGTAGTGAATCCTTCAATACCTGAATCATTATCATCATCATCATCCATTTCATCATCGTCATCAAAGACAGCAGCAGCTGATGATGCTTCATAACTGTTGCTCCTCATTAACCTCACTATTTGCTCAGAATCCTCATTTACAGACCTTTCTGGTGTAGATAATGATCTATATCTTGTTGGCCATACATTTTTACTTGCTTCTTCATGAGCATTCCTTGGTTTATTGTCCAACACTATTTTGCGACCACTAAAGAATGAGAATATCTGAGCTCTGTAGGTCTTGACTTTTGTCAATGGGTTTCCATCAATGGAGAGATATCTTAATTGTGACATACTTGAAAGGTTACGAAGCTCCTTTAGACTTCCAACACGATTGCTTGTTAAATCCAATTCAATTAATCCACACAAGCTCTCAAGGCAACTAAGGCTTTCTAGACTGTTATAAGATAAAATCAAAGACTTAAGGTTAGGTACGTTTCTTGAATTGCCTTCAATGGTGCAGATTGAATTGTAAGACACATCTAGATGTGTTAGGCTTGGACAGTTCATTTGAGTAAGATCTAATGTTACAAACTCATTGTGTCTCAAATCCAAGCTTTGCAGAGCTGGCATTAGCTTAAGAGAATCATCAAACATTGTTAATTTGTTGTAGCTGAGGGAAAGATTTGTCAGCTGTACCCAAGGTTGAATAATAACTCTATTTTTGGTAAGTTTTTCTGTTGCCTGACTGCGCCATGAAGCGACTGCACTTCCTCCATGAGCTGATGCTTTTCGTTTTCCAACAACCCTATCAACCAAAACTTCTCTCATGGTCTTAAGAGAATGTCGCACTGCGAGATACTTGAGTTGACTTTGTAAGGAATCTAGACCTTTCATCAAGTAAACAGGACAGCTGTCAATTTTTAAACTCCTAAGAGCTTTGAACAGAGAAATATCAAATTCCAGATGACTAACCAAGTCTTGTCTTTCCCTTGAGTTATTGTGGCAAACGCACAACTCTTCTAAATTATATACAAAGCTATACAAATGTCCTAGATCTAAGGGTGAGTGTTCAGCTGATAAATGCATTGGTTCTGGTAACTGAAGCTGTCGTGTTATGCAGTATAGTTGAGTCAGCGTGAATGTATAAGACCCAGCCTCGGCTAGGATCTTGTCTCCTTTAACCAAGAGTTCTTTAGCAAGGCTATTAGTCACTGCCATAACATCATGCCCACCAACATCAAGGAACTCCAAGATCTCTGGCGAAGTAGAAACATACGTAGAACTATTCACCAGTCGTTGAAGATAGTGTTCTAAGGCATCTCTACGATGCTCCAAATGTTTCAAGGACAACTTCGAAGTGAGTTTCTTTGGAGGAAGCATATCTCTGGGAATTCCATAAGAAGCAACCAGCTGTTTATGGAGTCTGCTAAACTCACGATATCTCTTCAGTACAAACCAGTGGTTCGATTTAGTCATGACATCAATCTTATATAAAGCATGTGGTGAAGGAATGGCCTTCTTCCATACTTCTCTGATGACAATATGAGTTATGAGAGATGGCGAAGGTTGATTGCTCTCCAAGGACGAAGACCTTCGCTCTTTTTGCCACAACGTGCTGCCGGCTGGCGGTAGAGATCCCCTCAAGGACGTCATTTTCTGCTCATAGAAGCTTTCTCACATAATAACGATTAACAAGGAAAGTCTGCCTTTCCTCATTGTTTAGGAATTTGTGTGGTTTTAGCTCGCTTTCAATACTACTTTCAAGATATCGAACGCCATCTTGAAAATGAACCAAGGTAATAGCGCGGTTACAAAGCTGGATCAGCTGATTCTCACAAGGTTTACTCGGGCTAACACAAACCGCGTCTGATTTTGTGCACAATTCTTTCTGGCCCTCCCTTTTAGCCTGCATGAAAAATGATGACCACCCCCCCCCCCCCCCCCCCCCCCCCCCCCCAATTTGCACCAGCCCTCCCCCCTCTAATTATTGCCCTGTCCCTAAGCTGAGATAACAGGGGCGTCCAGGGGGAGGGGAGATTTTTTCATTAATATTTTCAAATTCCCAACATCTGCTGTCAGAGGCGTTGTCTAGCAAAGACAAGATGCTTAAGCTGAGATAACAGGGGCGTCCAGGGTGGGTCCACGGCACGGTTCACGGAAAATAAAACGGTCACGAACCACGGACAACTTTCTGATACAAGAAAAGATTATTGGCGAAGAAACCTGCTTAACTATGTTCTCATTACACCATTCATGCAGTCTTTTCGTTATACGCAAGTGTTTTTAGACTGAATGAAACTAACAAGCGCAGGTCGGATTTAGACAACTTGAATTACTTTTTCGTCTTCTTTTTTTCTGGAGAAAAACTTTAATGATTTACGTTCCACAGAACACGAAATCACGGATCTCGAACAATTATTTCAGCTTTTATCGCGTCACGTAATGTATTTCATGAATCTCTAGCAATTATTTCTTCCATTCCCGAACCACGAAAAATGAAAATGATTGACTATCACGAGTCACGCAAACCCCCTGCGCGATCCTGAGATAACTACAGTATAAGGTTGTATTTAGGGGGCCTTGAAATAAAGTTAAAAAAGGATTTATAGTTTTGATATCAATGCCAAATAATAAATATAAAGACAAATTGGACCACTGAATACAACCACAAAGAAACAATGATTGCTTTGAAGCTTTATTTCTCTTTGACTTCATTGCATGAGTCAATATTGTGACAAGGACATTGCCTTACACTTGCACCATTTCTGGCTCATCCTTTACGGAAACATTATTACAATAACTCCTTTTAAAAGAGCCCCGGACAACATTTCTCTCAAAGTAGCCGCGCTTTGTGATGTTTCCGGTGTATTTATAACGAAAAACAACATACAAGCAATTCATGCCGCGCTTCCTCGCTGTGGCCGTGCCGACGCCAAGCTCACTGGAATCTTTCCAAACAATTTGTGTGAAGTGACCAGTCTCGTAGGAAAATCCTGGCCTGCGGAAGTCGTAAAGACAGATCTCGTCATACCTGTAAAACGTATAATAACAGCGGTATAACAGTTGGAATTTCGGTTGGAATTGTCAGTAGTTTCTGATCCATGCACCGATCGTCTTTGAGGCGATGCTTAGAGTAGATTTCGTATGAGTGCGAAAACGGCATCGCACGGTCACGGTACGGTTATGGCAGGAGTTTCGAATGTTTTATAGATAAAAACGGCACGTCACGGCATGGCGCAGTCCGTTTCACACTCATACGAATTATCTGCTCTAAGCAAACCTTTTTATACTGATTAAGTAAGAATCAATAAATTATGAACTATTAAAGACGACGTCCACACTTTTCCATGTGAATTTAACTTCCGTCACTGAAAGGGTGTTTGCTTTAAACAAATAAAAAACGGCTTTTGCGCGTGCGTGACCTAAACGTACCGTAACAAAAAGATGCAATTTCAAATTTATACGAATTAGTGTGGACGCCGTTAGCCTAAAACATAGTTTTCTTACAGGTCTTTCACAGACAGCCTGGGAGGCAGTGGATCGCCACGAGAACTGCAGCGATAGATGAGGTTCTCTCCAATCTTAGGGCGAGTTTTTTTATCAGAGTATTTTAGACGGCCCAAACGCGCCAATGTACGAGCGTAGGATGTGGCAGAGCGGCTTAGTCCCCTGTTAAGGCGTAGAGGAGACGCGTCGTGGATACGACGATATTCGTTGTGAACTTGTAGGGCTTCCCTGGCGTAATCTCCTGTAGGAAAAAGTTTTTTATATATTGGTAATTTTATGGTCAAACTCTGGCCGAGCACTATATATCTAGTACAGAGGCCTTCGTTTTCAGTGTTTATTTCAGTACGTATTGCTATTTAGCAAGAGAAAATTTTCTCTTGTATTTAGTTAGTCTGGAGAGATTCAGGTTTATCCTTCGGGAGGGGTACAGTGTCAGAAATCGGAAACAGTCGGAGGATTTACAAGATATTTTAGAAATTAAAGTATCGCCGTTAAGAATATTGTCCAAAGTCGTCTCACAAGGGCTGCGCACCCCCCTGCATCTCGCCCCTAAACCGGCACCGGCTTTGCATTCTCTTTTAGACCTAGTTTAGAAACTGTACTGTCCGTGTGCTGTACCAATTTGTGATTGTTGTAATTTGAAAAAGGACCTTCAGGCAGCGTCTGTATCAATTTCAAACTTGCTGTGGTTTGATTTGAAGCAGCACTGATGCAGGCGCGCGTTCGGAAAACCAATGGCAGCACAAGTCAAAATCGTAGGGATTCAGTATCATGAGCTGAGAAAGACTTGACATGGCAGTAAGGTGTCTGATAAAGCTATTACGTTCACAAAACCCTGATGACGTATATATTTCTACGTTTGCATTTATATATCGTAAACCCCATTGAAGACAATTGACGACTAAAAGTGGATCTGTCAGTAAAACAACTTACCAGCAACAGCCGAAAGAGCAAGACTTCCAAGCAAAAGAAATGTGAACAACATTTTCCTGTGGTTGAAAAGCATCCGCATCTAGTTACTGTCAGTTTTAGAAAGTTTTACTGACAAAATTTTCACTTAATTTAAGGGGATGCTTTCGGTGAGGGCTCGGGTAATTGTTTGAAAGCGGGTTACGGTTAACCCAGGATTAACGAGAATGGTTTTCTTCAAGAGACCATAATACTAAGAGAGCGAAACTCAGTATTGATGTCTGTGCGATATTCGTGGCGACTAACAATTGAATTCAAATGCTGAAAACAAACGGTCCTGTCCACGCGCACGTCAAAAATCAAATTCTATTGTTTGAAAGCCTTGCGCGCGCGATGGCAAAGTTACTAAAAATAGCCTTAGCCGCCACCAACATCGCACAGACATCAATACTGATTTTCGCTCTCTCAGTATTATGGTCTCTTGATTTTTTGAAATATAATTCTGGGTAAGCGCTAACGCACTTTCTAAAAACTGCATGCATGGGCCAAGATTGGTCACTTGACAACAATTTCAAAGCTAATATCTTGGATTCTCTTACCTTCTATAACTTCGTATTCTTTCCCTTTTCACGTTCTAAAACTCTTCGTTGAAGCAACTACAGTGCAACAACTTTTATGGAACACCCCACGTCATGACTATTTACGTTCAACACGTGAACAATGTATTATATATTTATATCTATTTGTTTTTGCCAGTCCTGACGGGTCTTCTTGCTCTTGTTTCTGTCAGTCGATCATAGTTATTTAGCACAGTGGCGCTAAATCAGATGGGTGGTGACTATGAGCCATGATTTGACACTAACCTCTCAATGGTGTGATTGTGATTCTAGTCAGGTCATGCTCTGGTCTCTGAACCATCTGTCTGGTCACGTGACTTTTCTGAAGGTTTTGTTAAGAAGCGCACGCAGCGCGCTTGTTCGTGGATAAAATGTTAAAGAAATCTATGAAGGGTGATTATTTTGTGATTATTTAAGTCTTGAAAGGTATCTAAGCTTCCAAGGAAAAGAAGTCAAATATGTTGGTGTGCTACTACTGATCTTAGTTTACTCTCTCGCGCTCGAGCTGTCTCCCTCCCCCCAACCAATTGCAAATCTCTTTTTTGTCGTCACGACAAAATCTCATCGGTCGGCGCGGGTCATTTTTCGTATTTCAGTTAGGAGACTTTTGCTAGACCTTCCACATCATTAGAGTCGTTTTCGTATGAGTGGGAACACTGTACGGTACGATACGATACGGTTACGGCATGAATTTCGAATGTTTTTATAGACATTACGGCACTGACACGGTCACGGTACGGCGCGGTAAGTTTCCCACTCATACGAAAACGACTCTATGACTAAAATCTTTTCTTAGAACGTCACGTTCTTTTGTGTGTTGGACGATTTTAATTTGCTTTCTGTCAATCATAGTTCAATAGAAAGCACTTTAATAATCAAACATGATGAACAGTTTCTACGTGGACAAGGAACAGGTCCATTTATCTTCATTCTTGAAGAGTTTAATTTGGAAATCATTTTTTCACCTTCCTCAGACCCGGCCCTTCACAAACATTAACGGCCGGTGATATATGTTTTACATATTCAGCCGGTGACAAACTACTTGTAATATTTTTTCCTGTAGTTATAACTTCTTATTCTTAACACCTATTAAAAGACCTAAACTAGTCATTTTTATCAAAAGTAAAATGCTGCGGCAATTGAACATTTCTGCAAGCTTGGACTTGATCGAAATTCAATAACATTTTTATCATCGTGATCGACTTTGCTAATCTGATAATGGACCAATGGAAAATTAATTATTAATTAGTTGTATTAAAGAAAATTGACAATTTTTGAAATTTTTGATTGATATTTATTAATAAATCATAAGAACAATTTGTTTATTAGAAAAATATAAATGATTTGATATATATACTATAATGATAAAATAAAACTATAAATGTTAAAATGAAAATCTGTGATTGGTAAAACTTATGAAATATAAACTCTTGATATTAAAAATATCGTCAGAACAGTAACAATTTTGTGCCTCGTTGGGCGATTTATTTTGATAAGTATTTGTCACATTGGACGTATTTTGTGCCTCGTTGGGCGATTTATTTTGTTGACACAATTCCATAGTATGGTGTCTCTCCATGGATGTTCTTATCGTAGAAGAGAGGACTCGATCGGGTAGATAGTTCAAAGAAATTGTCTCTTCATCAGGTATAGAGGCTTCTTCAAAAGCTTTTAAGTACATAGCATCTCCTTCGAGAAGAATTTCATCGACTGTTTCGGTTGTCCACGTCAAAATATGGCTCGAGTTTGCACATAACAAAGCTGAAAGACTCATAAAAGCACACTGTCTTCCTCTAGAAATATCGCTGAAACGATTATTACCTTGATGAATACTCCCACGAGCGAAAATAGTAGAATTAAACATGATAAATTTGGGGACGTACCTTCATGACACAACTTGCGACGAGAAGAGGATGACCTCGTGGTTTAATTCGCATATCAGCCGACGACTACCACTGATGCGTGGCGGCGCAATTGATTACGTCACAAAAATTCATACATCGCTACATAGTCCAAAAAATCGACCTTGTCTCAGTATTATCGTGCGACACAGGGAGCCCGCAAGAAGAGATTGAATTTGTTTGAAATAGTAAGCTGCTCCGCTCGCTTCGCTCGCTCCGCAGCAAAAAACTGAATTTCACATGCGTTTGACTAATGTTCCACATAGCATTTTGAAAAGGCTGATTTGACGGCTTTGACTTTTCGCAATATTGTTTGTTTTAAACATTAAAAAAAGCTTTTTTATCCGACATATATTGCTCCATGAAAATATCTCCTGATTTTGATGACAATTAAATCAGCAATTTATTCTGAGTAAATTAAATAACCTCGTGAATACCTTTTACGGTCTCACTTCCGAGTAATTAAAGTGGTATTTACAATTGGGGAATTAAAAGCTTTAGCTTAGGTAACCAAAAACATCAAACACATTAATCCTCCTCAACTCGATTCAATTAACTGAAGATGGGTTCATTTGAAAAGCTCAGTAATCTTTTGCAGTTATTAGAGTTATTTGGCATCAAATAATATGAAAGTTTTACTGAATCCGTTTTGCCGTTTGAAAGGTGTTCATATATCACACATCTTTCCACTTTGAACCTTTTTCCGATTGTTTTCCAGTTATAGTCGGTAAACTGTATTTTATCGACATTTTCTGTAGAAAGATTAATGTTTAGTTCTAGGAATAAACTGAGAAAAACAAATTTGCTTTGGACGTGTCTTTTACTTTTTAACGTAAAGTTTTGAATACACAGCATCATTTGGTTTTGTTCGGTTGTTGTTGTTTTATTTTGTTTTGTATGTTTGTTGTTTCGTGTAAAATTTTCGGTTATATACCCGTTTAGTTTACTCAGTTGAATTTGACGCCTTTTTTCTTTCTGTCTCAGTCAATACTAGCAAAAACATACCCTTCTATTCATTTAATAGAAAAGTTGTGTTTATTTAAGCATAATTACAATTTTGAAGCTCTCGTATTTGAGCACACATGTGAAGAATTGAAGAATGTTATCGAAGTTGAACGACAAATACCCCAAAGAAAAATCATATAAGCGTCGTACCGAAAAACGTGGTTTAAAAAGTCAAATTTTCATATCAATATGGATAATAATAATAATAATAATAATAACATATTTTAGCAGGATAACCATTTCAGTTATAGAAAACTGCTATCAACATGGGTCCTGCAAATGCTGATCATGCAGTTCTTTTCATGCAGTTCTTTTCATGATATATTAATAAATCGTTTTTAATATTAGGTACTTGAAATTATAAAAAGGAATTAATATATTTAGTGTCAGTGATATATCGGCGACTGTTGATCAATTCCCGGAAAAGCTTACCGATCTTTCGAACTCCCTCATAAACTTTTATCGCAAAACTTTGTTAATGGCAACTTCTTTCGAAAAACAGTGACAAATTTAACTAACGACATCCTCAAAGGGGGACTAATAGACTGCTCGACCGGCTCGAGGAAATTCAAAAAAACAAATGGTAAAAATGTGATATGTCATCTACCGCTTTGTTTGATCACGTATTAACACAAAAACCGTGAAAAAAGCAAATACTCTTCAATTTTAACTGTCAAAATTATTTAATTTGTGGTGGTTGGGTGTCATTAAGCAATCCGGCAGCAAGATCCGCCGTAATCTGATCGCCCAATCTCATTTATCCACAAACTTTTGGTCATAAAAGGCAGCACAGTTTTTTGTGGAAGCAAATCACTTGCTGAGTCGTTCAAGAAATTCATCATGAACTCCAGAAACTTTAGCGCGGCTATCAACAATACAATTGGTCCTACCATAACTACATCCAAGCCGACTGTTTTCGGCGGGGAAGCAAGGATCTTAGTGGCAGCAATTGTCGAGGTCATTCTGAGTATTCTAGGATCAACAGGGAACTTTTTGACTTGTTTTGCAGTATTTCGAAATCGAAGTTTACAGTTTGCGACAAACTTTTTCATAGTGTCACTGGCCATAGCTGACCTTCTGGTGTGTACGATTCTAGTTCCGATGAGAGCTGCCCAGCACTTCACTTACTACATGGGCAAAGCTGGAATCTCCTCATTAGCTGTAAAAGTAGCAGGCTTCATTGGCCGAGTGAACATTGTAGCGTCAATCTGTAATCTTGCAGCCCTGAGTATCGACCGATGCATTGCCATAAATTACCCGATGAGGTATCGATTTTCCATTCGATATGCCACTCAGAGAGTCCTTGGGGTTATCGTGGTATTTTGGATCTTTGCCATCGGGTTTACGAGTCTTCCGTACATTCCAGGCTTCACTGACGATGTTTTCTTGATTGGCTTCATCGTCTTTGTTCTGCTTGTTACCTTTATCATCTTGGTCGCTTATTGTCGCATTTTTCATATCGCAAGCCAAGCAAGTAGAAGACGAAGAAAAGGCAGAGTCCGAGCCCTTGAAATTGTCGTCCAGGAAAAGCAAGTACGATCGACCGTTAACGCCGGATTTAACGACATTAACCTCGCCCTACCTCATTCGGGAAAACGAAGTGGTTCCGAAATGCCTCCGATTCTCGAATCGAATGATCGTTCGATGACTCGGAAAGAACAACACCAAGATCGTAAAACAACAAAGACGATCGGGATTGTGATTGGCGCGTTTATTGTTCTTGTTTACCCGCGCATAATCATGATTCTCTATCACTATGGCAACGCCCCGTCACCTACAAGTAAGCTTGCAAAGTTTTGGGTTCGCATTCTACTGTACAGTAATTCCGTCATTAATCCAATGTTGTACGCATGGCGCATGCGCGAGTTCAGGAACGAGTTCAGTAAAATTTTGTTTTCGGTGTTGACGTTCGGGAGATCTTCGGATCGATGGGCAATACAGCGAAGCACCATCACCATGACAAGCACCATGATATCAACGGACCATGTGACTGTACATTCTTAGATATTTCTGAAATTATAAGAACTGATACCGTGAACACTTTAATGTCTTTGGGAGCAAGGATGGCACAGTTGGTTAGTGCGCGGCGGCCTTCGGTGCGAGAGGTCCCGAGTTCGATCCCCAGCCAGACCTCACATCCTTGTTTCGACTTCTTTCCAATCTGCGTGGCTTTAATTAGCTTTAAATACCCTTAAAACGGAGCACTGATGGAGAGAGGGGAGTAAAATGAGCGCACCGTCGACCTCAGGTTTGTCAGTTGAATTACTGTTACGAGTTATCGACGTTAAATATGGTCGCCTTTACTTTTACTTTTGTCTGTATTACTGTTCTATAAACAATTAACTGCCGCCCGGTTCAGGCTCTGTTGAGCGTCGGTCGTTCGTACGTGCGGGATTTGATTCCCAGTCGGACCATTAGCCAGGATCTTTACATAACTGAGGAATGAGGCGCTGCCTTTGTAATTACATCAGCAAAATGTTAGACCTTCACAGTCTTCTAGGATAAGGACGTTAAACCGTAGTCCTCGTCTCTCCACACTCTACACTAGCCCTGAATTGGAGGGGCATGCGCATAAAAGAGTCCATATCTCTATATTTCCTCAGGATTTACTGGATTTAGGGCAGTTCGCGGTGCATGTGTTATGGCCTATCACCTAACTCGTACAGAACAAATAGAACTAGGGCCGTATGTTAGATAATGAACTTTAGTATTCACCAACATAAGGGCTATTACAAATCCTGCATTCTGATTGGCTCCCTAACCTCGGGCTATTGGGGATAGCCCGAGTTGAGAGGAAGCGCGAGTAATAATATCAATAAAACATTTTTCTCTCTTTGTTTTGTTTAGTCTCATTCACCTTTGGCCCAATATGTTGGTGAATACTAAAACAATTAGACCTCTCGGCCTCATGGACTACGAGTTTGAATAGCCCATGAGGCCTACGGCCTCATGGGCTATTGACTCGTAGTCCATTCGGCCTCGAGGTCTAATTGTTAAATATACATATTGTTATTGTGCTAACATCGCATTTATGCAATATTTTTTCATCTGAAGTAATTAGTTAATAATTGATAGTCAATGCTCTAGTTTAGCTGGTTAAGAGCTTGGGGTGCCTGTGTTGCTTCCAGCACGACTGAACATGTCCCCAGAAAATATTAAGTTAAGCAGCAAGTGATAACATCTGCGCATGTCTCCAACTTCTATTGTCTTGGACAAATGGATAATTTTGAAAGGATAATTTCTAGCTGTTCATATTTCTGCACTCGAATGTAATGCTCCGAAAAACTTTGGAGAGACTATATACGACTCTATTTATGAGAGAGGTAGCTCAAGCCAGGTTAAAACCGTAATTGAGGCCACTTCCTTCCAGCGGCTCGCGCATACTCGTCGTGTTATCACTTGCTGTTCACGGGTTAAGTAAAATCACTCTAACAACTAGTCATTATACAACAAGTACTTTTAACCTTTATTCTTTGTAAATAGAAAAGTATAACATATGATTACATACACTGTAAAGTATAAAATATTGGAAAATGTTACATGCGTATAAGAAGACTATAGGAAACGGTCGAGTCTGTCAGAGAGGGACGGGGCGGGAATAACCGTATTAGTCTTATAGAGGTATCTATCGGAAGATAGCAAGAGACTCTCCTTATATATATAACTATATATATCTAAATTTAATATCATTCCTCACTTCTCTTGTCTGTTCGAAAACTGAGTCTGATGTCCAGTCGTAGCCTCATCCGCACATCCTCGTTCCCAGGCCTACCTCCAAGCGAAGGGAAAAGGGCCTGGGAACGAGATTGTCATCCGCATAAGCATCACTGTGCGTTATTAATTGGGATTCCTGTTTAGTATAGGTGGGAAAGGCACAGGCTTCCCATGCTCTGTCTGAGTACAGGGCTTCCTGTGGTAACGATCTCAACGGTCTTCCATTTGTGTTCAAATTTTATCTTCTGAATTGAAGATAGTTGATGCTGAAATGTAGGAGCTTTGAGTTTTCACTAACAGCGGCGTCAAAACTCAAAGCTCCCAAAACCACTAAAACGGCCCCAAAATGGAAAATAACCACGCTAGAAGTGTTTGATAACTATTAAACTTTATTTTTTTGCCATTTTTGAAATTTCAACATCAACTATCTTCAATTCAGAAGAGAAGATTTGAACACATATTGAAGACCGTTGAGATCGTTACCACAGGAAGCCCAGTACTCACACAGAGCATGGGAAGCCTGTGGGAAAGGGAGAATGGGTCCCCTCACGGTCAATATAATCGTTACAAAGGAAGCCCAATAGTCGTTACTAAAGGAAACCCAAGGAGTTGCCTGCGGAGAAGGGTAGTCCAGTCGATCGAATAACAAATAGCCTGCTCAAGTGAGTATCAGGGGTTTCTATGATGAGCGTCTTCGAGTTTTATTTTTCTCTTTCACACCAAAGGCAATCATCATAGAAAAACAGCTGAGGAAAATTTTAAGCCTTTGATACTCAGCGTATGTGTCAAAAGACTTACTTCTAGATCTATTTTATAAGTTCAAGCCCGCGAACTAACAGGGTAGCAAAGGGTTAACGTTTTCACGTGACGCGTGATTTTGACGAAAAAAGACGAGTGATCTGTAAATAAACCCGTGCACGATTCGTGATTTGTTATTTTATATAAAGTATTTCAGTAAAGTATTAGCGTGATTGCGTTAAAATTTATTTCGTGATGCGTGATTCGGCCTGAATTTTCTGCGGATTGGGTGATCGGGTATCCCCCTTTTTGTTGTCACGAACTAAGGCTCTCCACGAATCATTGCGATACAAATTCCATGCCAATAGAAGTCGTGGTATTTAAGGCCAATAACTAATACAATGCATCATCTTCAAGCTAAAGACGCCGTCAGGTTAGATTGCTCCGACCACTGAATTCTACACCGACTGACGGCACCGTCTTCAACTTGAAGGCAGTGTTTGAACGTCTCTCTGTCTCTCTCTGTCTCTCTCTCTGTCTCTCTCTCTCTCTCTCTCTCTGTTTTCTCTAAGATGTAATAAATAATTCCCTCTGTATGTAGACATGTTCAGACATGTTTGCGACTTGTGTTAGCTTCCTTTAATGTCATCAACTATTTTTCTGACGTCTTTCCACTTGATATTCATAAGGTTTTTAATCAAGCTTCCAGTAAAGTCCTCTATTTCCGTTCGACAAATTACACAGCGATGTGGAGTCCCATTCTCAAAGGAGATTTTCAACGACTGCCACGCACACCATCCACAAACAACACGGTGACTACACGGAAGAGTTCTTATACAAGCCTCCGAGCTGAAGCAAACAACGCATCGTTTATCCAGAGGAAGTTGTGAGATTTTTTCCTCATGTTCCTCGGTCGTTTCTCCTGCTCTGTCGAGCTCCAGAAAGCGGTCGACAACGTAAGGGATTTTCGACGTTTCAACTGATCGTAACGCGTTCATGAGAGACTCCCGGTCACCGTTTGTTGGCTTTGGAGGAGTCTCTATTCTGAGGTATCTATTCCAGTATAACCAAAGGAATATCATGCATAGTAATACCATGAGAGTCCCAGTAAGAACTGATGTACACTGTAGCATAAGAAACGTTACCAAATGGTTGAATATAATGATTGAAAGGATCGAAGCCGCGGCGAATCCAAAAAATTGAAAGGCACTCATCAAACCAAACTCCATGCTAAACCAAAATCAAGACTTAAGACCCCTTTGTTATTCACACAAAACTGCTTGCTTCCACGAAATCAAAAGTGAAACAAAGTTTCGAAGCAGTTTCGATAACATAAACTGCTGACCTTTCAAGTACCACAGCGAATCCACGTGTTGCTATTGTTCTTTTTACTAATGATGATGTTTTGAACTGGTGTTCGTGTGATAAGGAGTTAAAATTTCTGGTAATTTATCCACCTGCTGGGCGGAAATCCTCTCATCTTGTATACCACCCCTCCCCTAGCAGCTCTCTCTCGAGTCTTAACGCGGCCTGGATTGGCTTTGATTGTATCCTTCGCGCCATTCCCCTCGGAGAGCTCTCGTAATTACAACACAGGAAACCCAAGCAACGGAAAAATTATGAGCGAGACTTGGGGAAAGTCTAGTATTTACAACCAGCATTTGTAGTTTTTGTTCTTATTATGGTACATTTTTTATTGTTTGCGGATTCTTTTCTTTTTCTCAATATTACGAGAAAAGCCTACATCTTTATTGTTTTCATCTTCATTTTAGTTATATTTCTTTTCCTGATTTTTCATTATTTGGGCTTCGAGGATGGGAGGGGAGGGAGGATTGAAATTCGATACTGATATGCAAAAAGAAAGAGACGATCTACGGTTGCCATGGGAATGAAAAGCGTATGAATTTGGTTTTCTACAATGGTTTATTTCTTCTTGTTTGCTCTTCCCTTCCCTCCCAAACGAATTTCGTTTTCTACAATGTTTTTATTTCTTCTTCTTTACCTTTCCCTCCCCTCCCCCCTTCTCCGAAACCCGCAGACCGCTAGTAACGCAGGCTAACGTTAGAAGGCAGGGTTACCCTAGCACAACCGCTGGCAATTTTTGCCCATTTCCTATGATAGGAAATATCTAGGAAATTGTGTTTCCCTAGACAAAATGTAGGAAAATACAGAGGCTTGGATTTTACCTTGATTGAGCCTTATATTTCTTTAGTGGAACCTCTATTACATTACTTGGAATCTTCGAATAATGTGATGACAGGTTACCTGATAGTCGGAAAACGGAATAGAATCCGATGTCCATCGAATAAGCATCGAAGCCGCTTCGGTGCCTGTCTCGATTTCGTATGTGTTCGTAGACAATTCGAAGGCGCCATATTGATCACAAAACTTGCTTGTTTCCATTCAAATGCTGAAATTCAAAATGAATTCTAACAACTGATTGACTGTAAAAGTCAGATATTGTTTTGAAAGCTCGACGTTTTTTGTCTTAAAAACAAGTTAAAAGCCGTCGATCCCACTCGGGGGAATTTCGTTCATCTTCGTTCTGACTTCGTGAGATCGTTCCAAAAAGTCAAGGACTTACTTGTTACTTTCTTACACAACCGATGACATTATAGACGACTTGCAAAAATGGCGGCCTAGTACATGAGAACGAGGTCAGAAAGGCCTTGTTCGCAGAAAATAAGCGTGCCGACACTTCTATTGCTATCAAAGATGTGTTCCTCTTCCTTTTGAAATACCTATTTTCTGTGCATTTTACAGGATATACTTAGACTCATTTGATGCCATAATGATTTTGGAGGCCTTTCTGGCCTCGTTCTCGTGAACAATGAGCCCGCCATTTTTGAAAGTCGTCTATGGATAAAATAAATAAATAAATGGATGGATGGATGGATGGATGGATGGATGGATGGATGGATGGATGGATGGATGGATGGATGGATGGATGGATGGATGGATGGATGGATGGATGGATGGATGGATGGATGGATGGATGGATGGATGGATGGATGGATGGATGGATGGATGGATGGATGGATGGATGGATGGATGGATGGATTGATGGATGGATGGATGGATGGATGGATGGATGGATGGATGGATGGATGGATGGATGGATGGATGGATGGATGGATGGATGGATGGATGGATGGATGGATGGATTGGATGGATGGATGGATGGATGGATGGTTGGATGGATGGATGGATGGATGGATGGATGGATGGATGGATGGATGGATGGATGGATGGATGGATGGATGGATGGATGGATGGATGGATGGATGGATGGATGGATGGATGGATGGATGGATGGATGGATGGATGGATGGATGGATGGATGGATGGATGGATGGATGGATGGATGGATGGATGGATGGATGGATGGATGGATGGATGGATGGATGGATGGATGGATGGATGGATGGATGGATGGATGGATGGATGGATGGATGGATGGATGGATGGATGGATGGATGGATGGATGGATGGATGGATGGATGGATGGATGGATGGATGGATGGATGGATGGATGGATGGATGGATGGATGGATGGATGGATGGATGGATGGATGGATGGATGGATGGATGGATGGATGGATGGATGGATGGATGGATGGATGGATGGATGGATGGATGGATGGATGGATGGATGGATGGATGGATGGATGGATGGATGGATGGATGGATGGATGGATGGATGGATGGATGGATGGATGGATGGATGGATGGATGGATGGATGGATGGATGGATGGATGGATGGATGGATGGATGGATGGATGGATGGATGGATGGATGGATGGATGGATGGATGGATGGATGGATGGATGGATGGATGGATGGATGGATGGATGGATGGATGGATGGATGGATGGATGGATGGATGGATGGATGGATGGATGGATGGATGGATGGATGGATGGATGGATGGATGGATGGATGGATGGATGGATGGATGGATGGATGGATGGATGGATGGATGGATGGATGGATGGATGGATGGATGGATGGATGGATGGATGGATGGATGGATGGATGGATGGATGGATGGATGGATGGATGGATGGATGGATGGATGGATGGATGGATGGATGGATGGATGGATGGATGGATGGATGGATGGATGGATGGATGGATGGATGGATGGATGGATGGATGGATGGATGGATGGATGGATGGATGGATGGATGGATGGATGGATGGATGGATGGATGGATGGATGGATGGATGGATGGATGGATGGATGGATGGATGGATGGATGGATGGATGGATGGATGGATGGATGGATGGATGGATGGATGGATGGATGGATGGATGGATGGATGGATGGATGGATGGATGGATGGATGGATGGATGGATGGATGGATGGATGGATGGATGGATGGATGGATGGATGGATGGATGGATGGATGGATGGATGGATGGATGGATGGATGGATAAATAAATAACTGTTTATTTAAGTGCCGGTCCAAGTCTTCTAGCGCTTGCGCACTAATTGGGGGACACTGTACTCTCTCACACACTACCTCTACATTAAATATTTTGCAAATAATCACTTGACTCACATGTTGATTTTTGCTGAGGGAGGAAAAACCGGATAACCCGGGAAAAAAACCCTCGTGGCATGGTAGAGAACAACACATCAAACAAACTCAGCTCACATATGATCCAGGCGCTCGAGCTGGGACTCGAACCCGGACCACAGCGGTGAAAGCCAGCGCTCTAACCGCCCGGCCAAGCATGCCACCCGGATACTCATGACAGGCCCTCTTATTGCTTTTACACGAACGCGGTTTCATTTGAAATCGTGTGAATTTTAACGCTGTTTACACCTTGTGTTTACACGACGATGATGAAACCGTGTTGATACTGGGTTTTAGCCAGTGTACACAAAAAGCACGGTTTCATTATAGATCCTATCATCGTCCCGGTCGTCTAAAGACAAGGTGTGAACAGCGTTAAAAATCACACGATTTCAAATGAAACCGCGTTTCGTGTAAACGCACTAAGAGGACCTGTCATGAGGAGCAACAAGAAGTGACCTCCACCAGTTCCTTTTCAATCTATATGTGACTTTTAGTTTCAATGGTAATGTGTTACTAAGTTCAACTGTCCCTTGGAGTTGAAATGTAGTTCATCTATTAAAGCGAACGAAAGGCAAACAGAACAAAAACCTGACAAAAAAGGCTGACAATCCTCCATCTAATATCCTAAGGATTTTATCCTAATGATACTGCGTCAGATACTGCGATAAAGAGCCGTGAAAGGAAGGCCAGTAAGTAATTTTTTTTATTGGAATATTTGTAATGGTAATTAACAACATTAGGCTTACTCCGGGCCCTAAAATCGCCTAATATCGCTTAATATCGCCTAATGTCGCCCAAGATCGCTCAATGTCGCCCAAGAGCGCCTAAGAGCGCCAACTCAAAATGGCTAAAATTTCCCAATATCGCCTAAGATCGCCTATAAATATCGCCCAAGATCACCCAAAATAACGGCGATTTTAGGGCCCGGGGTAGTCCTAACAATGAATTTCAGAACATCTAGTTTTGGTTATTTGATTGTATTTGTATTAAATATGTTCTGATTCACCATAAGCCCATACACACACGGCCTTCTCAAAATCTGCCATACGGTGGTGATATTATACTATATAATGGTGACCATTAGGCTATCGTCACTACTAATGATTAGTGGTTATCACCACTGTTTTCAGTAGGATACGACATTTATTGGCATAGTTGAAACAATGGTATTTGGATGTGTCATCAAGAGACCATAATACTAAGAGAGCGAAACTTGGTATTAATTCTATTTATTATAAATGTAAATCTATATGTTATTAATGGCAAATAAAAAAATGTCAAAATGTCAAATGTCAAATTCTTCCTCGCAAAGGAATGGGAATCCATACCTTCGGA
Source organism: Telmatactis stephensoni (assembly GCA_029948255.1). Taxonomy (NCBI): domain Eukaryota; kingdom Metazoa; phylum Cnidaria; class Anthozoa; order Actiniaria; family Isophelliidae; genus Telmatactis; species Telmatactis stephensoni. The sequence continues at coordinate 234,759 of JALIZF010001362.1, read as the reverse complement.
TATCAAAAATATTCAGAGCTATAATGCTTTCAAGAGCAAATACAAGTTGTATCTTCTGAATTGCTTATCAGTGAATGCACTATTTTTCTTTCCCATTCTTTTTCTCTCCTAGACTTTTTTCAAGTTTTTTTTTCTTTATCAGTTTTGCTTTGATTTCGTTTCTCTTTCCTCCATATTATTCGATTAATGTTCATTACCAAACAGAATCATACACCTATTTCAATAAATGTTGTCGGCAAAAGCCTACGTAGACAGGGGCGGATCCAGTGATTTTCAAGGGCGAGTGCGTTTACATTGATAGCCAAAATGATCAGTATAGGCAGCTATGAAAATCGGATAATGTATTGCCGACTGCGCTATATTTAGACCAAAGAAGTAAATTATGCACAACTTGATCGCATGCAAATTGACATTTACTTTGTTACAACTTAATGACGTTCGCGGATAAATTAGTGTTCTAACGTTAAGATCTTTTAATTTTCCATACTTCGTAGTAAAAGATATTTATTAACTTAATCTAAAAAAAAGTTTGTCGTTCTTCGGATTAATCATATCATAACATAAAAGAGTTAGCTTACCTCTAAGCTGTTTTGCTTGGGGTCCGGCTTGGTCGTGGACGTCTTCTTTCTTTGTACTAAAATTTTTTGAGAAAAAATTAGAAACTACAACATTTACTCGTGTAAAATCAGACTACTTTAGCTCAAAAAAGTATACTAAATCTATCAAATTTAGCAACAAAATTACATTGTCGCTGCTTAGGAGATCCGAATTTATCGCTTTGTGGCGGTGAATAGCTTACGGTATGTTTACTCGTGAGCTTCGCTAAAAAGGAGAGAAGATTCCATCACTGGATGATAAAAAATCCCTATTACATTGTCTGATATATTTATATGTACATCTATTATATCATTTGATAGCTTTATACATAATTCATAATACATAATTTGGGTTGATCTTACCTCTTAAAAAACGAATCAATCGTTGTTCGCTTCATGTTCGCTCTTGATGGTGATCAGATGTGATTCCAAACTCTGCCAAACTTGCATTAAAAACACGGCCGCGCCGTTTTTCCCGCCACCACAGGCTTCCCGGTCTCAAATTAGCAGGCGCACGTGGAGGTGCCGTTTTTCCCAATACAAATATAACCAAAGACTTCCCGCCCAACGATAGAAAAAAAGTTTATGTATGAAAAAAGCTTTCATCGTCGTCCAAAAGGGGGGTGCGTCCGCACCCAACGCACTACCCCTGGATCCGCCACTGGTAGACAGGGCGCATTTTCGAAAAATCAGATACCTGGAGGCATTTTGGGGTAGAGGCTTGTAACATAACTATTTTAAACTATTAATTTTTCATGCTGAATCCGAATATGACTGTTACCAAGACGTATTCTGCAATATCTTATACGTGTAAATAACGTATTTTATGAATTGCAACAGTCATTTCATACTAACGGCTTTTTCATGTAATTCCAAAAGTTCCCAAACTTAAAAATAATTACCATAGCTGGAAAGAGCACATCAAAATCAGTAAAACTGTGAAGCTGGAAGGATATCAGTTGAAAACTCAAGGAGATACGAATTTTCAAAAAACGAAATTTTTCTATGATAACACTTACAGTTATCCAAGAGATACAAACAATTTCGATTTTTGTAAATTCGTATCTCCTTGAGTTTTCAACTGATATCCTTCAAACTTCACAGTTTTACTGATTTTGATATGCTCTTTACAGCTATGGTAATTGTTTTTAAGTTTGGGAACTTTTGGAATTACATGAAAAAGCCGTTAGTATGAAATGACTGTAGCAATTCACAAAATACGTCATTTACACGTATAAGATTGCAGAATACGTCTTGGTAACAGTCATATTCGCATTCAGCATGAAAAATTAGTTTAGAATAGTTATGTTACCAGCCTCTACCCCAAAATGCCTTCTGCACTTTTTGCGATCGACTTTTTCAGTTTTGCGCCTTGTCTAACGCGACTCACCCGAAAGGAAGCATGGGTAAACATTACTAAAGGTTATGTGAACGTGCCCTAAGACTTTATCTAAGCCGCTGAGACAGAGAAAATCTTTTACTGAGAACAAAGCAAAATCTATAAAACCTCTTTTTTTTCTTGTGGCGAAACGGCTTGTCGATACGAAAAAGCATAATTTTAATACCCTCGTCTGATGCAATCCCGCGATCGGGGAAGCAAGAAATCATATCAAACTTATTCCTTATATCAATGAACATTTGCTAAAGCTAGAGTCCAGGCCCTTTACCAGCGGCCAGTATTTTTTTCAGCAGTCGATAAACTTGAGCTTCGATACAATTCATTATTCTGCTATTTACTAAAACACCTCTAAGGCCTGACCGATCAAGTAGCTCTTCAGTTTACCATCGCCTCCAAAGCAGATTCGTAGCTCATTCCTTCTTTTTCATGCGGTCCATTTTCTTGGATAAAGTGTAAGTTAGGAAACTAAAATGCAAAATATTTTTTTAATAATTTTTTTCAACAAGGAACAGGCAAAATGGACATAATTTTGAACTTACTTATTGATCTCGTGTGTAAACATTGGTGAATTGCCACCAGAAAACCCTTGATTTTCTTCGGAGTCTTCGTCCCCTGCAGCGTCAACTATAGGTTATTGAATTACACAATTGCCAGGGGAATCTGGGTTATTTTCTATCGTGTACCGTCACGCACTCATACATCGCTTTGTAAATTTTAGCTCCGATTAACCACAAAGAATCGAAAAAAGCCGTGGTTTAATTTTATTATTTTTTCTTGAAATACTAACTGATCTATTCCTTTAGCATTACTTTATCATATTCCGTTGGTAGGTTTTTGGATTTCTCCAACACAAAAGAGTAATTCACAAAAATATAGCAGAAATCGTGCTATTTGAAGCGGTTTGCGGCCTGTGATACGAGCCTCAAATACGCGATGCGTGACCTTTCGTACTTTTCGTTAAGCGTAAGTTTGATATGAATATAAAAATATTACTAGCCATTTCTAATAGAAAGTGAAGTGCTGCGAGCAGAAAACAGCTGGTGTATCCACGTTAGCAGAACTGTTCCCCTAAAACTTACGAAAGTACACCGCTTTCTCTGATATATGAAATGTTTCTTGTCTATCTCTTGTGCGTTGTGTGACGAACACTGCTAGTTGACCTTCAATGTTGAACTACAAAACATAATTCTCCCGGATCAATGTCGGACACACACAGTTCAAAATATTTAGCACTCCGAGTAAAAGCAATTTTTCAAACAATCACAAGCAGCTAGCGTTGGCAATGATTATAAAACTAACTGATTTTAAAAAGCTAGTTGTACGTTGCATTACGGTCAAAGATACCGCATTGTCTACTGTATATTTGACGCTTTAGATTAAACGAATGATAAATACAATTCCATCACATACAAAATATAAAATTTTCTTTCATATGGTAACCAAATATATTGCAGAGATTCTCAGCGCGACTTCATTTCATACTTATTTATATCTTGGCTTGAATTGATTCGGCCCGTAGACGAGCTTCGATTCGAACAGTAATACGCAAAATGACCCGTAACAGAACATTGCCCTCTCGAAAAAATATCACTTAGCATTTTGTGACATAAAACCTGTCGAATGGAATCGCACAGGAATCCCAATTCGTCCCTGTGACGTCAAGGTTCGCCATGAACATACCACCGTACATAAAAATCGAGTTCGTGGATCAATATTAAGGTGACGTCATAAATCGCACAGGAATCCCACACCAAAAATAGTGTTGCTGCTCGCTTCGCTCCCAGCAAAAAAAAGCAAACGGAACAACTTTACTGGATTATTAATTAGACAATAAAGAAACGGACCTAAAGTTAAATGCCTTTGATTGAGTGTCTAATGTCTCTTTTTGAATTTGTCTTTCTGTAATAGTAAAAAGCAGATCAATATTAAAACTGATCCTGCGGTTGCTATGTAGAACTCATGACGTCACAAAATGCAACAACGTCGAACATGAATACGCACCCCTCCCTCCTGGGTTGGAGATTTGTTACATAACCAAATGTGACTTTTTACTGATCTAATAAACTCTTTAACACTTCGGTAATTGAGGACAAAAACTAAACGTCAGACGAATGAAATCTTGACTACAAGAATAAGTTTTGTATTTGTTTAAAAACGGTCGAGTAGGAATACTTAGTCAGAAGTGAATAATTAGAGAGCTTAGATATTCCGTGATCGTTTTAATCCATTAGCTTTTATTGTTACATATTGAGTTTATACAAGTTGTTCCCCTTTTAAACCTTTGATTTAAGATTAACAATCAAGCCGGAATCAGAAGTCCATTGCCACGGGCTAGACTCATTGTGTGCAGCAAGGCGCTGGCCAGCCGCCACCACAATGGAACCATCCCCCTGGGCATTTCCAGAACCATACTGTTCCTTTAGCACCGTGCGTGCACGTACAAGGAGTGCCACCACGCTTTTCAAACGATTGCTCTAAAAAGAAATAGTTAAAAAGAAATTAGAATTTGTCACTCTTTGACAGCTTCTCTTTTTAGTACTAATATAGGTTAACCAGTCAGTTAGCACTCAACAGAATACATTTAATTGTCCCACCTTACAATACAATACAATACAATTTTATTAGGAAATGCTGACAAGGTTTTTCGTTCCTAATTTACAATATATATACAATTAATACAAAAGAATAGGCGTTCATTTTCTAGCCCTCTCGCAAGGACTAGATCTACTAAAACATCTAAATATTTACAATCTTGGGTCAAAAAGGAATTAAACTAATATAAATATAAATATAAATATAAACCCCCCTCACAACGTTACTTCAATTCGGTGCCAAACGGAAAATAAGCAATTTGTACGTAGCTAATTGTTCTCTAAATTTGGTCGATATGGGGACTTCAAAACAATATGGTGCACAGTAGAGACCCGAGTTTTTAGATTTGATGATGGGTACTGGGAAATGCCCGTGTACCTTATGAGCATTCAATTTTTCAATAAACTAGAAGTTTTGCATTGAATTTCAGTTTAATTTTGATAGCAGTTTATTTGCATAACAAAATACATCAGTATGGCGACACGTAATAAGCCACCTCCGAAAATTTCGTCCCAATCGATTAAAGACTGTTGAAGATATGAAGGTTTGAGTAAAATTGGAGCCGGACATTTGAACCCTGCATTTACATGGTCGGCCAAACTGGCAAGGCAAGTATGAATTTCGGCAAGGATGATTCTATTTTTCGGCAAGGCAAGGATCAATTTGCGCGTGTTTTTCAATTTTGTAAATTGTTCTATTTTTTAAGAGGACCAGTGAGCAGCACTACGGATGCTAGGTTGTAGTTAAAAAATGTTTTTGACTGGTTCGTGTTTCCTGATTCACTTTTTCGACTAAATAAGGAGTACATATATCTCTCAATCGAATCCTGTGGAATCACGCCCGCCAATTTCGTTGGGATTGTGCATGCTCAGTTGTGTTCTTTTGTGTTCCGTTGAATCCAAGAAAAGCAAGGACGAAACAAATGCGTGTAAACTATCCTTGCCTTGCCGAAAACTAGAATCATCCATATTGTCGAAACTTCATTCTTGCCTTGCCATTTATTCTTCTCTCTAAATGAGGTGAGCAATTTTGGGGTCATTTATGCCAAGTTAGTTAGTGCTCTGTCCTGTTCTGCTTTTTGTTCTTTATTTTATATTTCTAGTGTCTGTGTGTGTGTGTGTATAGGTTACTGTTCCGCTCGTTTCAAAGGGAGAAAAATTCGACAATTTAAAGCTATTCAATCGATAAGTGAAATACTCGAAGACAATGTTATAGAAAATCAAGACTTCAAAAAACGAAACAAATTAAATTCTGTTAATTTTGAAGATCAATATTTACATTTAATTTGGGATGAAAACCTCAAGACCATTACCTCGGTCAGCAACTTGAACATCTCTTCCAGTAGCAAAAGCCACCAAGGCTAAACCAATAAACACAATCACAATACGATTCATCACGGTTCTGACCTACGATTTTAACAAGAATTATATTGAAGTATATGTTTGTGCGTAGGGATCATTTGATTCATGAGATATCTCATCTACGCTGTTTTTATCAGATATTTAATTAATCCGAGCTTTCGGGTTCCAGAGCCATCATCAGGGAAAGATGTTACAAACGTTCTTCGATCTACGAGCGTACAACAAAAATACAAAAACAATAACTATAGGAACAAAACGGTTACACTGCACGAGCTGATAAAAATCCAAAATAAATACAAAATAAGCAGTGCGCGCGTCTCTATTGGAGAGAGCGGTAGAACTATTCCATCCACAGGTATATACCACTTATTAGATATTTTCTTGTGTATTACGGGCTGATATTTTACGAGTCGCGTACGTATTTTGTCGCTCTCTTACTCTCTTACTACTACTGTTTTCTGAGTTAGAGTTCATTCAGGTCACTGTTCCATTCCAGACGTCCTATCTTTCTTTTTGTCTCAACTATTGTTTTATTCTTTTTGTGTCATACATGGAGAGAGTGAGCAGTTAAGGTGGCTGGACCCCATTTCGCCAGTGCGCGGGTAGTCGAATTGAAGCGGCTATTAAGGTAGCTCACTATAGTTTCAAAGACCATTATACCAATGGTAAAAAGTGGATAATATACTGCTTCAAATTTATACTTTGACAACCGTACAGCCAACCATATGACAGACCATGAATCAGGGAACCGTTTGATATGAAACTCATTGCTCGAAAGGTTGCTATAGCAACGTGACGTCAGCATTAAGAAAGGTCAGTGTTTCAATAAAATGAGTAAAAGCGCAAGTTTTCTGCGGTGAACATTTTTAAAACTCACAAAATCTATTTTCCACATTATCATACAGCCCACTATCAAAAGTTAGCTAACTTCCTGACATCAGATTTTTCTCAATTTAGAAAAACCGAAATTTGACAATATCTCATATTCTGATGTCCAGAATATTTTTAAAATCGATCATACAATAACAAATTAAGCAAAGTTTCATATTATTTTAAAAAAATCAACTTTTACCGTGGAAACTTCGAGCAATTAAAATTTAATTGGTAAAAAGGGACCTTTTTATGGAAGCTGTAGCGTTGCTATGGTAACATCCATGGGATCATGGCCCTTACAACAAATCCTAAAACTCATAATCTTCAATATAATTGGTCTATAAGCTGTCAATATGCAATCAAACTTGATTTTAAACATGACTTTTTCATTTAGTATCAGTATCCACTATAACTATAGGGAGCCTCCTTAATTGCGTTACAGAATTAAGTTGACCAAACTTTTTACGCACACCTACTACAAATGGACCAAATTTTATAATGATGCTAGTTTGGTTGAAATCGGAGCTTTTTTAACATCGAAAATACACTTGATTTGAAATTTTGCCAATTTTCTCAAAATCCTGACCTCGACGAGCAAAACGATTTATGAGACTTTGTAAATCAAATGTTTGTCTATAATGTGAGAGCGTTTCAAGAAATTCTATTAAGGTGGCCCGTACCTATTGATTTGTTTGTTGGGCATGAATTTCAATCGCGTCCTTTTACATCAAAGCCTTGTCCGATTTCTGAGAAATTTGCAGCCATTTGTCTACAAGCCTTGAAATTTGTACCGGTAATTATTTTTCTGCGAATTAGATCAAGTAATTTGAGATATCAGACGATTTTTAAAAATGGCTTTTTGAGAAAAATTGGTCATAAATCCAAAATTCCAAGGTGAATTTTTTTTCTATTTCGTCAATCAAGTATAAAGGCATAGAGGACTACATACAACTTGTATCGTGCCAATTGGTGCCTTAGAAGCTGCGATACAAAATTTGTGCTGCCTGTTACGACGCAAAATTATGTAGTCAAAACTACCGCCAAAATCTCAACAAAATTTCAAAAACAGCGAGAACTATATCTGCTGTAAGAAAGACAAATACCTATTGTAACTTGTGAACAAAATTTGGAGAGATGAGAAGCTAAACGCCAATGTTATCCTAAAGCAAACTTGGGGAGTAATTTTTGTGACCACGAGGCGAGCGTTGCGAATTTGTATTACTTCGACTTCTACAAATTCTGTCGAATTGTTTCGTGAAATTTTCTTGGTATGGGATAGAACAAGATGTTAACATACCTGTTGCCAAGTGTCGTTGTGTTTGCTGCACTAGGTATAATTCATTCAGCTTCAAAAGTAAGCAATTTCATCAAGTCGACGTTTGAGCTGCCAAGGTAAAACCCTCACGGTTTGTTAATTTATTCAAAACGACACCTTACTATCTGTTGCAAAATTCCGCACGGGATCTAGACTTTTGGGAATAAAGACGGTAGTTCTCTGAATACAATTGCTTCTGAGTCTAAATCCCGTGTGGAATTTTGCAACAGATAGTAAGGTGTTGTTTTGAATAAATTAACAAACCTTGAGGGCTTTACCTTGGCAGCTCAAACGTCGACTCGATGCAGTTGCTTACTTTTGAAGCTTACTGAATTATACCTAGTGCAGCAAACACAACGACACTTGGCAACAGGTATGTTAACATCTTGTTCTATCCCATACCAAGAAAATTTCACGAAACAATTCGACAGAATTTGTAGAAGTCGAAGTAATACAAATTCGCAACGCTCACGGTCACAAAAAATACTCCCCAAGTTTGCTTGAGGATAACATTGGCGTTAAGCTTCTCATCTCTCCAAATTTTGTTTACAAGTTACAATAGGTATTTGTCTTTCTTACAGCAGATATAGTTCTCGCTGTTTTTGAAATTTTGTTGAGATTTTGGCGGTAGTTTTGACTACATAATTTTGCGTCGTAACAGGCAGCACAAATTTTGTATCGCAGCTTCTAAGGCACCAATTGGTACGATACATGTTGTATGTAGTCCTCTATGCCTTTATACTTGATTGACGAAATAGAAAAAAAATTCACCTTGGAATTTTGGATTTATGACCAATTTTTCTCAAAAAGCCATTTTTAAAAATCGTCTGATATCTCAAATTACTTGATCTAATTCGCAGAAAAATAATTACCGGTACAAATTTCAAGGCTTGTAGACAAATGGCTGCAAATTTCTCAGAAATCGGACAAGGTTTTGATGTAAAAAGACGCGATTGAAATTCATGCCCAACAAACAAATCAATAGGTACGGGCCACCTTAAGCCGATTTTGAGTAAAAACGGAGCAATTATTTAACTTTGAAGAAATTTAAAACCGCGGGTGCTCTACTAAATTAATTTTATAACAGTAATTTTCCAAAGAAAAATTGCAATATTTTTGGTTCTAAATAATACCTAGGCATGGTTCTTTATTTTGTGAATATGTCATCGTATTTGCTATTTTTGATCGCCATTGAGATGACTGTACGTAAAGCACTAAATTGCTGCGTTTATCTCGGAATTTCGACATCCACGTTAATAATACTGTTTCTTGAAAACTAGAAGATCAATTTTTTTTTATTTCTCGATATTGAATATTCAATCCTTTACCAGTAAATTGTGTAAATTATAAAGGCATTGAAGTTTTTTAAGACCATTAAATAATTTTTTAAACATTGCCATATGTGCATCTCTATTCTCCGAGTTGTTGCCGGTGTTTGATTCAGGCTTTATGATATGCATGCCTGCATGCGTGTCGCTTTGGCGCCTTGTGCAAAAAAATGCAAATACATGGAACTGTTAAGTCTTCCAAGTTACCTGGGCTGGTGAACCACTTTCCTTCGCCTTTTTAGCCTTTAATGTGTTTTCCAGCAATATTTCACTTCTCCGTTTTCTTTTTGCACAAGGAAATACCATAGTTCTAGAAACTTTAGAAAGGAACTGCTACGTACAGCGTTACTCTGGATATCACTGGCGTGACTTTCCATGTATATTTGCATTTTTTGCACGAGGCGCCAAAGCGACACGCATGCAGGCATGCATAATCAAACACCGGCAACAACTCGGAGAATAGAGATGCACATATGGCAATGTTTAAAAAATTATTATTTACCAAAAATATTGCAATTTTTCTTTGGAAAATTACTGTTATAAAATTAATTTAGTAGAGCACCCGCGGTTTTAAATTTCTTCAAAGTTAAATAATTGCTCCGTTTTTACTCAAAATCGGCTTAATAGAATTTCTTGAAACGCTCTCACATTATAGACAAACATTTGATTTACAAAGTCTCATAAATCGTTTTGCTCGTCGAGGTCAGGATTTTGAGAAAATTGGCAAAATTTCAAATCAAGTGTATAACAATTTCGATGTTAAAAAAGCTCCGATTTCAACCAAACTAGCATCATTATAAAATTTGGTCCATTTGTAGTAGGTGTGCGTAAAAAGTTTGGTCAACTTAATTCTGTAACGCAATTAATAGCCGCTTCAATTCGACTACCCGCGCACTGGCGAAATGGGGTCCAGCCACCTTAAAATCGACGAATTTCACTGAAACTCATTCAGACGTTACAAGAAAGCATGAAAAACATACTCTACAAGTCTCGTGGAATTTTATTGAAATTAATTAAGATAGAAATTGTGAGTAATATTGAGTGACATCCATTCTCTTTAATAGCCACTAATAGTGAGCTTGGGCCGACCTGTGACAAAACATGTTGCAACTGCAACATTTCAAATGATCTCTACCGTTAATTGTCAAGTGTGATCATTGTGGTCACCTAATGAGAGCATCGAGTTGTTCTACAAAGCTTTTTGCCAAACTTGTTTTTCTAAATTGCACGAGTAAACCATATTATTTCCTTTTAATAATATACATGTAAAAAATTCAAGTAAAATTTTCAAGTTTTCTGTAGCTTTTCAGTTGTTCGAAAGTGACCTGACGATGTCGTCACCACGCGCGCGCTCAGGGAAAAAATTCAAAACTTTTCACCCGAAACTTGGGCCTTTTTTGACATTTTTCTTGCATATTTTCGACAATTTTGGAAACAAATCCCACTAAAAGTGTTTTATAAATTATTTCTTTGATAAATAAAAAGAAGAATTTGACGTTTTTAATTAGTGCATTTCGACTGTTTTTTGCCAAAAGAAATTTGCACTAAATTTCCTTTTTTGGTACGAAATTTCCTTTTTCTGCACTAAATTTCCTCCAAACAGCACTGCTCTTAGCCAATCAACATCGAGAAATTTTTGCATATTTATCATTAGTCGCGATAGATGACAATAACTGAGTATTTGAAGAGTTGACCGTGTCGCCATTCACAATATATGTCGCATTCACATCTTCCACGATGAAGTTCCCAGCCTCGTCAGCGGACCGGGAAGATAATTTCTCGCCGGTCCTTCTTCTTCGCTACTCAGAAACAATCCTTCAGTGCTCAAGTCAAGAAAAAGATCTTTGCTCATTTATTTCCGTTGGAGAAATTGGTATGCATGAGTTTTAAAACTCTGTTGTCGAACTTTACTTTCATGAAATTCATCTTGTCGAAACGTCACAGCAAAAGGGGACGGTACCTTGGCGTCAAACTCAATCCCGATATTTTTGCATGCGAACGTTAGTGGAAACATGCGAACGTTAGTGGAAACAATTCAGTATGTGTAATGTATAACAACCATATATTTTGTGAAATCATCTGAGGAAATAACGTTTACGCTTTCGATTTAGAGATATGACGCTTTAAATATATGCGCACGTTTTCGCAATTTGGCAATAAGAATACCAATTGATCCCATACATTCTAGCTATTTCTAATTTACAAAAGATTGGACTCATTTGTATTGAATTCCGCACATGTGAGATGTGACGTTTGAACTAGACCGAGTTACTATTTACTTGATTTTTTTCACGGTTCAACTGCATTTTCGCTCAAACAATAACAAAATGAAAATCAACGGAAGAACAATATAAAATTAACAGGCAACACAAGGATCTGTCGAAGACTTGGAGTCTAAACTAACCTTCAATGTCCAAAGACTGGTATGTTTTCTGAAGTTTTCTCTGCACTGAGTGTCTAACAAGACTGAAGCCTACAAATCCAGACAACCTGGATAAGTAGTACATGGCATTGTTGACTAGATCATTTGTCATGATATGATTGGTTCGTAGGTGTTCAGTTCACATCGTTTTTTCGGGGTCCCCCTATACATTTTGCGTGAAACGTGACTGGGGTATTTAATTTCTCGTGAAACGTGGTCTGAATTTTTATTTATTCGTGTTTCGATCGTTTTACGTCCACGTGAATTCGCGTGACTCGTGAAGAAGGAGTTTTAATTCAACATTATTCGTGAATGATCTTCTGTCCTGTCCATGGGGATAAGAGACTTTGACTCACTCTTTCTTTCATTTTTTGTCTGTCATTTATTTTTCCATACTAATATAAAATAATAAACCAAGATAATCACTAGAGATATGCGAATTAGCGCTGATTCCAGGCTGATATCTTCCTGCTAACCCGCTTTCGAACAACTGAGTTCTGATATCGAATTTGATCGGGCTGCCTGAGTTCTAAAATATTTCAATATGGCGGACGCCACGTAACAGTATTCAAAGCCTTTACTTTTTCGGCGTATTTTTCTCAAAACTAAAACATACATCAAAAAATGTAAAATTTCGTCGATAGGTTTGTTGATAAAAGCATGAAAAATCGTGAAAATGAACGTCCGATTCACGCGTACTGTACAATTGATTTTTATCTTTCAAATGCGAACCTACTTGGCTTTACCTACAAATAAGTGAAAGCATATTACTTTTCATGATACATTGTCCACTTGAGCATGTCTGAAAACCTTTGGTGTCAGTGCATATTGTTTGAATATCAGATCTTTCAACACAACACTTTACTCTTTCACTTGTTCAGTACCTAACAAATAATTATAACGATCACTGAAATAGACGTAAGTTTGTAAAGTCAAAGGCGATCAGCCATTATATAACGAAAATAGTTCTGCTGTATCACAAGTACTATGACTCAATACTATTATAGAGAGTTAAAGAGAATTTTTTTTGACCCGTTAAAAAGAGTTGACTAACTACTGAGTACTACTGAACAATAGAAAACAATAAGTCTAGAGCCTTCTACTAACTATAATGCGTACTATATTCATGGGTTCACTAGAAATATAAACAAAAACCGTTTTTGTTCTGCTCTGTTTTGATCTATGTCGTACTGTTCTGCTCTTTATTCTTAATTTTATATTATATATTTTATATTTTATATTTTAGTCGTTTATAGAGAACGAAAATGTTGACAGGATCTTAATTAGTTACCACATGGTCACTTATGAGTTTCTGGTCTAATTACTAAGTTCAGTAGCGATGACCATCATGCATAATCATATGCCGTGAATGATCAAACGTGAATCAGCGATGCTCAAATAAAGTACTACAAACTAAAAACAGTTTGTTTTGTATTTATTTTTATTTGTAACCCCGCTATCGATCTTAAGGCCCAGTAATACGAGCAACACAATCGTGCAGTAACTTGTCGCGCAACATTGTTGCGTTGCAAGTTGCAGAGCAAGTGTTGTTCGTATTACCACCCCGCGCGCAACAAATTTTCTTTGTTGCATGAAGTAGAAACACTGCCTACTTTTTACCGATTTGTACGACAGTGGTTTTTGACACTTAAGTGGAGTTATAGAGTGAAATTTAGAAAAAGCAATATCACCAAAGATCTCAATAAAGTGCTTCGGGCTACCGATACGTGAAAAACCAAAAAACACCGCTTTTATAACCAGTAGCAACTATAGTTTTTTCGATCATTTTAAACTTACTAAATCTCTAATTTTTCTCCGTCGCGCTCTAACTCTCTTATACTACTTCTGTTTTTTAAGGGAAAAATCATTCAGGTCACTGTTCTATTCCAGACGTCCTATCTTTCTTTTTGTCTCAGCTATTGTTTTATTCTTTTCATGCCTCGGGTGCCTTGCAATACCGAGAAAAAGTCTAACATTCCCATAACTGAAGATCTTTAACTACGTGGATCTCTCCGGCAGTCCCATGGTTTAGAACATTTTCACAGGAGCATTTAAAGTCGAATTTTTTTTCTTTCCGAACAATTTGCTACAACTACTGATGAAATGTACATGTTCGAGTAACACACGTGGACCGTCCATTAGCAACACGTGGTTGTTCAGTTGATTGCATCACACTCTTCCTGGCTCCTTTAGTGATGAATACTTCTCCGATCCTGATGCAGTCATGGATATATGCATGGCGATAATAATCTGAAATCTCCTTTTTTTTATTTTTTCTAAAAATCATTTCGGTACTAAATAAATATTTGACTCCTAATTCCGATAGTTATACTTACATCAGTGAGACGTCGACTGTAGTTGTAAAGAGTCTATAGTTTTAAAATATGTCAGTAGACGACTCGAACGTCCATATCGTTAAGTGTTCAGATTAATTATATCACAGGTTTTCAAAGAATGTTCCGATAGCTGGAAACTCGTATAGTTATGCCTGCTCATTAGTTGCTTTGCGGCTCTCGATGTGATAATGGACCCAGGAAATTTTCCCCTCCTGGCCAATATTTTTATTATATAAATAGAATGATCGTAGAAATAACACGAATTTTTCCGGTTTTTATCTAAAACGCTCATGTAGTACACTATGATGAAATTATATCGTCAACATGTAACTGAAAAACCTCACTATTGCCATAACTACCCTCTTCATCATAGGAGACGGTCGATTTACGCTTGGAAAGTCCGTTTTTGTCTATATATAGAGGCTTTTAAGGACGGTGGCCCATAATGGCGAACCATTTTTTTTTCCAGATATTTTATATTTACTTTGTAGAACAGGCAAAGGTCTTTTAATTCACGAAAAAAATAGGGGTATCCATGCATTTTACGGAGATAATTAATGGTAAACATGGCCAATATCCGCTGACCAGCGATTTTTCGAATTTTTAATATAATATCATTTTTTTCCAATGTTAATTCATAAAGAAGTACAGCGAAAACAATAAAAGCTTCTAAAGATTGAATCCTTCAAAATGAAAGCAAAAAACATTATTACTGTAATAACTGGTACACTTTTTTTTCGATTTTATGGCCTGTTTTTAATTCTCAGGAAACCGGATGTCAAACGCTATTTCTTAGAAAATTATATCGCGAATTATTTTTTTCGGGCGTGATTTTTTGAATATATATATATATAACTTAGTTAATCTAAAACCGAATAAGAAAATAAAATTATAGGGTATCCATGCGATTTAGAAAGTTATTTGTTGAGAAACGCGCGAAATCTTATTAAATTTACCTAAATAACCATGAAATCCCCAGCCCTCCGTAGAGAGTGGTAAGGAATACAATGCATTATGGGACATCTCCAAGATGGCGGCCAAACGTCATGCTTCATTTCCGGTCGTAAAAAGAGTCATTTTTATGCGCTTTTGACCATCTAGAATGAAATCGATTTTAGAATATGATAAACCACGTATTTGTCTTCTCAAAATTAGATTTTTCTTTTGCAAAAGTCGTAAAACTAGTGTTTTTTCACGATGGTTTTTGTGCGAACACATCTTCGAAAAAACGTTTGATATTCAAATTTGTGTGACGTCGCGCGCGCGCTATAGTTGAGTCAAATGCGCAGAGAAAAGTCAGCGAAACACCAGTCAGCGCGCGGAGTAATTATTGAATTCTAAGGGCTGTTTATATGGAGGCGAGCCAGCCCGGTAAGCGAGCTGACTTCTTTTGTTCTCTGGCCCCCAGGGAAAAGAAAACAAAAGAATTCAGCCCGCTTACCGGGCTGGCTCGCCTTCATATAGACAGGGTTATTTTGAAAATTAAAAACAGAAAATTTTCAAATAAATTATCTTGGTGTCCTAAAATTGCGTTGTTTAAACTTAGAACCGGTAACTTTATTTGAAGAGTTCAGTTCAGCCAATCAGTACACTCCGAATGATATTTCTTTGGTTACGGATTTAAAGCAAAGTATCTTGAGATTAAAAGCCAATATAAGTTCGATAAATTCCGATTGATAGCGTCCGCCATTTTGTTCTCAATCTCTCGCGACCACAGGAAGCCTCGTGGTCAACAGTGTACCCCAAAGGCTTCTGGGTAATTTGCCGATTTGCGATTTGCGAGATAGATTGATAGACCGAAAAGGTAAACCTAGACTCGAGCTACCACAGGTAGCCCGAGTAATTATGATAAGCATTTGCAAATATTTTTATTTTTGATTGATTGATATGCAGAAGAGTAGAACAGCCGTTTTATTCTTACTCGCGTAAGAAAATTTACAATATTCAATTTTCAAACATTGTTATTATCCACCATTCATATATCGTGATTGGATAATAAACAACAATTCAAACTTTGTCGTAATTTGAAATCAAAAGAAACCCCGTGAAAAACACCTAGCTATTAAGTTTTGTATAAGATTTCATGACAAAAAATATTATATCTATTTCAATCAGGAACGACATAAAAATGCTGATAAACCCTCGCAAGAAATGTTAATGTAGTCGCAATACGATTTTGGTTTTTAGTTCTATCTGATGTCTGTAACTCCATTCATTTTACACGCGCACGAAAGCAGCATTGAAACGCTGTCGCTGAGAGAAGTGGAAATACAAATACCTAAGGTAGTGAGATCCACCCGAAAGCAATGTAGCTAATAATTAATACCAACAAATATAACGGATATTCATTTACGGCAACAATTGGACCCATAACCTAGAGAAATATTTTATTAAATAAATATGACTATAGCAAAGCATCAGTGTTGTTTACAACACAACTTCACAAAGACAAATTTAAGATGCAGAAATACCTGTTGAATAAAAATAATAGCCTCTACATATGATCTTGTTTATTGTGTCGATAAAAGCTGTAAATAGGCAATCCATATTCACTATCTTGCGCTAATTAGTAAAGAAATATATAGTAAAACATGTACAGTTTCTTTTCTTTTCACTTTTTACATTTTTATTGTCTCAAATGCGTTTTTACGCAACATACTCATACGTGAACGCAAGGATGTGTTGGCGTGACAGCATGGAGTTCGTTGTCTTGAATTAGCATATTGCAGCATGAAGGAATGTGAACATGAAAGCAACATCGAACTGAGAATTATGCCGGCCAAATAACTTTCGACATACCCAACTTTGAAAATTATTTTGAGTGCCTTAGAATATTTCAATCGAACTGGCATTTTGCAAGGGTATTCAAAATATACTCAATTTTGAATGACAGAAATTAAAAAAAAAAATTTATTGACGATGTTTTGTTTCCGAGCGATGGACGTAATTTTTGAACATTTTGCAAAAAGTCCGCTCAGTTTTGTGTTTACGCTGATTAACACTGACGGAGATCCATAACACCATGTAATCTGAAACTGTGCAAGAAGTTAGTATGACAGTTGAGCAACAATTAGACGGTCGGACAGCTCTAAAAGTGTTTTCTGTGAAAAGTTATTGGACCACTAAAAAACAATCAAAAGATTCGCCTGAAATATCTCAAAATCGGCTTAACAGAAATTTTTCTTATTTCGTACACTTAGAGGCAAATACCTTTATATTACCGTCATGGGTGTCATTTTAAAAGTTTAGATCGAAAAGCGCGTAAAATGAGCAAAACGTAAAACCAGTGACGCCATTGTTTCGTCTCCATGGTAACACCAATGTCAACAAAACATACACCATTAAAAAGTTTAACCCTTATGTAGTAACTGGACGAAACATCCGATTTGTAGGTTAGTGTAAGACAGAGCTACAGCCGTTTAAAGTAGAGCGGTCGAGCATAAAAATACTATAGGCAGCCTCCTTAAGGATTATAACTGTCCCTTTTTCCTACCGTGAAGGTTTCCAGAACCTTAGCCGTACCATTGACAATCCTAGCCTCGTCCCCAGGCTACTCCAGCTCTCCCGTCAAAGATGGCGGACGTTAAACTCGGAGTTATCTCGCAGATAGCTCATTTCTTCTTCTGATCGATTGGTGTGGAATTATTAGACCATTTCAAGTGTTTTTTCGAAAGAACTCCGACCATACAAGCCCATAGACACCTTGCACGTGACGTCAGAGCAGCTCAGTCTGGGAACAAAAAAAAAGACTTTTGCTTTTTTGAGAATTAAAATTCATTGTTTTGTTCCCTAGATTGAACTGAATTCCAACATGCTGCAAGGGGTCTATAGACTGCTCTACTAAAACCGAGCTTTTTGCCACGCTACTGGCGGGGCGCCTATTCGAAGCGTGACGTCACTATGGCCGCGCCGCCAGCATAAAGTGGCGTGGGAACAAGGCTATGACAATCCTATTTTTTTCAGTCCTAGATTCTAGAGAAGCAAAAGCAAAGAATAGTGAAAACCACCCTAGATGTCTTTTCTATCACTGTGGACTTCAAAGATTGTCTTTTTGGTCTTGTTGGCCATAATAACAACCTTTATAGTGTATATACAAACCAACATATTTGAGAGAACTCATGAGCAAAACACTATACGTTTTATCCGGTTGCGGTTTTTCTTCGGCAAACGACACAAGCCTTCTACAGATACTGAACTAGAACGTGTCAAAAAACACTTCAGATTCCACTGGCATCGAGAAAGAAAAGCGCGGGTAGACTGGTGGGGAATAATGAAACCGTGCTATGATAACATGGAATGGGGCCAAGTGAAGCCTGGATGGGAGAAACACCACCGGACAGACGCCTCCAAAAGTTTAATTATTAGCCGGGATATACGACCTGCAGGACAATTTAGCCGCTTATTCATTCAAAGTAGAACTAAAGAGAGCAGGATAAAAACAATTGGAGGAGACTCCTGGAGAGTATATCTTCGTGGCCCAGCATCTCTAGCTGCAACTGTATTCGATCACAGAAATGGAACGTACGAGGCATTGTTTCTTATCATTGAACCAGGAGAGTACCGCGTTGAGACCCACCTCGATTTTAGTCTCTGTGATGGTTTTAGAGATCCACCTGAAAACTGGTTTAGAATAGGTTCGTGTAAGGATAGTGTAAGGTTGTAATTGAGCCCCGTTAGCTCCAATTTTAAAGTGCCCCTAGCCCCTAATCTGAAATTTTGATGATTATTTCTTCATGAATGGAAAAGCTTTATGGTTTACAGCCAAAATCGTTGCATCGCGACCAGTAAATTACAAATTTTGTTTTGATTTTGGGTATTTATGAGCTGTCAATCAGTTTTAATTTTGGGGCGGAGCTTCTTTCAAATCAACCAATCACTGAACGAGTTCGTGAAAGCTCCGCCCCCAAGAATGATGGACGGATCAGAAAGGACCAAAATCTTACCGACGTTGGAGGTCGCGATGCAACGATTTTTACTTTAAACAAGACAAGACGAGACAAGACAACTCGCGATCGAGTATATTAAGGCCTGGGTCAATCGTTAATTAGTTAAAATTCGAATAAAAATTATTTTGAAGACATAGAACATCTAAATCAACTTTTTTCCTCGATAAGTTACTAAACTCGACGTCCTTAATTTTTTGAGGGTACGTTTATGATGTCACGTGATCTGATGACGTCACAGTGATCAAATATTGTGTTCTAAACTTCAAAGCAAAATGCGGTCGCGGGTATTACTCAAGACTTCAAAGTAACCATGCTTAACTGTGAGCCTGAATGTGCTTCACAACATACAGCCCGAAAAACTTGTCATCCACTTTACATTGTTGAGTTTTTCCATTTTTAAAAGAAATAAGTAAAAGTCACGTGACCTGTTTTGGGCTTTATCTCACTAAAGCAAAACTGTAGTCAGGTTTTCCGGGTTGTTTGTTTGGAAGCACATTAAGGCTCATAGTTAAGCATGGTTACTTTCAAGACTGGGGTTATACCCACGACCGCATTTTGCTTTGAAGTTTACAATACAATATTTGATCACTGTGACGTCATCAGGTCACGTGACATCTTAAAAGTATCCTCAAAAAATTAAGGACGTCGAGTTTAGTAACATATAGAAGAAAAACGTTCATTAAGATGTTCTTTGTCTTCAAAATATTTTTTTATCCAAAATATGTACAATTAGCGATTGACCCAGGCCTTAATATACTCGAGTATAAGACAAGACGAGACGAGACGAGACGAGACGAGACGAGACTTATTACATGGGAATGTTTAGGAATTCCAGTAAAATCGAGTTCGAATAGGCCAATAGCTTGCCAATTGTAGCAATAACCGTGAACAAAGAGTGTCAATTGATCGAGTTAAACGTGTAACTAAACTGTGTAAGTTTACTTTTTAGGCTCCTATCACGGGAAGGATCAGCCTGAAGGCACACTTGGGATTTTAGATGATTACTTCAATAAACCAATACTTGGGAATCTGACAGTCAAAATTCCTGAACCAAAATTCAATTTGACTTTTCAAGGTAATCCATGTTTTACTAACTATGCCATTCATTCATCCATCCATCCATCCATCCATCCATCCATCCATCCATCCATCCATCCATCCATCCATCCATCCATCCATCCATCCATCCATCCATCCATCCCTCCCTCCCTCCCTCCCTCCATCCCTCCCTCCATCCCTCCCTCCATCCATCCCTCCATTCATTCATTCATTCATTCATTCATTCATTCATTCATTCATTCATTCAGTCGTCCCGTCCGTCGGTCCGTCCGTCAGTCAGTTAGTCAGTCAGCTAGTCAGTAGTCATTCCAGTTCGTCCGTCCGTCAGTCATGCACTTGGTGGCGCGGTCAGTATAATATCCTCATCGGTGAAACACCCAACTCATTGTCTCGGCTAGGTTATGAGTTATGGGGGACGCGACTTTGCCGAGGCAAAGAGTGGGTGTGTGAATCAGAGCTGTCACGTCGCCGAAGGGGAGGTGGGAGGGGCGACATAAACTGCGATCTGGTGCTGACCTCCTAGGACCTTTTCGGCGAAAAGAGGCCAAATACAGAAATGGAGCTGTTTATATACTAAAATTTGGGTCCCATGGGGCTTAAACATGCGCATCCCGTGCATTGCATGCTTAAGAGACTCTTAATCAAGCCGCGCTGACTATATTCGTGACTGTTTCACCAATGAGAATAGTAAGAGTATTGAACCAAGTCGCACGTATGACATTCAGTCCGTCCGTCCGTCAGTCAGTTAGTCAGTCAGTCAGTCAGTTGGTAGTCATTCCAGTCCGTCCGTTCGTCCGTCATGCACTTGGTAGCGCGGTCAGTAAGAGTGTTGAACCTAGTCGCACGTATGTCATTCAGTCCGTCCGTCCGTCCGTCCGTCCGTCCGTCCGTCCGCCGTCCGTCAGTTAGTCAGTCAGTCAGTCATGCACTTGGTAGCGCGGTCAGTAAGAGTGTTGAACCAAGTCGCACGTATGTCATTCAGTCCGTCCGTCCGTCCGTCCGTCAGTCAGTCAGTCAGTCAGTAGTCATTCCAGTCCGTCCGTCCGTCCGTCATGCACTTGGTAGTGCGGTCAGTAAGAACGTTGAACCAAGTCGCACGTATGTCATTCAGTCCAAGGGTACTAGGACAAAGTCGTTGTGTTTATGTGTAATAAATCAAGTTAAAAATTGTACTTATCTGCAGTCAATCCTTTGAAGCTCTGAAGTCACATTATTTCCTCTGTTTTTGACCCTTCTGCCCTCTGTTCTAGCTGTTATAATGCTTTATCTTTGGTCAAACGAACGTTCCAACGGTTTGAATATCGATACTCGTTTGCAATTGGGGTCCAGTTCCCGCTCCGCCAAACTTTAGTTAGCGATTAGTATTAATAAGTTAATCAAATTCGACTTAATATCACTCTAAAAGAGAGGGGTGAGCAATAGAGCTCTTTCTATTGTCCTCTCGTCTGCTCGTATAATTGGATTATCTTGACAGGTAAGGGGGCCAGTGATGACAGATTTAACTTTAACGTTCCTACCAAGCCCACCAGCGAGCGGATTATTTTCGGTAATTTGACTACGAGTCAGTAAACAGAAAGCGTGACCGTTGGCCCGGCAGTAGAGGATTATCCAAATCCGTTTGATCACGTAATCTATCGAACACTCAACTGAAACGTTTTTCGATCGGTGATCCACTCGGAACGATGGCCGCCTTGGTGTCTTGGAGACAAAATACAACATCAATCAATAAAGACTGCTAAAAACTGCTATGTAAAATATGATGTGGTGTTCATACTAGAAATATAATCCTTTGTCCTCATTGTTATGGTGTTATTGTTATGCTAGAATTATGCTGTATTTTTCCCTTGGCTCTTCCCGGTCCATCTAAAATATTAATAGCTAACAGTTCTGTCAATATAAATGTGCCGGTTCAGATACAGAAAGTTTTATATTTGGATAATCCTCTACTGCCGGGCCAACGGTCACGCTTTCTGTTTACTGACTCGTAGTCAAATTACCGAAAATAATCCGCTCGCTGGTGGGCTTGGTAGGAACGTTAAAGTTAAATCTGTCATCACTGTCCCCCTTACCTGTCAAGATAATCCCATTATCGGAGCAGACGAGAGGACAATAGAAAGAGCTCTATTGCTCACCCCTCTCTTTTAGAGTGATATTAAGTCGAATTTGATTAACTTATTACTACTAATCGCTAACTAAAGTTTGGCGGAGCGGGAACTGGACCCCAATTGCAAACGAGTATCGATATTCAAACCGTTGGAACGTTCGTTTGACCAAAGATAAAGCATTATAACAGCTAGAACAGAGGGCAGAAGGGTCAAAAACAGAGGAAATAATGTGACTTCAGAGCTTCAAAGGATTGACTGCAGATAAGTACAATTTTTAACTTGATTTATTACACATAAACACAACGACTTTGTCCTAGTACCCTTGTTCAGTCTGCCAGTCCTGCTAATAATAAATAACTCTAATTTGTATCTCTAGATATTTTGTTTCCATCTTCGTCGTGTGTGGAGAAGTGCTTGTTACTTTATGATGGATATGGACGATGGGTTAATGACTCCTGGATTCCATTTTTAGCTGACAGTAAGTTCATGACGCGATAACTTGATAGTAAGGAATGAATAGAAATCTGTAATACCGAATGAAAAGAGTACTTTTCTTTACTCAGTGACGTTTCGAACCTTTGTCCTTCATCAGTAACAGATCTAGAGTAGATTTCGTATGACTGTGAAAACGGCACCTGATAAAATCAGATCAGTCAGCGGTCATGGCGCTCTGAATAATCCTTTGCGACATAATTTGCATTGCAGGTTGCGGGATAGATGTTACACGCTGCAACTTGCTTCGCAGTGTTGAAAAAAGTAGATGCTCGTTCAACTTTTTCTGCATCTTGCAACATTACATTGCAAGGTGCAGAGAAAGATGTTACACGCGTAATCTCTACTGCAACTTGCAGCGCAACGGCATTGCATTGCAAGTTCCAAGAAAAATTGCACCGTGTAACAGCGCCTTAAGAGACGGACGAACAGCGAGCGGACACGCGGTGTGACAAATTTTTGGCGCGAGTGGTTTTCTTCTTGAGCTTAAGGAGCTTCGCTATACAAGGCCGCACAACATTTTGTGAAAGCTGTTTTTATTTGATATGCGCTGGTCATCGTCACAATATCAGCGTGGGCCTAATGACACTACAACTCGATCTTCCAAAAGCCGTTGTGATATTTTTTCCTGTTATATCCCCAATTTTAAATTCTGTTTGTCTTTTCTCTCGTTCTTCCTTTTTAAGTAGCTATCTGCGAGATTGTGACGCTTATAGTTATCAGTTTCTTTTCTATGCAGAAAGCGTGGAGGAACAAGGACACAACGCTTCTGGTGTGATACTATCGTATGGTGATTCCTTGGGATTACGTTTTGGGAATTCTATGGCTTCAAACAAAAAAGTGCTTCGAAAGTATAAAAGTTCTGAATATAGATACAACTGGATCTATCCAGTTGGAAATGAAGCGGTGCGTCATACTGAATAATTATTTATAATAATTGGTATATTACGCGCGCAATGATTGGTCGGGAACCGTGTGTGATTGCAGTACACACCCAAAGATGACGTCATAGAATATTACTCGCGCTCTGATTGGTTGAAATGTTTCAGTAAATATTATATTATTTTAAATGATAACTGGTACACTGCACACGCTCTGATTGGTCGAAAACTATGTATTATGAAAACACAGACGCATGGATGACGTCACTGATATGATACATATACATATGATACATGCTCTGATTGATTGAAATGTTTTAAGAGCCGCAGTAGTTAATTTTTTAATTACAATTACAATTACAATTTATTTATTTAAACACGTATCGTCCAGGAGCTAGAAACTCGTTCAAAATACGAACGTGTGTGAACAACATAAACTAATTATAACTTGGAAACATAATATAGAAAAAAATGGTATGAAATTATCAATAGTTATAGAAAATAAATTGAACTGAAGAATCTAAAGAATGGCTTTCTTAAGGTTGCTTTTGAATTCAGTTAGACTCGCTGCATTATGAACTAATAAGGAGTCTAATAATAAGTCTAATAAGGAGTCTATTTGTTATTTTTCATTTAACCAAACGCAAATTCTCTCTTTCATTTTTCAGGTAGAGAAAACAAAAAATGATGACTTCGACTTTGATGCAGAGCGAGTTATTTCATTTATTAAACAAGCCTTAGAATTACCAAGAATGAATACCCCCGACAGTACTTTAGTGCTGAATCAAGGACTGCATTACCTGTGCGCAGTTAACTTTACTACCTACCAGGGTCTTCTTGAGAGGGTACTCGATCTTTTCTTTGTAAATCAAACAATTGACAGTCAAGGCAAGGCACAACCAAGATATAAGACTAATTTGATATGGAAAACTACCACAAATATGAAGAAAGAAAATGGAAAAGTTACAAATCGAACGGAAGACAGATTTTTTACAATGCAGGTATGTGTAAGACGTAAGTGATTTAGTAGCGTGACCTATTGACGTGCGTGACACGAAGAAAACTGCTAATTGTAACATGTGACTATGATGTGTGTCAGAGATGAAACCAGGAAAAAATACTCATGACGAACAATCAAATGTTTGACATAAGACCTTATAATCGCCTATAACTTAGTATTTGCAGTACAAGTTGTGTAAAAATTGGTGTATTACACGCACTTTGATTGGTCCGGAACTGAGTGTGATTAATATAGGCGCACAGATGACGTCACACAATATAACGCGCACTTTGATTGGTAGAAATATTTATTCTGATAAATATTCAAAACAATAGATTAGAATTTCCGTGTGATGTACTATGACACAGGACGTCAAAAATTGTGTGAGAAAAAAGCCATGCATGACACTCAAATTTTACTAATATGCCTTTTGCTATATTTTGTATAAAACAAACCCTTCGTTTACATGACGTCATCTGTGCATCTATTATAGTACAGACGCACGAAAAAATGGAACCTATTTGTTAAGTTTATCTGTTTTTTTTTTCTTATTCGGCAGCGACTCCTACTATTTAATGCATATGCAACATGGAGAATGTGTAAAGCCGGGGTTCCTGTGGTGGATGTATTTCCAGTGACGTCATCATACGAGCCTGGACCAATGGACCGTGTGCATTATCCAGATTTTGTGTTCCTTCAAGCAGAAAACGCTTTAGCCAACTTGAAGACATTTTATAAAAATCAAGATACGAACAATAGATACATTCATCGTCAATGTATTATTTAAAAGACCGCAAATTTGTCGTGGAAAACTTCCCCTCCCATTTCTTCCCCCTCCCCTCCCCTCCCCTCCCCCTCTCCCCTGGCGCCGCTACGCAGGCTATGGAAAACTCTACCACGAATAAGAAACTTCCGTTTTGAGTGACTTGTAGCCTCAATTGCGGTGTTGTAAACAAAGAAATGTGGATCTTTTATTTGGAGTTAGGGTAAAAATGTTTTGGGCCGGGCATTGACGACTTTCAAAAATGGCGGCCTAGTACATGAGAACGAGGCCACAAAGGCCTTGTTATCAAAAAATAAGCGTGGCGACACCTCTATTGCTATCAAAGATGATGTGTTCCTCTTCCTTTTGAAATAACTATTTTCTGTGTATTTTACAGGATAGACTTAGACTCATTTGATGCCATGACAATTTAGAGGCCTTTCTGGCCTCGTTCTCGTGAACAATGAGCCGCCATTTTTGAAAGTCGTCTGTTTTCATTTGCTGAAAAAAAAAAATCTCTGGTAAATTTCCCTATTTCATCATGACGTATTGTTTCTGTTTATTTCAAATGGACTGGTTTCCAAATATACGATGAACAACCGATAAAGAAATAAAAATAAAAAATAAAGAAATAAAGAAATAAAGAATATTTATTGCAATTAATAATGGCTGTTTCAGCTTTTCTTTGTTCTTTAAAACGCGTTTGATATCAATTTTTTTTTTCCCGTGACCATGGTTCTTAGCGTTTAAACAATAAATTGTTATAATGTGACGTTATTATGAAATGGGCAATAGGCTCTTGAATTGGTAGGTGTTGCGTGACGTGTTAAATTTTAATCCAACACTGAAGAACAAAAATATGTTTAAAAAGTGCACACCAAAGTCAGTAAAAATTGAAATTTGAAGTAGTTTCGATGAATAGCGCCAAAGTTATGTGCGGCCGAAGTTGGCTTTTTTTGTAGAAACGTTCGATGTACCGAACGTTTCTATAAAAGCACCAGCTTTCGCGCATGAGGAATAGAGGAATCACCTTACAACTGACATTGCATCATTCCGATTTAAAAGTTCAGGTCAGTGTTTTATTTAAAACCGACAAACACTTTCTAAACCGCGAAGCCATTTCCTTGCATTATCTGTCACTCTACATATGACCTGGCCAGGCTCCTGGTCTGAATAAATGAAAAACGAAAGTCTGAATGAACGACCGATAGAAACAAAGTGTGGATGAATGATCAAAGAACGTCTGAATTATCGACCTCAAAGGAAGTCTGAATGAATGACCGACAAAAAGAAAGTCTGAATGATAGGCCGAAAAAAAGAATGTTCGATGTTTTTCCAGTATGTTTTAAGATCAAGAGACCATAATACTAAGAGAGCGAAACGCACTATTTATGTCAGTGCGATGTTTATCGCGACTAAGGCTATTTTTAGTAACTTCGACATCGCGCGCGCAAGGCTTCTAAACAATAGAAATCAACCGCCGAAAGCAAACGCGGGTCCCGTCCGCACGCACGTCAAAAATAAAAATCTACTGTTTGAGATTCTGTTTGAGAGCTAGTCTTGCTTGCGCGCGATGGCGTTGTTACTTAGGCTATAGGAGGAAGCTCGAGTAACAAAGCTTGCTTGCAAAGGCCACTTGGGTAATTTTGCACCACCTGCATGCACCACCTGCATGCAGGTAACCCAGTAATGAACCTATCTAATAAAGATTTGGAGTTAATAATTACTTCTTATTAACCGAAAGCGAGGTTTTTACGGAAAAAAATTAGACCGAGGTCTTGGTAGTGCGGACAAAGGCCGTAGGGGGCTTTAATTGATAAAGAAAGTACATTTTAGTCTCAGCTAAATTTGTATGGGCTTCTTACGTGTAGAATCAAACTAACAAGCTTGTATGAATAATTCCAATTTTAAAATTGTTTAAAATACTTAACTTTACTGACGTTTTAAGCCTTCAAACTTGCCTCAAGATTGTTCTTGAAATGGTAAATCAGTTTTGATGCATGATCATCAGCAAAAGAGAAAGTCGTAAAATCCATAAACAGTCATTGGCGTAACTTCTTGACTTTGCAAAGAAACCTTTTGCACTTAGAAATGTTCACGGAAATTTATTTATTTCTCTGTTTATTCACGAAATCATTCTTACGGTTACTGGACTTTGATTGGTTCTCCTATTTCCCCAAGGGTTTGGAACAGTCTATTAGCATCACAATGAAACTTCGCCGAATAGACTACCCTGATTAGACATTAGAATCATTAAGTGTCTAGATAGCGCAGCGGTTTAAGGTGATATCTAAAGGTATGGATTAGGGTCCGGATATCGTCTCCCTCCCTGGCCTTCGGGCTAAGACAACTGTTTTATGTAGCACCCGGGATAGCGTGGATGGGGCCGAAATCTTCATCCGTAACGTAAGTCGATTCGATGTCTCAGCTTCTTTGAATGTCTCGGGAGAATCGTCCCAAATTTCATTTTTAGCTTTTTCCTATTTTTTCAATTATCTAGTTATTCTTTTCCGTTTCCGGGGGGTCTAATTTAAGGGTTACAGGTTCGAGCCCTGTTTAGACCGGAATATTTTTCTTTTTTTCCCCTTTTTTCCTTCCTTTTTACTCTCTTTTTTCTTTTTCGGTTTCCTAATACTTAGATTTTAGCATTTTCTGTAGTTTTTGAGTATTTTTAATTTTTTTGCAATCTGTTCTAATATGAATAATAATTATATAAAATTGCATCATTATTAATTTTTCAAATTTTGTTCTATTGATTTCCCGAATGTGTTACCGATTTTTACTTGACTGGTTTGTATGGTAAACGTATTTCGTGAGAGATTTTCATAGTTTTTTTTTGTTTCTAACTTTAATAGCAATCTGTCTTCATGCATATTCCAGCCAATATAGTGCCCCTGTCAATTTAAACTCTTTTGGAGTAAATTAAAGGTACATTTTGTCTTCTTCTTATCGAGCCTCACCTTGTTCTATGGGCGAACGAACGAAGAACGAACGAATGAACGAATGAAAGGATGAATCAACGTCGAACGAATGAATAAATGAGCGAA
The DNA here is from genome assembly GCA_029948255.1 of Telmatactis stephensoni. Classification (NCBI taxonomy): domain Eukaryota; kingdom Metazoa; phylum Cnidaria; class Anthozoa; order Actiniaria; family Isophelliidae; genus Telmatactis; species Telmatactis stephensoni. Next base: position 206,244 of record JALIZF010001362.1, on the reverse strand, counting down.
CAAACCACAGGCACGCCTGCCTCTGTTTCAGAGAGGGCTAAGGTTTGTAGGCACACTGCTTAAGACTTGAAAATCAAATCATTTTTATTCATTTAATCAGGGTTATTCTTCTTGTAATAACAGCGAAAATCTTTGCATCGATCGCTAGTGCGTCCCTATTTTTTACAACTTCGGTTACATTGCTATTTCTGATCCAAATCATTGGTAAATTTTACTGATAAAGTCCAGCACTATGAGTGCTGCGTGTACTGACTTGCCAAATGAACTTTTTTCGGCTTTCTACATGGGTAAATTAATTTGCCATAGAAAATTTACTCGCGCATTATTGTTCATTAGCACTCTGGCCTAATTCAGGATTAGCTCTTAAGTAAACCATTCATTTTAATCTTCTACCGTGCGCACTTTCTGGCGACAAAAATTATTTGGCAGCACAGGAACCCCAAACAATTCCTTCTGATATGCGACTTATATGGTGTATACTTAGCACTGATCTCTAGTCGTTGATAAAAGTGATTCTTGTATTTGATATTATCATATGCTGAAAAACGCCGATTAAAAGAAATCGATGAAATATAAAAATAAATACCTAAATAATTTTGACTTGATTATTGGATCCAGGCGTGCGCTGTTTTGACTAGTAACGCCTGTAGTATAATTTGACTGACCTGCTGTATGCAGTAGGGAAATTTACTGGTACCAGTAATTCCCAATTCTGTTATGGCGAATGCTATTGCAAGACTTCTTTGGATAATAAATATTATAACATCTGGTGTGAGCGCCTGCTATATCATATTTACTATTAAGAAATGTAAGCAATGCCCATTTTATGGAGAAATTCAAGAAGTACGACGAATTTACACTGGTGGTTCTATGTTGTGGTGCTTGTTTCCTCTGTCAGCATCTTTGGCTTCCATATGTAGCGTGGTTGATGTAATAAGACATATATCGATAAACCAAATAAGAATAAAGTAAGTATCAAGTCTGAATCAACGCGATTATTACGATTTGTGGCAGCATTGGCCTCTAATTTGGCTAAATTTGCTTCAAAAAAGTATTTGTTGGAAACTTAAAGCTTTTTAGGTTGGTTGGGACCCTGTGTTACCGATAAGGGTTGCCTAACTCAAAAAGTGCATAACTTGAAAATTTATAATGTAACTTCAAGAAAACCCTACCTCATTCAATCACACCAAATGTTAAATGTCGATCTGGAAATTGGCAAAATATATTGGTTATGTATATGCTGATTTAGCCTGCATAGCAAGTGTTTCTTTAAAGGCCGATTTACACGGTACGATTATCGCATGCGACTTGACTCATACAACACAAGTCGTGCCGTGTGAATTCCCCTACAACTTCTCTAAGACAGTCGTGCGCGACCTAAAACTTGTCGTAGGGGCATTCACACGGCACGACTTTGTTCTAAGATGTGTTGTATACACCAAGTCGCGTGCGACAATCGTATCGTGTAAACCAGCCTTATGGGGAAGGGAGAGAGTTCAGGCACCTGTGTTACCAAAAATAGGGTAACACAGGTATCCCAATCTCTCTCTACCCCTCAAGGAAAATAAGGTGACCTGAGTGATTTTTTGTTTTTTTTCAGTGATATAGTGATATCAAATAACTTCCCTAGGGAAGGTTCATTTAATATGACGAGGCATGAAGATTTGGAAATCTTACCTGGAAAATTTTCATAGCCCCCCATTTTGACCTTGTCGATTATTTTAGGTCTCCCCTCTTATATGAATAAAAACTTGAGGCCCCCCCTTTTGACCATCCCAAAAATTCAGACGCCCCCCCCTTAACATCTTTTAAAAATCAAAGGGCCCCCCTTGAAATCTTCATGCCCCCCCCTCGTCATATTAAATGAACCTTCCCCTAGATGCTGAAAAATTAATATCTTGACATCTAAAAGTCAATTAGGTTGTTTTCACAGGGAACTCTTCAAATAGTATTTATCTCGGTCTTTTTGATCTCTTCTGTTAAGATTTTGCTTGATCTGGACCTTTTTGGCTGCATTGATGACATCAATAGGATTCAGAGTATGGTGTGCATCATTTAAAGTTAACAGGTAATGTTTAATAAACAGATTTTACTGATTAGTTATAAAATTGAATACTCCAGTTTCCATTAATTGCTATAGTAATGTTTAGCTTCTATGTAATATGACAGATGATTCACTTAATTATGCAGGGTCATAGCCTCCTTTTCAAGAAAGACCCATGGGACCCAGTAGTGGATCCAGGGGGGTCGAAGGGGTCCACAGAACCCCCCTTGAAGGTTTGATTTTATTTAGGTAATAAAAATATGTCTTTTAATGTGTTGTGTTGAACAAATAGATTCCATTTTTCCGTGCGTCTGTACTCTAATCGATGCACAGATGACGTCAAAATGTGGTGAGAACAAAAAGTACGCCACGAGACGAAGTCGAGTGGCGTGACTGTTGTTCTCGCCACATTTTGACGTCTTCTGTGCATCGATTAGAGTACAGACGCACGGAAAAATGGAATCTATCTGTTTTATATAATATTTATCGAAACATTCCAACCAATCAGAGCGCGTGTAAGATTCGATGACGGCATCTATGTGTGTGTACTCTAATCACACATGGTTGTTCGACCAATCAGAGCGCGCGTAATATGCCAATTATTATATAAAGAGTATTATACACCATTGAGTTTAAGAAATGGAACCCCCCCTTCCCCCCTTTGCTACTGCATGCACACATCAGGGGGGGGACTCCATTGTAAAAGGATCAGGTATGCTTGTCGTATCTCTTAGGGGTAAAAATCAGCGATTTGGTATCTTTTAGGGTGTCAAAAGTGAAGTTTAGATTTTAGCATTTCCTAGTATAGTTTAGGGTATCAATACAGCCCATTGCTTATTATCTTGTTCTCAAATGGAAGAAATTTGCCCAACAAAAGCATGTCAACCATCCAATTTTATGTTCATGATAATAATGTTCATTAGCTTGTTATCACTGGTATCTCTTAGGGGTTAAAAAATCGTCCAGCCACGCCCTTTTTAAAAGACTCCCGGTATCTTTTAGGGGTATTTTCCGACAAGCCCCCCCCCCCCCCCCGGGGCACACATTAATATCAAATGTTGGTTTTAAAATGCTCAAGACAGCTTGGCATTAAACTAAGCAAAGCTGACATGTGCTCACAGCCAGTCAATTTGCCCAGTGCCCAGTCTTAATGAACCCACTGGGTATTGTTTTTTATCTGTCACATGAAAAAAGATTTTTTGGTATAACATAATTAAAGTACATCTCATTTCTGTCTCTTTAATTTAGTTGTAGGGATAATGAACTTCAAGATTGGCATGCTTTCACTCCAAAATATTCTGGTTGCTCTGGACTTTTTGACTGGCAAGTGAAAGTTACGGTAAGAAAAGCAACTATAGTTCCTGATAATGCACTCAACTCAATGTGCCTGCCATGTCCATAATGCACTGCTTGTGATGTGTATAAAAATGTTGGAAATTACTGCTGTAACCATACTGTACTGTACCTTGGACGAAATTAAAAAAATAATAATAACATCATAATAAATTATTAATAAATAAAATATAAAAAATAATACCATTAATACTGGACTTACTTGTACATATGTCCATCTTACTGAGATATCAACCTTATAGGTATGACCTGACTGGTTGTTTGCCATCTTGACAACAATACATTTGATTCTGGTACTGTTAACTCAAATAAATACCACCTAATAAAAAGTAACAAAAGAACTACAAACCATGAAAGCTCTTACATCAGATTGTCATGGTTTGTTGTTGTTTTGTTTGATAATGTTTAAATGATCGAGTTAACTGTACCAAAATATGTTGCTGTCAGTGAAGATGATAAACTTAGTGATATTGCAGATCATTCAATGAAGACTTTCTGTTAATATTATTCATTTCATCTCAGCTTCTTTTTTAAGCCCTGGTTTTCAGGAGCCATGGAAATTAACCTTTGCAACATATGCAGACTTAGTGTCACATTTTGCAAAGAAAGAATTAAAGCAGTATATCATTGAGTCTGTATGTTACTTGTGCTTTTGCTTCTTGTATGTGAAAACCAGCAGGTCTAACTGGAAATTAACAACCAGGTGTGGATCCAAGAAAAGTGCAGCTTTATAGAAATGGGAAACCATTAAGAGGAGCCATAGGATATTTTGGAAATTTCCAAGAAGAAAAGGGCCAAAAGTTATCTAAGGAGGGGTTGTGCACCCCCCCCCCCCCCCACCTTCCCTAAAGCCATCCCTGGCTGATAATAGAAAGTAATGTTGTTCCATTTTGCTTTCAGGCATGCTTATGGGTGTCATGTTTTAGCCAGTTTTTGATTTATAAGTTGCTAATGAAGAAGTAGCATACTGCAAGATGGTGACAGGAATAAGATAAACTTTATTTACTTTATAAGATAAGAGGGAATTAATATATTTGCAGAAATTTGCAAAATTCTACATATGAACATATGCAGAAAAGTTCGCAAAATACTTTATTCCATAAAAAGTGGTAAGAATTATATAATGAATTATAATTTTGTATTATATATAGATCAGGCAAAGCTCACAAAATTCGTATCTTGGTAAATTTCTCCGGATATTTGAAGCTTGGTAAATCTGCAAAGTTCGCCAATTTGTAGCAAATCTGCAAAGTTTGATAAATTGCGAGTAAAATCATTAAAAAAAGATTAAATACCAATAAGAAAAATACCAATTTTGTGAACTTTGAAAATTTTTTGAAAATTTGTCTTTGTCTTTGGAAAAATGCAAATTTTGTAATATAGAGAAAATTGCAAAGTTTGCAGATTTTGTAATATACAGAAAATTGCAGATTTGTAAGTCCCGCTTTATTTACCGTCAGATCAAGGGTACTAGGACAAAGTCGTTGTGTTTATGTGTAATAAATCAAGTTAAAAATTGTACTTATCTGCAGTCAATCCTTTGAAGCTCTGAAGTCACATTATTTCCTCTGTTTTTGACCCTTCTGCCCTCTGTTCTAGCTGTTATAATGCTTTATCTTTGGTCAAACGAACGTTCCAACGGTTTGAATATCTGACTTTGGGTTCCAGTCCGTCCTCCGCCATAAATTAGTTAGCTATGATTAATAAGTTAATCAAATTCGACTTAATATCACTCTAAAAGAGAGGGGTGAGCAATAGAGCTCTTTCTATTGTCCTCTCGTCTGCTCCGATAATGGGATTATTTTGACAGGTAAGGGGGCCAGTGATGACAGATTTAACTTTAACGTTCCTACCAAGCCCACCAGCGAGCGGATTATTTTCGGTAATTTGACTACGAGTCAGTAAACAGAAAGCGTGACCGTTGGCCCGGCAGTAGAGGATTATCCAAATATAAAACTTTCTGTATCTGAACCGGCACATTTATATTGACAGAACTGTTAGCTATTAATATTTTAGATGGACCGGGAAGAGCCAAGGGAAAAATACAGCATAATTCTAGCATAACAATAACACCATAACAATGAGGACAAAGGATTATATTTCTAGTATGAACACCACATCATATTTTACATAGCAGTTTTTAGCAGTCTTTATTGATTGATGTTGTATTTTGTCTCCAAGACACCAAGGCGGCCATCGTTCCGAGTGGATCACCGATCGAAAAACGTTTCAGTTGAGTGTTCGATAGATTACGTGATCAAACGGATTTGGATAATCCTCTACTGCCGGGCCAACGGTCACGCTTTCTGTTTACTGACTCGTAGTCAAATTACCGAAAATAATCCGCTCGCTGGTGGGCTTGGTAGGAACGTTAAAGTTCAATCTGTCATCACTGTCCCCCTTACCTGTCAAAATAATCCCATTATCGGAGCAGACGAGAGGACAATAGAAAGAGCTCTATTGCTCACCCCTCTCTTTTAGAGTGATATTAAGTCGAATTTGATTAACTTATTACTACTAATCGCTAACTAAAGTTTGGCGGAGCGGGAACTGGACCCCAATTGCAAACGAGTATCGATATTCAAACCGTTGGAACGTTCGTTTGACCAAAGATAAAGCATTATAACAGCTAGAACAGAGGGCAGAAGGGTCAAAAACAGAGGAAATAATGTGACTTCAGAGCTTCAAAGGATTGACTGCAGATAAGTACAATTTTTAACTTGATTTATTACACATAAACACAACGACTTTGTCCTAGTACCCTTGGTCAGATCTGTTTGAGACGTGTTAGGTTTCTAGCAAAATACATGCTAATATGCCAAGAAAAAAAGGATAATTGAATAAATACATAAACCTGAAACCTATTTAAACCTATTAATTTATATGGAAATGACATGAAGCCTATAAAAGGTGAACTGTTTCTAAGAATTTGTTTCACAAACGGCTGGCATTGGATGGCAAGCTGTTGCACTTCTTGCCATAATTTGAACACATTTTTCCATAAGCTTAATGATTTCAAGAAAACTTCATTTTATATTTCTGCAGCCAGTCCTCCTGTCCAACATTGTAATCTGAAATGTCGTTTTAATTCTTACACATTTTGAGGTGCTCGGTGGCATAGCCAGTGTTTTTTCAGAGATGTTCATAGCCGCTGAAAATTCATCTTGACCAAGAGAAAATGATCCTCATTCCCCGATTAATCAATAGTTCAGAATAGTTTATATCTGATGATGGCAGAGATTTAGAATTCAATTACATCATATTATATTATATGTCCAACACTACTCTGAAAATCACCAATCAAGTAACATGCATGGCCCAGCTGCTTAGCTTGATTAGTTTTCTACTATTTCTAAGCAGCTGCATGTGCTCTCAATTCTTGCAATTTTTTACTATTTAATATCATTTATTAAAATTCAGAGTACGAGTAAACAGTTGTCTTGTTGTCTTGTCTTGTATGGTCGGAATAGTTTGCTACTATTTCTCAGCCCTCTCAAGGTACGCACACATGCATAATGTAGCTAGCTACATGTCACCTCTGCTCTTCCTTTCATTTCTGAACTTTATTTCATAGATCTAGATTGCTATCATGACGTCATATCCTGTCAGGGATGTGTGGAATGTTTGTCATATATTTCATACAATTGCAAGTCCCCCCCCTCCCCCCCCCCCCCAACTGGCGTTCTAGCGAGAACGGGAACTTTGCAGGAACAAGGATGGCACAGTTGGTTAGTGCGCGGCCTTCAGTGCGAGAGGTCCCTAGTTCGATCCCCAGATCTCACATCCTTGTTTCTACTTCTTTCCTTTCTGTGTAGCTTTAAGTAGCTTTAAATACCCTTAAAACGGAGCACTGATGGAAAGAGGGGGGTAGAATGAATGCACCGTCGGCTTCCTGGGAGACTAGCTTATAGCGTTGCTTGTAGCTAAAGGAACTTTCGACGTTAAATACAGAGCTTTACCTTTTTTTTTTAACTTAATCTATGCATGACGGTGCGCGCACGATCAAAAACGTGCAAGTGACGTCCGTGTTAACAATTCTAGTTCAAAAACGTATCTTTTTTCTTCGTTTTCACCATCCACACTGCGTTTTACTATAGAAAAGTAAAATGCCGTTTTATTGTAGACGAGAGGCCTAGTTGTAACAAAGAAAAAAAAAGGATTTTCAAATTTACAGGATTAGTTCGTGATTAACTTGTTTACTGATATGAAGAGGAGTTGTTCCTGTTAACCGGGATTTCTTTCCCCGTTGACACCAAACAAAAGAGTTATCTCGACTATCAAGGACAACGCGCCTTCTGCGGAGTGAGAGCTTAAATCTGTTAAATCAGTATTTGGTTGAATCTCAATACGACAGCATGTCATTGATTGTTTTCGACCCCCTGCAATTCATCATTTTTGTTTTTGGATAATTGACGAATGCTGATTTATAAAACTCTCCACTAATTCCGTAAGTCGGTTTCATTCATTTTTGTTGAATCATGTTATGAAGTTCACCATTGATATGAAGATATCGGTAGAAAAACAACATATTATGAAGTCGGTATGGAATAATTCTTCTCGGCCTTCGTGTATAACATTACATGAAATTAAGGTGGACCTGTCACAATGTAGGCTGGCTTAGTTCCGTACGAACGACAGTGACCCTCGAATAACTAAAGGGTTAGACCGAATGTGGGCTAACTCTACTATTAAGGCTTAATAGTAGAGTTAGCCCACATTCTAGAAAACGGGCTCTAAGATTAGAAAAATAGTTGAAATCATAGTACTTTCTTCTGTATAATTTAAAGAATAATGTAAGTATCTAAGCACAAAAACGCGGTAGTTCAGAGAATACTATGAAGGAATTAAATGACCAAGATTAGGATTTTTAATAAATCCGTATTTAATCCTTTTCTAAATGTACCGGCATCTGATTTCATTAACTTATCTTACAGAGGCAGCCGACAAAATAAAATTAGCGTCCCTCTTTAGCCAGGGTATTTATGTTATACTCTATACATTATTCATACCAAGTCAGTTGATAAACGAGGCTGGTTCGATGTGTAACCAATGGCGCATGGGCAGACAATAGAAACACCTGCTAAATTGTGGAGACTCGTGCAACCATGTTGACAACAAAGGGACGAAAACGCAGCTATAGAAACATTTAACTTTGTCGACTTTTGCTGGTTTATTGAAAGAGTTGAAGTATTTTGTTTATCCAAGGGAGCAGTTGGCTGTTCATAAGTGGCTCTTGAGGATATGTGCCGACGGTCTCGTGTTTGACAAGTTTAAGACCATTCAATGTCGTGACGAGTTTGCTCACAAGTCTGAGGGTTCTCGACCGGTGAGATTAGTTTGACGGCTCATCCAACCACAGAAACCCAAACCAACAGGAATGGATGGAAAAAGCAACGCGGATACGAACACTTTTGAACACTATTTTGTATCACACGATACTTATCGACAAAGTGTCTTTAGGGAGCTAAACGAGATAAGAAAAAACGAGCATTTATGTGATGTTATTATTCTGACAGACGGTGGCAATCACCGCTTTGCTGCTCATCGAGTAGTCTTAGCGGCAGGAAGTCGATATTTCCATAAACTTTACATCGGTACTACTCTTCCTAGATATTCAAGAGAAACTATACTAAGTGGCATCTGCGAAAGCTTACTGGAGAATCTTATCAACTATATTTATACGTCTGAAATTTGCATCAATGGGGAAAATGTCCGAGCCATACTCCACGCAGCACACAACTTGGGAATGGATTTATTGAAAAGTGAATGCGAGAAATACCTAGAGAAGCATTTACATGGAACGAATTGTATCGAAATGATGGCATTGGCTTTAAACTACTCTTGTGAGTCACTTCTACTCAAATCCAAGCGTTGTGTTTGTGAACATTTTCTAAAACTTTGTAGTAGGCAACAATTTCACCGCATACCTGCTGACCAACTCAAAATCATTATCGCAGACGACGACTTAAATATCACGAAAGAGGAAGAAGTATACGAAGCGTTGATTGGCTGGGTTCGTTATGATTTTGAACGGAGAAAAGGTTCTTTTGAAAGGCTTTTGGGTAATGTTCGGCTTGGTTGTCTTTCCAGAAGGTTTCTTGTTGGTACCGTGGAAAGAGAACCGTTAGTAGTAAGTTCAGAATATTGCAAAAAACTTGTGGCTGAGGCTTTAAATTTAAAGACCATCGAGCAACGGGTCGCAAAAAGTGCTCTAGATACTAAAAGAAAGAGAAGGTAAGAGGGTATGTTTTTGATTCTGAAAAAAGTGATGTTGAACGCGCCAGCGATTTAGTCCAGAATTGGAGCCACTTTTTTTCTTCCCCGCGCGCGATATTTAAAAGAAGAGCTGGAACATTTCTCAATTTTCTTTAGACGTGCGCGCGTTTTTGTAACTCTGTTTTTTTCGTACCTAATATATTTATATAGCTATTGAGAAAATCGGTTTAGACCAGTGAAGTATTGGAAGTTTTACCCAATCCATTCAACCAGACAACAAAATCTCTGAGGCACGATCGCTAGAGCCAGTATAGTACCAGTGTGGTTTCTATATGACCACCTCCTGCGAACGTTAAACACATTTTTCTGCAACATAAGGAAAATAAGCTTTAGTGACTATGATGATTTTTACAGATGGAGGACTTACTTAATGGAAGCCATATTTATTGCTGGTGGAATGATGGAAGACTCTATTCCAGGCAAATGTACCAACTGCTACAACCCACAAACTGGTAAATGGTATTCGCTGGCTAAAGTACGAGACGACAGGTTAAACTTCTGCATGGCGCGACTTGGGTATTGGCTGATCGTGTCCGGGGGGTGTTCCGCAAAAGAGAACTTACATGTTTTGTCGAATGCTGAGCGATTTGACCCTAAGTTTAACACATGGACCAAAATTGCCAGCATGAATCAAGGTGGGTGTAAGTATATGTGCACTAGAACCACACTATCTCGACTAAATTAAAATTTATGAAGCAATATTTCAGATTGTTTGGTATAAAGTGAAATTGTAGTACATCGATAAGTAATCTAACATACAGTGGGATGAAAATGCATGTTATGGACCCGAGTTGCGGATCAGTTAAGGCGGTTATATGGACACTGACGAGACGGTTTCGGACTTCCGAAGCTTCCGTGATACACGAAGTTATCTTGTGCCAATTCGTTCATATAGGAGTACTACGGAGAGTCGAATCACGGGTGCATGTGATTGACGACGGGGCCCGCGGAGGGGGTGGGGCTATAGCCCCACCACTTTTTCCCTTTTCCCATACTAGTCTCTTATATTTTTCCAATCTTAGCCCCACCATGTACTTTTTCACATACTGGTTTCCACCACTTTTTAGGGTGCTCACATTAGAAGCTGAAACTTCTATGAGAGATGCCGGAGAATTGAACTGAAATCGAGCCGCGGCTTTTCTTTTAACATCACCTCTTATTTCTAACAAACAAAACATATTGCTGTAACTTGTTCCTTCCTTGCTTACCTAAAGTCTCGTACGTAGCCGCAGTTACGAATACGTAGGAGACTATTCCTTTCCAAACAAAAACAACACAAAATCAAAAACAAAAAATATATAACCGGCACAAATCTATATCCATGAAACCTTCTAATTTCATCCAATCGGCCTTTCTATTCTAATGCTATTATGCTTAGTCCATAGAACGGTTAGCAAACAACTGAATCCCCATTCATTTTTACTATTGATTTTCATCAGCTCGTTGTAAGTGCGAAGTAGCAGAAGTAAACGGCAAGGTTTATGTTCTTGGTGGAATCACGAGCATGGATTCTATGGGAGGATTTTCAGCCATGGAATGTTACGATTCCAATACAGACACGTGGACACCCAGGACTGCACCCCATCAATTACGTCATACGCACTGTACCGCAGTTCTTAATGGCTGTATTTATGTTATTGGTGGTAAGCGACGGATCTTGTTTTCTGATATCCTCTCGTCATATAGCTATACCTAAGGCCCGTTTGTTGTTGTCTGTTATTCGGATCATAGCTAATTGGCACAAACAGTGACCCTTTCACAATCATCGAAAATGGAAGACGAGACCGAAATGGCTCCTGGGTACATGTTTGATCTTATGAATAAGCTACACAATCGATGCCGCTTGAAATACCAATAAAATATGTTTCCGTCGCCGTTTGAATGAGTTATGTGCACGCGCTTCTTTAAAATCATCTAATCAACAGATTTCGCGACCACTTCATTTTGGTCTCATCAGCTTCTACGTTCAGTGGTTTTATTTGAAAGGGTTCATTGGCAATGTTTGTGCAGCTAGCTAACTTTATAAGCACAGTACATCCTGATCGCAGTCTTGTATTTATCTTAAATATATGAGAAGGATAATTACAGTACACATGCGTTTGCATATATTTGACTACTTGAGGTCTGCTCAGTATAACGCTAGTCGTAAAGTTAATTATATTTAGTCAAGAGATCATAACAGCTAAGCGAGCGAAACTGGTGTTGATGTCTGCGCGATGTACTTAGCGATGTGCTTGGCGAGTTTCTCTCTCTATAGGTACTATGGTATTTTGATTAAGAGCATTAAATTGCATCGCGTGTGCTGTTGAAGATGTGTGAACACATAACACTGTCACTGCGTCACTTGTATTGTGTGTGTACATACCAGGGGCGTATCCAGGGGGGGTCCCAGGGTGCCCGTGACCCCCCTTTGAAAACAAAAAGATGATAGAAATAAAAGAATCTGACTGGAGAAAGATTGAGAAATTGGAAGTGTGACCCCCCTTTGGTGGAAAATGGAAAGTGTGACCCCCCTTTGAAATATTCTGGATACGCCCCTGCATACAAATAGGCAAGTATGTCTACAGAGAAAAAAACCTTGCAGTCTCCCTCACCCTCTTTACAATGTTGCGGTTTCTAGGGTAAACCAGGAGTTGGGGGGGGGGGGGGGGGTTCCTTGTGCCATGTTTTCTATCCCAACATGCATTGATTTAGGGGTGCGGGGAGGACCGACCGAGATTCACTTGACTGTTAATTACGCGCGGATTAAAAATGTTTGCTTTAATTGTAGTCGTTGCGTTTAGACCGATGGTCCTCTCACTATACTTTTCAATCCAAGCACACCTAAAGCTACTCATTATGGGTCATATAGGACCATGTTGTGTACATTAAAACAGTATACATATTGTAACCGTTACATTGTTAGTTGATATAAAATAAGAACGGTCGATTTTTCAGTATTTCTAAAGCGGGCCTTTTTACAATTATCCTAAAATGGTGTTGTGCTAATTTTCACAGGACTGTCACGATGCAATAATACAGTTTTACGAACAGTAGAACGTTATGACCCAACACATGATCAGTGGAGTACAGTAGCTGCCCTAAACACGCCACGTAGCGGTGCGTGTACTGTCGCGTTTGCGGGAAAGATCTACGTCATGGGTGGTGCATCCAATAAAGGCGCGGCCCTCAACACGTGTGAAGTTTATCATGCCAGTCAAGATAAATGGTTTTTCTTTAAAGGTATATGCAACCTAACGAGCTACGTTCTTGCCATTTTTATGTGCATGTATCCCTTGTCATTCCTGTTAATTTAAGTATCGAAGTAAAATTAACCATCGGATCCCTTCTTTTGAGTCTTCTTTCATGAGATGAACGCACGGCTGGGGCTGTTTCAAAAAGGAAGCTTAGTTCGCGCATGCGCAGTAAATTCAACATGTCGGAATAACTTTTTAATTCACCACGTGTGTCGGTGCTTCATCATTACTGTGTGGCATAAATATTGAACGCTATATTAGTGATGTCGACTGAAACAAGGATGGGAAGTTACGCCTAAACTGAACTCAGGATCTGTTGCGCGCCGAAGGTCGTACATACTCACTCTGAACACCCTTTTCCTTCCAAAAATCAATAACGAGGACTCTTGACTCACCAATGAGTTGTTTCATCGTTTATGTGTCATCAGAAAGTGTTCAGCTTATTTTTGATTTTCCATTGTCTTCACAATTATAGATATGAGCGTCAGGCGTGATCGTGCGGATGCAGCAACATTTGGCGGGAAAATTTACGTCGTAGGAGGTTCCTATGGAAACGTAGTTGTAGACTCTGTGGAATGTTACGACCCAGTGTCTATGAAATGGAAAATTGTAACTCATTTGCCTCATCCCAGACATGGGTTTAGATGTTGCACTGCTGTGGTTAATAGAGATTTACTGCAAGAGGTTCAAGCTGGTCAGCCCATTGATCGGACAGAACAGTTGATTTAGTCCATATCGACGAGCTGTGAACAAAGTTCAATGTGACACTGAATTTTTTTGCAAATAATACAGCAAGACACTATGGCAAATATCAGCTTACACAACCAAAGAAGACGTTTGTATAAAATTTAGAGAGCTATATGATTTGAGCTATAGTGAGTGCCATACGGCTTTTGCTTCTAATTTTGATCCTTCATTATCTTTTCAAGAGACCATAATACTAAGAGAGCGAAACTCAGTATTGATGTCTGTGCGATGTTCGTGGCGATTAAGACTATTTTAGTAACTTCGCCATCGCGCGCGCAAGGCTCTCAAACAACAAAATATGATTGCCAAAAGCAAACTGTCCCATCAGCGCGCACGTCAAAAATCAAATTCTATTGTTCGAGAGCCTTGCGCGCGCGATTGCGAAGTTACTAAAAATAGCCTTAGTCGCCAAGAACATCGCACTGACATCAATAGTGAGTTTCGCTCTCTTAGTATTATGGTCTCTTGGTCTTTTCAGGAATTACAGGGTATCTCAAAAGTTAGTTCTACTGTTTTTAACTGCAACAGCTTTTCACTAACTGGCCCTGAACTACTCCAATTCTTAGGATTTCTTCTATAATATTTCCACTATTTATGTGTGGGGTTTCGGTAGCCTTCGTCGCTTCTTTGGTTTTTATCGCATTATTTTGCAACGGCGGTATCAAATGTTACAACTTTTGTAGTGATGACAATGTTATTTTAAAAGTGACTTTTTTAAAAGAGAAGGCAAAGATACAAATCACCATTTTTGTATAGGGTCAATAAGGAAGCCCTGTGCGCGCCAAGACCAATAGAATAAGGTCCTGTCCACACGGAGACGCGCGTTTTGATCTGTAAACGCTTAAATTTTTGAGCGTTTACATGTCTCGTCCACACGAAAACGCTGGCGTTTTCACTGTAAAGGCTCATTTTTGAAAACGTCTTTCAAAGTTCGTAAACGCCCATCTATCGTTTTTCGTGTGGACAGAGACATTTTTAGTCGTTTACATTTTAATCGTTTACAAAGCGTTTCCGTGTGGACGGGGCCTAAATTTTCTTATCAAATGTCCATCTCTTTGACACTGCAGTGTGATGGACAGTCACATGACATTTGTAGGTTTTTTGGCTATCTTTATATATTTTTAGATCTATAAAGCATACGTACATCTGTCTGAGACAGAGGAGCCGTTTGATTGTTAACCACTTTCAAAATTTACTAGATATCGACTTCCAACCTCGTTCCCAGGCCTTCTTCCCTCCTCCAAGCGAAGGGAAAAGGGCGTGGGAACGAGGTTGATCGACTTCGAGGATCTCTTTAAAAAAAATCAGCCGGGTTCTCGTCCCCCACAAGAACAAAAAAATAATACGATGCCATCAATTGTAGAAAGTTGTAGGACTGGAAATTAATAATCGAAATTCTCTAATAGAAGGCATCCATTGGAACGCCCCAATAGTGAATTACAAGTGACGTCACGACGGCAGCCATCTTGGATGATCTAATTCATTAAAAGATTTCTCACTAGATGAGAGCAGTTTTAGTATAAGTGTGAAATGTATAAAAGCGTTCGAAATTATTGCCTTGAGCGTACCGTTCCACAGTCATTTGAAAACAGCTGTTTTTTAATTTGTCTTTTTGTTTATCCAACCGGTTATTGGCCACCGGTTATTTATCTTCTGAATGCGCTGTTACTCGGTGCAATTTTCTCTGCTTGCAACGTGTAACTACAGTATACCTCGCATCGTGCAAAATCATTGCGAGTTAGGTTACCGTTTTTTCGGCGCTGTACCGTGTAACTCCCGTTTCGTTTAACTTGTTTTGCGACGCAAGACAAGTTATAGACAGAAATTGTACGGTGTAACAGCACCCCCCGGGGGGGACTCCATTGTAAAAGGATCGGGTATGCTCGTCGTATCTCTTAGGTAAAAATCAGTGATTAGGTATCTTTTAGGGTGTTAAAATTGAAGTTTAGAGTTTTAGCATTTCCTGGTCTCTCTTAGGGCATCAAAAGAGCCCATCGCTTATTATCTTGTTCTCAAATGGATGAAATTTGCCCAACAAAAGCGTATCGACGATTCAATTTTATGTTCATCATAATAATGTTTATTAGCTTGTTATTGTTGATATCTCTTAGGGGTTAAAAATCGTCCAGCCACTCTCTTCTTAAAAGACTTCCGGTATCTTTTAGCTATAGTGGTATTTTTTAGAATTTCCGACAAGCATACCCGATCCTTTTACAATGGAGTCCCCCCCCCCCCCCCCCGGGGTAACAGCACCCCGATCCTCATGTGAATGAATGAAACGCAGCTATATAATTTTAAGGAGGCAAAATGGTTTCGCAATCCCGCAATCCCGCAAAGTCCCGAGTTCGAGTTCCCGCTCTGACCACTAGGTAAGGCTGAATTTGTTTCGGGTATCCTTGTAAATAGAAAACTGGTTTGCCTCCTATGAGTTGGGATTTGTAATGTGGACCACGATGTAAACTACTACTGACGTTACCAAAAGCCAGTAATGTATGCCAACTTTATTTAATAAATAAATTTTAATTATTTATTATAGAATAAACGGTCAGTCCTCCTCCCTCCTTGGTTCCCCTTAGTCAGTAACCAGTTGCTCTCACATATCATGAAACGACTTTCGATTTTTCAAAATTGCGAGACCTATCGGACTGAAGCCGGAATCCACAAATCGATCGGTTCCCAATTTGTATAATTCTCTTAGTTTAGCTTTCATGATTTGCAAACCAAAAAGTGATCAGATATTCCACCACCACAGCCACCACCACCAACAACAACTAAAAACAAACCAACTGACTAACTAACAACAAAAAGATGTAAACAAAAGCACAAGTAAACAAAACACATGTACACACAAAAACAACAACCATGCACAAACAAACAAACGAAATAATATACAAATGGAATAAGTTGTATTGTGTTATCTTACGATTAGAGGTAAAAACCAATAAAAAATTTTGCCTCAAGAAATGTATAGGCGCTTTTTATTCCCTAATATTGTTATATTTTGCTGCTCCGACTAAATGATAAAATGATGTGTAAACGCCTACGCAATATAATGTCCTTCTTTCTCCTCTCCTCTAAGCAAAACCATCTCCTGACACTAACATTGTCAATAATGCCGCCCTTTTCAAATACGTTCATTATTGTATTAGTAAGAAAGGCTTATTTCCAAGTGAACTTTTAAGACAAGATATGACATGTGAAAAATAGTTTATATGGAAGTATAGAGGCTTGATGCTTTGTTCAACAAATCGATTATGTTATGACAATATATAAAAGTCCATCAATGTGAAGAATGAAAGAAAAAAAAGAGAAAGAAAGAAAGAAAGAAAGAAAGGAAAAGAAAGAAAGAAAGGAAGGAAGGATGACGAAGGAAGCGGGAAGGAAAAAAGGAAAGAAGAAAAACAAGATATGAAAGATAGTTTATATATGTAAGTAGAGACCTGACTTTGTTCAACAAATCGATTACTAGTTATGACAATATAAAAGTTTAGGTCCATCAGGAGCCCATCAATGTGAAAAATGAAAGAAAGAAAAAAAGGAAAGAAAGAGAAAAAGAAAGAAAGAAAGAAAGAAAGAAAGAAAGAAAGAAAGAAAGAAAGAAAGAAAGAAAGAAAGAAAGAAGGAAGGAAGGAAAGAAAGAAAGGAAGAAAGGAAGGATGACAAAGGAAGAGGAAGAAGGAAGGAAGAAAGGTAAGAAGAAGAAAGAAAGAAAGAAGAAAGAAAGGAAAACATATACATTGTCATCTGCAAGAATAAGAACGATGATAATAAACAGAGAACATCTGGCGTCGAATTAATTCATAGAGACAAAAAGAATACCATGAAACTTTAAAAGTTGAAGTCTCCCGTCCCTAACAGCAACTTGCAAAATGCAAGCCGCTGAATAATTTTTCGCGTCAAACACAACACCAACGCTATAAAATGTGGCTCTCGACTTTTCTTTAGGGAACATTTTTAGCTATGTTGTTTTTTTACTTCTGAGCATGACAAGTCTGGTTTTAACCTTTACTTTGTCATAACTTGCACAGATAATTTGTCAAACAATTGTGTGACAAAAGTTTTCTTAAGGGGTCACAGCACGACAAGATAAACATGAGGACTGGGTCTATTGAACACATTGTTGACTTCAACCAATCAAATCGTCATGTTCATCATTCCACAAATGACAACAACGGCGGCTTGGTGAGACTTTGGCAGCTTATATATTCTAGGTATTTTTGATTCAGTCTTGAATATATAAAGCCAGTAGTTTATATCCAGCGTGACCACTCTATATTATCGTCTTCAAATGTTGCTAGCTGGTCTGTTTATCTAAGGATTTATTGAGTTATTTTTAAAATATGTCAGTTATGTGGGTTTGAATCTATTATGGTTCGTAACGACGCAATCAAGACATCTATAAACGATCCGGTCGGATCGAGATCGACTTTTCCGACAAGGGAATCAAATTCGAAGTTGAACTCCGACACTGTCCAACAGATCCTGCAGGATTGGATTGAGGTAAAATTGAGGTGTCATTTTACAGGTTTCTATCCTATATTCGATGACGTGTTTGCTGAAATCCAGGCGTTCCGTACATTAATACTTCGGCTCGTTCCATCTCCAGGCAGCAACAGGACGCGTATTTCTCTCCTCTTTCCTCGATTCACTTAGAGATGGTGTAACGCTTTGTAGGTAAGTATTGTCGACGCAAGATGTGGTAATCTAACGGATGTATTACAGACAAACAAAACTAACCAGCGAGTTGGCTCATAAACCTACTGGTTTTCTTACAGATTGATTAATCGTGTTCAATCGAACCGCATTCGAGACGTTGTAGAGAGTCCAAATGAAGAACAGTCTTTGGTAAGTGTGTAGAAATGAGAGCTTTACGCCAGCATCTGACGCCTCTTTAAATTCAGTAAACCCTTCAAACGCTCGACCAAAGTTGTCGAAGTATCGCCATCTTTTTAAGGATTTTCTGCAGATTATAATTCAGCTCTTTGGCAAAGTGTAGTTTAGAGCTTTTCGGTCGATACTTCGGCTTGTTTGGTTGGTGGATTGCACTTTATACAATTAAGTTATTTTATCTATTTTACTCAATATCTCTATTACGATATGCAGTAAACTTTATTCCTTTGATATTATGAATATCTTAAGAAGTTTTTTGTCTCTAACAAAAAAAGGAAAACTTACAATTGAAATTCGTTTTGTTTAATCTGCTTTCAAAACAAACCTTGTTCATACTTTTTGATACCATTTTGCCTAACTTGGTCTTATCTATTACACTATTTTTCTTTATTAGATTAATAACCATAAGTTTTCAAAACTGCTTGTAATCTTCGTCGTTTAGCTGTAAAATATATGCTATAACCATGTTCTAAAAGTGGCCGGAAATTCGTTCATTGTTCGGCATTACGCCATTTTGTTTACGTTCTTCAGATGAACATTTATCCTCGAACTTGCATATTTTCTCTTTAAAATGCGAATCTCTCAGTCGATACTCGATTGAATATTTCTCTGATTTCCAACAAGGTAATTTTGTAGGGTTTTAGGTGTATAATCTTAATTTTCGTCGATTCTGTATTACACATAAATGTTGTTGTCAAGGAAATCGACGACAACGTTCATAATGTCCATTTCATTTCGTCGTCTTGCATTTGCAAGATTAATTTTTACTCCTAGGAACTTAATGTAAGCATTTAAATGCTATATTTTATGAAATGAAAAAAGTGTTAAACGAGTTATCTACGCATCAAAAAGGTGCGATTTAAATTTAATTTGGAATTCCACACTTATGAAATCCATTTGCAATTTTCATTATGATTTACGTGTAATTTTTCCAACAATAAATTTACTGTGAGAATGGAAGTTGTCACCCGATTGAAACTATGCTAACCATTTGTTATCATTCTTATCTTGGGTTTAAAAAGTTTTAAATTTCCATGGTTGTTTTGACGAGCTCGAGGGGAATTATGTTAGTCATGTACTTGACATATATATTCAACATGCATAGTCAAATTTTTAATTTTTCTTATTTTTGTACATGCAAAGGAATTGAAGTTGCTTGATGCATACTTATATGCATCATCAAAGTCGTTTTCAAAGAGTGTTCATGTGTTCAACCAAAAGTTTGTATTTAATTGGCTTCCTTTGCTAAAGGCAGATATTGTTTTGTGATGCCATTAATATTATAATAAATTCCATTTATTATGATAAATGTATCTTTACTTCATCAGTGAATCATTTCTCTTTGTGGAATTATTTTATTTGTTGCTTTTTAAATTGTCACATGTTATTTACCCAATGGCTTATTCCCCAAATGACATAAGTTTTGTCTTCATCAAGATCAATAATTGTTTAGTCTCTAGACGAACAGTGATTGTAATCTTTTTCATTTGAATTCAAGTAGCTTGGAAAACATTTGACTGTGAAGGTCTTCCAAAACTACTTAAATTACAATTTGTTAATGCTTGCCATAGCCAAATTTAGTAAATACAGTCAAGGAAACCCAGTCAAGTGTTTAGTATGAGCGACACATTGAAGGCAACCTATTCCCATTTAAATTGGAGGAAAAAACAATAGAAATGTTGTACATGAAAAGTTTTCATTTCTCAGGAGAGAGAAAAATTGTTTTTTCTCCAAAAGAAACTGAAAATGAAATGGAATGAAATAAATGCAAGTGCATGGTCTATACTAGAAACGAAGGGAAATGCAATTGTGTGACAGTTAGCCAACATGTAAAATCATGAAATACATGTAACTTAAGTATAAATATAATTATAAATCTGTTGCATTCTGAATGTATATGTGGCAAAAATTCCCATTCTAGGTAAACTATTGAATTCATATCATGGAACTATTCTAAATTATTAATAAAGGGGCTGCTAATAAGTTTGACATTTTTATGATTTCAGGAAAACCTTAAAAAGTTTATCAGTGAGTGTGATGAATTAGGACTATGTGAATGGCAATTATTTGATCCAGAAGAACTTAGAAATGCCAGTAATGAAAATTTAATGTAAGTATCATGTAATAATATTATAAAATATCATTTGTCACTTGTTACATAGAGGGGTATGAACTCTGACACTCTTTGGTTTGTAAGTTCGACACTATCCTAATGGAAACAATTGATTGTATTGTACATGGTCTGTGCTTGATGAAGTCCCGCCACAAAACTTGATTATGCAAAAACTGTAGATTTCATGGTACATTTATTTCGATGGTGAATTACACTGTATTTCTTTAGTTATTGATTTCTTATTGTTCCTTATTTTAGAGTAACTTCTGAAGATGAAATAACTCAAAAGGTGAGTTACTCTTATTGATATTTTATTATACATTGTATAAATATAATATAATATGTTAATCATGGAATTATATATTTTGAAATTTACATTGCAAGTCAGTCATTTCATAAATGTTGGAAAACCTAAAATTTAGGTCTTAAAGTTAATCAATGCTTATTTGCTTTTGTATTTTTTATGTCTTTCGCTGTCAATATTATAATATGTGTAACTAGGCTGTGATTAGTACAGTTTGTGATAGAGCTGTGCATCTGTAGTAAGAGTGCTGACGGAATGATAAGAATGAATTCTGATAATAATATTGGTCTATTTTAGGTTATTAGTTCTCTATATTTTTTGGGTTGTATTATCAATACCATGTCTCATTACGATGGACCACGATTAGATGTTTCAAGACTACATAGAAATACTGATGGCATTATTACTGTGAAGGTCAGTCTTAAATACTTAATTGTATCATTGTATGGAAGCAATAATAAGTATTCTTAATCAACAATTATTGACTATTTCCTTTTGCATTCCAATGATGTTTTCTGCATAAGACGAGTGTTGGGTCATATTTTTATCAGGAAATTCTTTTGATTTTTAAAGTAGTTGTTTCACTATTATGTACCAGTGAAAACATGAGTACTAAAATGTTTTGATAGACCAGGTAAACACTTTTGAATGACCCTTTTAGAAAAGCTTTTATTGATAATGATCAAACTTACTTGTCTGACTTGATAATTTTTTTCGTGGTTACTCGAGCATAACTTGTAAATAATATAGGTGTGCCTTTCAAATTCAAAAGAAATGAATAGTTCCATGCTTCTGAGCAAAATTTTATTTGCAAGATGTTTATAGTTATGATTACCTATTTGTTAATGTTTGTTTTTTCCATTTTTGAAACTGTACTGCTGTAAGTTTGTAAACAATTTTTAAAATGTATGCATTCACCCTGTATGAATCTTACATTGCTAGTTTTTCTTAAAATTTATGCATTTGTTATTCAGTCATCGAAAGAAAGCATCATTTTTCATGAATGCTATCTGAAAATTTGAGTGTGATTGCTCTCACAGTTTTTGAAAAAATAGCTTTTTAATTTGAAAAAATGTTACAGTACATTAATGTAGATGTATGGCTGTGTGACAACTCTTGCATGTACACAACCATACATTCTTTGTAAATTTTGCAATTTTCAAAGTCCTGTAACAGCCTTTGAAACTATCTCTTTCAAATTTTCTGGTCTTGTAAATATGGTATTAGATTCTTTATGTTTATTGTGTCTTTTTTGTGTTGTGTAGTTTGATTTATTGCCAATTATGCAAAAATGCGAAAAGAAAAAAAAAAGATTTGCCTAATAGCTACACTCCCTAAGCTATTCAATCCAAACCTAGCATGTTTCCAAAAATATAATGACGATGAGGGAATAAAAATCTCTAACTCTAGCTCTAGCTGAAAGGCTGAGTAATATGTAGTATTCTTTTTATGGCATTAAAAATTATGATTTACTTCTTGCTTTCTCTTCTTTCTAGAAGAAAGAGGAATAGTACTCTCCTCCCTTTCTTTACAGGTTATTGTAGTTCTTGAATATAATTTTTGGGGTTTCAGAAAAATGCTGTACCTGTAAGAGAACGTAACACAAGTAACCTATCGGCAATGTATGGTGGAAATTCTGAAGAGGACTTACATGACACACCAAAAGTGAATGGAAATTTAACAAATGGGACTGTTGGATATGATAATGACACCTATAATTCTTTTGTAAGTTGAATATAAATTCCTTAAATGTATTGTTAAGGTTATTTATGATAATGGGGTGGCAAGGGTCATGAAGTGGTTTACCTCTCGACTCTCACCACTCAGATCTGGATTTGAGTCCTGTATGGGTGCTAGAAGATATGTGAGTTGAATTAGTTAGTTTCTCACTAAATTGCCACAGAGGTTTTTGTGCAGGTACTCCAGTTTTCGTCCTGCCATTTATAAAACCAATACTGTTTTGATCTTGTAAGAGCTGTGCTCCATGGTCAGACATGGGCTGTATGGTAGCAACATAATATAGTGTGCCATTTACACCTGCCTTTAACCCAACTATGTGCATGTTGAGCCACATTTAAATAATTCAGCCACTAGGCTGCAATGTGGATAACTGCTTCTTCAAATACTTTTTTCATTAATTATAAGCATCTTAAGCATATAAACCACTCCCCACAATTTTGGCACTGTTAAAAGGAAACAATGTCAATTATGACATGGAGTCTTGATGGTGTGGTATTGACTGCTGGACAAGGTAAATGTACTTGACTTTTTCATACAGGGACAGGCATATGAGTTCTCTGTCAATGTGCGCATTATGGGAGAAGAAAAAAGATTTGGATTCTCTGTCATGGGAGGAATTGATGAGGGATTCCCTCCACGAATTGACAATATTGTCCAAGGTAAAATGAACTAACCTATTTTTTCTAATGTCAAGAATATGAATTTGAATAATTGTAATTCACCAGAAATTATTATTGATGTTTTAGGCTCACCAGCTGACAGAGCAGACCTGCAAATTGGTGACGAACTACTGGAAGTAAATGGTGTACCACTCTTGAATTTTTCGCACATGGAAGTAATTTCATCAATTCATAAGGTCAGTCAGTGCCATATGAATAAGGTACATGTATCATATTGCAATATTTTTAATGGTTTCTCTTTTCACTTGGTGTATAGTGCCTCAAAAATAGGGTTATTGCATTAAAAGTCCTCAGAGGTGGAGAGTCAATGCAAGGTTAGTCAAACATTTAGTTCTTCAAATACATACATGTAGGTACATGAAGTACAGCATCTGAAGTCTATTATTTCTTTTGCATTGAAAAGGATCTGTACAGGGACAACTTTTTGAAAATTCTATACATTCCACCCCTCTAGAATGTTTTGTTATCTTTTTCTTTACGTTTTGATAAAACTTAGTTTCATTCATTGAGTAAATTTTCTAATTTTTCTTTCTTTCTTTTTTTTTACTTGAAGGTCGTTTCTCCACGTTCATGGAAGATCCAAATAATGAAGAAGATAAAGTTGATCCAGATACACAAAAAAAGTTGAACTCTATAATCAACGATCAAGAAAATGACCCTCAATTTCCAGCATATAATTCTGATGCCGAAACAAACAGCGTACAATCTTACGGTCAGATGGAAAGTCCATCAAATTTGAGACACTCACCAAACTGGAGTAATGAGAATTTGATAATGAACAATAATGGACTTGAAAATGGAGATGTGTCGCAATCGAATTTAACAAAACACAAATCATGGTCGACTGCGGTGCTTGATTTAAGACAGTTAGATGATATTGATGGCGAAGATCAAAATATATTGAGTCAAGAAAATGATGCTTATGATACTGATAGTAATGCAAGCACTCCAGGTATGTCGGTCCTTTTTGACCACTTTTTAATTAAAAATACTGGGCAGTACATGATGAACTTAAAATAGACGTTCATTTTTGTGATGGTTGATTGGAGCAGGCATCCCGATATTGAACAGAAGTCCTGAAAAGATTGAAAAATTTCGGCTAATTTACCTCATTAAAGATGTTTTAGATTTTAAAATCAAAGCTGTTTTGTACAGACTATTTCAGTGCCCTTTTATATCTTTTAAAAGCAAAGAATGGTATTTTCACAACAGCTTCAATAGTATTTGAGGCTTCTAGTGTAATATTGATATTGTACTTACCAAATTGGGGTAAAGTCATCGAATTAAACCAAAAAAAACCCCCTCTTCCTAGCGTTGGAGCTCCTTCCTCCGATTTTGCTCCTGTAGGATTTTCGCGGGCGCACGCGTCCAAAAAGCCATTAAAGTGTTAAAAAATGGCGGGAAACCAATTGGCGCATTCTCATTGGTTAAAATAGAATGCCACTCGCCGTACGTCGCCACGCGTTCATAAG
Organism: Telmatactis stephensoni; assembly: GCA_029948255.1. Lineage (NCBI taxonomy): Eukaryota > Metazoa > Cnidaria > Anthozoa > Actiniaria > Isophelliidae > Telmatactis > Telmatactis stephensoni. Next base: position 181,389 of record JALIZF010001362.1, on the reverse strand, counting down.
CGCGCGAAATCCTTTGTCAAAATCCGGTTTGTTTCAGTAAAAACAATTTTTTTTCTTTTCTAGTTCCTTACGAACCTCAGCCAATTTCTCCAATAAATGTGCACACTGTTGAAAGAGCGCCGTCGCCTAGGCCGACGAGAACTAATTTGACGAATTTTGACGAGGTGAAACCAAAATTAACTTCGCGAGGTGATCAAGAAAGAGTCGTATATGTCGAGGAATATTTAGCGGCCAAAGATGTTCAAAATGCTACAAAGGTAAATATGTGATTATAATTATTGAGACTATTTAATCATGTTGCAGATGTTAAAACTACAAAAATCAAAATCCTTACTGGTTTCATTGTAGGACGCGCTACTCCGCAATTTTCGGCGTTTTCAGTTCAAAGATCTGAAGAAGGGCAATGCCCGAAAAGACTTTTGAAAAGATTGACACTTTTAAACACCCTTGCCATTATCATTTATTACTGCTTTCCAATTTCAGTGCATGTTATACAGTTTGAGCATAGCGCGCTCATTTATCAAGTTTCAATCGGGCGGATCCAGAGGATCTCCTCCCTTCCCCCCCTCCCCCTTTGAAGGTTTTAAGCCATCTTTTGTCAAACATCGACGAAAGAATAGAATATTTAACTGAAGCCTGTCAAGTGGCAAGCTTGCCGCAAAATACTGTTTATGTCTCAAAAACTAGTAAAATATACTGAGAAATCAGGTCATGCAATATGTACTGAGCTTGTTCGCGCAGGCAAGACACTACACCAGGGTGGCTAAATAATGGCTATGTCATGGACATAGCCGGTGTTTAATAAGCTTGAGAACACTAACTCATAAAACTTACAAAGATCAAGATACATTAAAACGAGCCCTGCGCGAAGGTGAGGGCTAAGAACCGCCAGTGATAAAAATCAGCAAGAGGATGGATATGGGGAGGAGGAGGGTAAGTCAACTGTAGAATGACAAGCTGCCAAGTGAACAGTGGCGGGAAAACAGAAATGCCTATAGGGGGCTAGCATTGCATTCCAATACATCAATCCCAAGAACTCTTGCTGACGTCACCGGAAGTAAACCTCGCTAATAATTATACCAGCGCTTTTATTTTTTCGCCATAAAATATATTTTGTTTCCCAAAATTCTATTTATGTCTCAAAAACTAGTAAAATATACTGAGAAATCAGGTCCTATATATGTACTGCATGCTCCAAATACTGGTTTGTTTCAATAATTGTACCTATATGTGAAATTGTCTTTGATTTTATGCTAATTCAGTTTATCTTCGTGGTGCTCTTCAAAATATGTTTTCTTTGTTTTTTCTTCTCATTTTCCATTTCTTTTGTTTTCGCTAAGTTCGTTTCGAAAGTCCCACTTTCTGTGGTCGTCAAATGTTGTCGAAAGTAGGCAACATCAGTAGGACATGTTACCGCCGTAAACGATTTACTTTATTATATTAACGAGGACTGTTTTTTTTAGCGCAGGATATTGATCAAAGTATGATCTTTTCTATTCAGATATATAATAAGATTATGGAATTAAAAAATGAAAGAATAGGACCAGGATACTCAAGACCAGAAACAACTAATTCTCATAACCTTATAACGCAGGTAAGTATACAACACTTAAGTTTTAAAGATTGTAAGCTCGTAGTATTGTTACTATAATCACCATCATTATTTATTTACAAATCACTATCATCATAATCATCATCATCATCATCATCCTAGCCCGGTAAGCACATGACTGACTTGCAGATTCATCGTCGTGAGTCATGCCCACAGTAGCTACAAGCCACAGCGCTAGCAGCGCCAGAAGCCCGATAATCAATTCAGTATGGGTGGGAAAAGCCGGTCAAGTCATAATGTTTTTTTTCTTCGTCTGTCACAAAATGCAGATATGTCTGAACGGCGCATGCTCAGCCGAGAATTGGCGCTAGTCCGCCGAGTGAACGATCAAAGGAGCGCCTTGTTATTGATATATTCTTTTGATATTTTCTTTACGGCGCATGCTTAGCTGAGGATGATCGAAAGCCCGCCGAGTGAACGCTCAAACGAGAGTCTTGTTATTGATATTATAATAAACATCAGTTGTTAGTTTACGTCATAAAATATAAGAAACTGAATTCCATTCAATCGTTTTAGGTTTCAACGTCGCTTTCTAACAGCTCACGAACCAACGAGGAAAGAGAATTGGAAGAGTTAATTTATTCGCCTAATTTCCAGGTACGTCTTTAGATTATCGTTCGGTTTATCCCTCTTAATTTCGTTTCACACGCCGTCTATTAATTCAACCTAATTAGAACATAACTTCGACGCAGATTATTTTCCATTTGTTTGCCACATGAACGAAAGGCCTGGGTTAAAATTAATTGTTTTCTTAAGATTTAATCCTGGATCAACGCCAATCGTCTTTCGAACTACCGGGCCAAGGTCTATTACCTTGTATTATTCTTTTAACAAATTCATTGTACCGCTCAGGGCTTGTTGCTCGCACATGATAGACTAGCGTTCAGAGAGGCCCTGCCCAACGAGTACGACGACGAAGATGAAGACATCGAAGAACAAGAGCAACAACATAGCCTTGATGATCAAATTTCTCAAGTCGAAGACGATACCGTGAAAATAGTACGCATTGATAAGTCTGCTGATCCATTGGGTGCAACGGTGAAAAATGAAGACGGTGCGGTGGTAATTGGTCGAATAGTTAAAGGAGGTGCTGCAGAAAAGAGCGGTAAGGAGTTATCATATGTTTTTGGGTGTGTCTTTTTTGTATTAAAAGTCTAAAAATTGAAAGTTTCCAACTGTGATCCAGCAATGTTTATTTTTTATCGTTGAATATCTTCGAAAGCGAATTTGTGTTCTGTTAAAATATTGTTAAGATGTTAACAGAACAGAAGTTTAGGACTTGAGACTGTGGCAACTTGATGATGATTTATTTTAAAGCCATCGTGAACTTCTCTCTAGAATTAATGACAAGCATGTTTTCATTTCGATTTCGTTTAAGCCGCAACAAAAATAACTTCATTTCATAACAAGACTCATAGAGCTCATGTATATTCATGGCATTTTTCCAAGCATTCTTCTTTTGCTCATACTTGGATTATGACTGAAATCCAAACTAATGTTTTGGTGAATTTTAGGTCTTCTTCACGAAGGAGATGAAATATTAGAAATCAATGGAGTCAATATGAAAGGCCGAAGTGTCGCACAAGTCTGTGAGCTTCTAGAAGACATGAACGGAACACTAACGTTCTTGGTCATCCCCAATAACAGAGTTGCTGGTTCGTTAAACCGTCAACAACACACCGTGCATGTCAAGGCACACTTTGATTATGACCCTGAGAACGACGAACTAATACCATGCCGAGAACTGGGTCTGGCGTTTCGAAAGGGTGCCATACTCCATATTGTCAATCAAGAGGATCCAAATTGGTGGCAGGTAAGGGGTAACTCGGAGGACGGAAGATGAGGGTAGATGTCTGCGATGATGTTGGTGTTGCTTGCTGCTGCTGCTGCTGATAATGATGATGATGATGATGATGATGATGATGATGATGATGATGATGAAAAGCTGGCTGGTTAAGTTCAAGAATATGTATGGAAAAACTGCGGCATGGGTTGAGAGACATTTGATTATTCTATTTTTCCTTGCGCGAATACTCACAAGGAAAGGTCGAAAGAACTCGAATTACTGTATTGTATATACTATAATTACTGGTATTTACTGATGCATATGTTAGTGATCGATTACTTCTTTTGCAGAATTACATATTTCATGCTAATAAATTTGCAATTTGATAGGCATGGAGAGCTGGCGAAGAAGGCAAGAAACTAGCAGGGCTAATTCCTTCCAAGACATTCCAACAACAGTAAGTCAATATCAAACGATAAATTTCCATTTCTTCATTTACCGTTGTCACGTTTACTACGTCGGCAATTGCATCAGAAGATCAACACATGATGTAAATATACTCATAATGGGTGTGTAGTGAAAGAGAAGTTTATTCACTCAGATCCTTCTCGATTAGAGATTCAGTAGTGGAGCCTGCCTCTTAATAGACTTGCCTAAGCTATAAGCTATAAGTGGTCCTATATCCCGTGCGCTTCGTGACCCAACTGGCGTCACTGACGTCACTGTACTAACCGACAGCACTTTCATTCCTAGGAGAGAATCACTTAAACACACGCTACCAACAGAAAAGGAATCGAATTCGAAAAGCAGTAAGTTTTCTGTTTTCAGTCGACTATCTGCATGTTATTTCTTTTCTTATTTCGCTTATCATCTGTTACAGAGAGAAAGTGCTTGTGTATGAAGAAGAAGAGACGGAAAAAGGTTCTTTATAATGCAAAGCAGACTGACGGTAAGTGGGTCTAATGAAGTCTTTTTTTATGAAACTCCTGACATTATGATATTGCTTAGGTGTTTCTTCGAGTCTATGCCGGTTGCCGGCCTGTGGTCATACTGACCTATAGCAATAGAGCCCCAGGCAAGATAGCCCTAGCAGCAAAGAGAATTCTTGAATGTTTTATTTTTCTTGGGGACGCTAAAAACAGAGGAGTGCTAGGGGTACTCTATTTTCATGTAAACAAGCTGATGATGTAATAGGTGACCTTGACATTTTCAATCTCGTTTGGGATGGAAAATCAGTCTAGTGCTTGTTTTGATAGTCTCAGTCTAATCCATGTAGCTTACTGTAGCATTTGTCTATTGACAACCACAGATCTAGAGGATCAAACACTGACGTATGAAGAGGTTGCACTACTGCATCCCAATCCTTCACGCAAGCGTCCAATTGTATTAGTAGGTACGATATGCACTTTGTTTTTCTTAATTCCAGTCAAAATGGTCACACCCTTATGTTAGCCATTTGTTGATATTTTGTATTTGCACTTCTTCAGGGCCAGCTAAAGTTGGGAGAAAAGAATTAAGGCAAAGACTATTTCAATATGATCCTGCTCGTTTCGTTCCTGCTACACCTCGTAAGTACCATGCTTGTAAATCTTAATTGAGAAGAGAGAGAGTGTCCACGTAAAAATTAAAAATCATTTTTCCCGTTATGTTGGTAATACATTTCATACTACTTTAGCTCGATTTACACGATGACGTTTTATGGCACGGCACCGTTAAATCTTGGCACGCGGTCCGACTATTTTGGGTATGGCACGGCACCCCTAGATCTTGGCACGCGGTCCGATTATTTTGGGTATGGCACGGCACCCCTAGCCGTAGTCTTGGCACGCGGCCCGATTGTTTTCAGTTCGACACGTACCCGTCAGACCAACAAGTTTTCTGTTCACTTGATAATAATTACGGGTGCCATGCCAAAAATAATGGGTGCCTAGAAAATTAGGCGTGCCGTGCTTAGGGGTACCTGCTTTACCTTTGTTGATCCGACCGGCATTTAGCTTGTGTACAGCCGTTTCCCACCCCTCCCTCCCTACGGGGAAAAACGGGGAGGGGTGGGAAACGGCTGTACACAGGCTAGCCGGTACTCGATCAATCCCTTATCGCTGGCAGGAAAGGCCGACGACACTAAACTAACCGAGTTAACTGGGTGATCGCAACTTTGTACGAACACAGAGCAGTTTTCGTGTGACTGTGAACGTCCGTGCCGTGCCTCAGCGTTTTGATTGTTCAGTGTTGCTGTTTTATCCAATCAAAACGCCGATAGAACAGTTTTTGCACGCAGGTTATGTGAAACGGTCAAGCGAAAAACATTTGAATGTCCTGCGCTAACCGTTTCGTACTATGACCGTGCCGTTTTGACAGTCATACGAAAACTGCTCTGTGCGACACGGAACGACTTTTCACCGTCTTACTGCTTTATAGTTACGTGTAACTTGGACTGAAGGTTTTCATTGTGTTTACGATTAGACACCAGTAAACCAAAAGAATCAGATGAAGTAAATGGTCGAGATTACCACTTTATTAGTCGACGAACGTTTGAGTCGGACATCGTAGCCAATAAGTACGTGGAACACGGAGAACTCAACGGTCATTACTTCGCCACAAGTTTTGACTCCATTAGAGCGGTTATCAATAGTGGGCGAACATGCGTATTGAACTTCAGTTGTGAGGTAAGTAACAGGGGACCTGGGACGGCCACAGGGGAAGGAAGCTGTCGGATTTACACGCCGGACAACTATTTATTACACGGTGCTCCTAAATTTGTCTCTGTGCATGAACTGGCTACTTTCGGCAATCCATGTCCGTTTACACGACGATAGTTTGGGCGGCTATTTTGCGCTGGCGCGCGTCTCTGAAAAATGTGACTGCATGCCCCTTGTTCCCTACTCAAGGAGCAGTATTTTATTCGAAAATAGCGAAAAACAGTATGGTGAAATCACGGACTGAACTTGTTTTTTATCATCATTTGTGGTAAAAATAAAGGGACACTTAAGTACATAGATCGGAAAATTACTAATTATGTGGACCCGTTTAAAAAGCGGACTAAGACTTCGATCGGGGGATCGGCCGCCTAAAAATAGGTCTGCGCTTCTGTTTACACAACAACAATTATGAGAGTAGTCTCCCTCGCAGCCTTGTTTAGCCTCGTCACGCAACGCTCCCTCGGAAGGAGCGTTGCGTGACGAGGCTAAACAAGGTTGCGAGGGAGACTATTATGAGAGCCGTGCCAAAATTATCCGGCCCGCAGTATGTAACAGCCCCTTTACTAATATTATTGTATTCATTGTGTATTTCTAGGCACTAAAAAATTTGCGAGCATCAGACGCCAGACCGTACGTTATTTTTATATCTCCTGCGTCATTCGAAAGAATCAAAGCGTTACGAACAGGAAAGGTGGATCCCTTCAACCCAAGGATTGAAAACACGTTATCGGTATGTCTCGCGAGTTAATTAAACATTTGAAAGTATCTTGTACGATGGACATGCGTTCATGTAATGAGTTGCCCAATCTCGTTCCAAGAGCAGTTCTTTCTAACTGTGCGTGCTCACGGCGTTGCGTTGGGATACGATAACGTCTAGCGCAACGTTGTTGCTATAATCGATGGCGTCCTTTATGGCGCGCGTCGAACATTTTGTGGCAACGTTACTGGTTTTTGAACGAACTTGAAAACCTTACATCGTTGCCATCTGTTACAATATTGCGCGCGCAAGCGGATCAGTTTTTGAGATTATCACGTGCTATGTTACTGGTTTTTGAACGAACTTGAAAACCTTACATCGTTGCCATCTGTTACAATATTGCGCGCGCAAGCGGATCAGTTTTTGAGATTATCACGTGCTATGTACGTACACTACTTTGAGCTCGCTAGCAAATAGCCTATGCTCATTTACATTTCCTTTTCAAGGATGACGAACTACACTCATTAATCGACCATGGACGTCAAATGGAGGATACATACGGACACTTTTTCGACTGCACAATCGTTAATACGAACTTTGAACGAACATTTGATGAAGTACTTAAAGAGGTCGATAGGTTAGAAAGAGAAGCAGATTGGGCACCTGTCTCCTGGGTGAGGTAACTCCTACAAGATGACAGCCAAGTCCACTTCACATGGAGCATATTCTAGCAGAGAAACTAGGACTTTCAAAATTGACACAGGAACAGAGTCAGCAAGCGTGCATGTAGGTGAAACGTCATGAGTGGTCAGTGTTTTCAAGTTGGGGAGGGGAGGGATACAGTAGGCTTTTGAGAAATCAGGTGGTTATAAGTAAGTCTTAGGCCAAGGTTGAATGCTGTACCTCACAAGCTATACTAAATTAGATCAAAATATGCTGCTTTATCATATGACTTGTTTTTGGCCTGGCACACACGCTTAAAAAAACTTTGGAAAAAGTGACGTGAGCAGGGACAGACGGCTTTTTGAAGATTGTCCGGAAAAACCCATATCCAGATCTGGACCTGCGTGAAAATGGTGATAAAAACTGTCATATGATAAAATGAGTTAGATCTGGCTGGATGGGAAAATATTTGGCTAGCGCTTGGTCATTTGTACGAGCTTGCTCCGATTAGTCCGTAGGGCATAACCTCAAGCCAAATATTTTCCTATCCAGCCCTACCACTCAGTCAATAAGCAGATATTATCATCTGTTTTAATTATGCGAGTACGGTTTTTGCGAAGTATTGTGTTAATCTCTGGCCTTTTAATATACACAGAAGTAATGCATAAATATCAATCAATAGGAACTATTATTCAGTGATTTTGCAATAAATTATCTTTCATGAGATTGTACTTATATTTACTCTAAATTGGAATTGATTTTTAAGAATATTTTGGAAAATGCAAGAGAGCTTTTGTAAAGTTCCACACGATAACATTGCTGACAGATATATAAATTTTCTTTGGGAAGTAAATTTCAGGTTCCCCTATACCTTTTGCGTGAAACATGAATGGCTGATTTATTTTGATGTGAAATGTGATTCAAGGTCTAAAATCTTTTTGTGTCCACATGAAAGGAACTTTTGATTTTTTTGTGAACGTGAAAGAGATTTTTTAATTTTGCATGATGTCGGAAAAAAACAAACATTTTTGTGTGACTTCATTTTGCAAAGGGTAATAGGGACCCTGAAATTTGGCTCCTAAACACAAAGCATTTTTGAATTGTATTTAGCTTACAGATCAAACTCTCTTTAATTTTCCCATTATATAATCATTATATTATTAATTTGTTTAAAACTCCATTACCATCCTGCTGGGATTGAGTGAGGGACTGCATGAACATATCTTGTTGAATGTGGTTTCATCCCAATTCAATTCATCTGACCTGTTGCAGGTTCTAAGTAAAGGCTAGACCTACATGTATTAAAAAGATGATTCATTTCTGATTCATTCTCAACATTCATTCACATATAAAATGTATCAACTGCATGAAACCAAAAGACTCTCACAATAATTGAAGAGATCCTTGCAAACACTGCCAGGGTAAGATGGTGATCTTTGACCAAGTCCTGAATTCTCCTATGGAACTGAAAGATCTGAAGAGAATCTATAATTTGGTAAGAGATCACTTACACTGTTCTTGCACTGACCTCTTCAGTACTTTCACCTATATTCAAGCCATGCAGGATGGACAACTAGGAATATTAATGATGGTATCAAAATTTGTTTCTGGATGAAATAATATCAAATAATGAATTTATCCATTAGTTAAAGATTTACCAGAGGATAATGCTATATACTATGTACTTATTGACTATGGGAAAGGAACAGATGGGAAATTATTTGGTTTGAAGTCAGAACAATATGGAACAAGCACATTGAGGTACATACAGAATACCAATATGAATGAGAGCCAAATATATCCCATCCACCCCACCCTTATCAGCGTTTTATGTGTCTCTTTTTTATCATTTTATTTCTATCTTTGGATGCTCACACTGGTCCAGGTCTGGTTATGTGCAGTGTTTTGTGGATCACCTTGGAAAATCCATATTGTGCCCTATCACATGACAATAATGAAGGGTTCGCTGTGAAAATGGCTTAAGTGACTTTTTGATGGATGTCCTGAGATTAACTTTTCCAGCATAAGAAAGTTAACTATACCATTTTATACCACTGAAAAAATATCATCAAAAAGTCACTTAGGCCGTTTTCACATTGATCCCTTCAGGGGCCAAATACAAAATATAGATCATATGATAACATTTCTTCTGCAACTGGGTCAATAATAATATGGTTAATGTTTATATCATTATGAATTTAAGGCTGAAACTGGAAAGCTGGTATCTGGAACAGTTTGCAGAATAATATTGCATAATGAAAGGAATATAGTATGCTCTTTGTATGATTTTTCAAGAGTGTTGTACACTGATTGTTGTAGATAATTTTAGTAAAAGAAGTATTTTGAAAAATGTCAGTAACATGCACTTGATTTTTTTTTAAATCAAAGAGTCCTACACAGTTTTTCTAAATGCTATAAATATATATATTTTTTTTCGTTGTCAAAAAGCTGGAAGATGCTGATTCTTTAAATTTGGAAATATTACTGGGTTAATTGTAAATGCGTGTCATGGATATGGCAGCCATCTTGGATGCATGAACTGCAACTAACAATTTTTCTTTAATTAGCACACTGTTTGTTCATCTGTTATGGTGACTGATTATCTGTCTTTTGGTTCTTACTACAGTTTCCGATATTCTGCAAACTCTGACCTTCAAACAGTCCATTGGAATTTGGTTATTTGCTTCTGCCCACCTTGACAAAACATCAAAAAATTAATGCTTAAAGTTCCTAAAATCCTACCAATGACAAAGTAAGATCTTTGGACTATATTAGCTATACTGATTTTTACTTTTCATTGACAGAAGCAAATTAGTGGTTGGCATCAGAAAGTCAGAGTTTGCAGAATATCGAAAACTGCTGTAAGGGAATGTTTGAAACTGAGCAATATAAGAGCTCCATTAAGTCTTGAATGAAGTTGTTAATGTAGGAAGTCTGCTTATACAGATGCAGCTTCAAATTTTGCACTGTGGTGCAAATTATACTACACTTAGTTGTTTTATGCAGGAAAGTAGAAGTGTATTTGTTCTGTGCAAAATTGCAGTTGGTTTATTGAATGTAATATTTGCGGCATTTGGACCATATGGTGCGACCTAAGCCTGATCCACATATTAAAGTACATACATACAGAGACACTGGCAAGCAACATACACAGACTCAGTGCTTCCTCTTATATCTTAGTCTTAGAGAAGACTATCAGCACCATATATTATTACTGAGTCTACCTATGTGTATGCGCCTAATTACTTCATACACTGTACATATAGTTTTCAAGTGAAAACAGGCTTTAGATTTATATTAAACTACTATATCAAATAAGGAGGGGTGGGGAAATAAATGCTATCATTATTATTATATGCTTGAATTTTTTAAATCACTCATCTTGAGCTCATCACTGGCAATGAATAAAGTCTTTTATACATATTTCAATTTTTTTGTCCTTGATAACTGTGTGCAGTAAAGACAATGTGATAAAAATGTAATAGCCTGTGTGGCTGGCAATTTAGGGGATTGGGGAGAGGGACTGAGGGGAGATGGGAGGGGACACTACTGGCCACAAACATGTAAAAAACCTTTGAAAAAATTACATATGAAAACCATGTTTTAAAAGATGGCCTGTGAAAAACAGACAATTGGAATGGCAAATTTCCAAGTTATGTTGAAGCAAAATGTTTGTCTGTTCAAACCTGTGAACATTTCAGGCTCAAAACATGGTATATTTTCACTGATCCCTGTTTTTTATGGAAATTTTGATCCCTGAGCCCATATTTTTAGAAATTTTTGATCCCTGATCCTTGGTGCAAAAAACTGAGCTGATCCCTGATCCTGACCCAATGTCCCTGATCCTCGATCCCACCCATTTGATCCCTGAGCCCTAGCCTCTGATCCCTGATCCTGGCCATAAATTGGGGCTTGATCCCTGATCCCATATACCATGTTACGAGCCTGACATTTGAACATTGAACACTACCTTTGAAAAAAACTGAAAATCTTACACATAAGAAAAACCTGTAGAAAAGCTGTGAAAACTTTAGCATATGGAAGAAAACATCCCCAGATTATCCCAAAAATCACTACCTATGAAAAAACCTGTGAATTTCTTCAATGCATCTTTTATCTAAGGTAATACCTTTGGAAAAACCTGTGAATTCCTTAAAATTCACAGGTTTTTTCAAAGGCTTTTCACATGTTCCTGGCCAGTAGTGGAAGGAGGGAAAGAAGACCCCCCCCCCCCCCCAATTCCCTAAACTGACAGCTTTGCTGGCTAAAATATAATAAAATATGGAATCCTTTACAAGTAACATCCTTTAGACATTGGCTGAAAGTTAAGGATTGCATGAGTTTGTACACATTATCAGTGAAACTCTCAGTCATCTACTTTGTATGCTTATTATAATGACAACAAATTTGTGCAAATTTTGGAATTCTGTTTTGGGCACATCAGTTTTTGATACTTTCTTCATATTCTTTAACACGGTTCACTCGTTCTTCAGTTGCAAAGGCACCAGGTCTCTCTTGACGAAACCTCTCAATAGCTTCTTCGGCAGAACATGAATCTGCTTTGACAGCATAACAAGCCAGTAGGATACTTGCTCTACCTTGACCTTCACCACTGCAGTGCAATGCAACACTCTTAAAACACCAAAAAGTTTCAGAAGGATATCAAAGTGATTTTTAATTTCTTCACACTCATTCTATGTTCTCTGCCCAATGGTAATTACCACAACAGAATGGGATAAATGGGAAGCAATCCTCTGGGAGCCCATGCACTTTGACAGAATTAAGAAATGGAAAGGGGTAAAGGTATAAGCATGCAGACTTTTAGTTCTTACCCGTTTCCTATTCTATACCCCCCCCCCCCCCCCTTTCTCTGTCTTTTGACTTCCATAGGTAAGGACAGGGATCCCAATTCCCAAGAGTAAGGCACTGAGAACACAAGTCAATGCAAGTTTTTCCTCTTTTGAACGGTCACTATGACAAACTTCATAAGTTGTTTTTCTTGTTTTTTAGTCCGAAATTCTGCATATTTTCTGTAAATAATAAATATTTTTTCTTAAAAAACTCATCAATAATTCATAAGGCAAACACAATGAAAATCGCCACCGTGACGAGTGTCTTTATATTCGGCCTAATTTACATCAACTTTAATCTGACCATTTTCTCCAAGATAAATGAAGCTATTTTTGATTTTCTTTTAGAGAACAATTCTAATATGTGTTTGAGTTTTTTAAGCCCTACAAAGAACTCGAGATCGTGTTTTATCGGTATATAAGGCTCGGATCTTTATATCCGATAAAACACGATCTCGAGTTCTTTATACTATATACATAACTTAAAATAAACTCACTCCACCGCTTGCTCCAGTCCTTTCCACTAGATCATAAAATGCATCTGCTTGTTGAACTGATGGAACTTCGCCACCTTGCACTGGCATATGAACACTTTTGATATCCACTCCATGAAAATCCGGCACTTTCTCTGTAAGAGAAACGAGATGTGTGACGCCGTTGCTCTTCAGGTACTCCAAGTCAGACCGACTTTCTGGCTTCGCTAGAGCGGCAAGCTTGCCTTTTTTAAGCCACCGAAACCCTTTTGGCAATTGCGTGGATGAGCTGTACATTCGAACGGCATATTTCCTGGTTAGAGCACGACATATATATATAATGCTCATGGCTTCGTCAAGGCGGCGAAATACCAGACACAAGAACCCTCAACTTCCTGGTTGTCGCGCAACATTGTTAGTTTTGATGTTGCGCGTTTTTCACCTCGTGATCTCAACTTGGCACGCAACGAAAAATTTGTGGTGGTAGTGTGGTGGCTCTGTTTTGGTTGATTTGATAACAAAAAGGTGCTGCATAAACTATTTTTTGCGTGACCCCTCCGCTAGAGCGGCAAGCTTGCCTTTTTTAAGCCACCGAAACCCTTTTGGCAATTGCGTGGATGAGCTGTACATTCGATCGGCATATTGCCCGATTAGAGCACGACATATAATGCTCATGGCTACGTACGTCCGCCCGTTACGTTACGGTTTTCTGAACACGGCAATCTCGTACCCAGAGCCTGCGTTCCTCTTGGTCAGCGACCGAGAAACGCATCCCGCATGCTCGAAAATTCGGCGGGAATTCCAATCTCTGGTCTGCTCGGTCACCAGAACAGAACGACATTTGTTTTAAAATTGGTATGGCGAAGTAAGTAGATTTTTAGCTACAAAATTCGTTAAAAAAACCCTGGCGGCTTCAGAATAGCGTGCGTGCAGCCGAACGAAAACCCTGGTTATGGGCTTTCGTTCGGCTGCAGGCAGGCTACTTCAGTACATTTTAAAAAGTCTTGCACTGGAATGATACGCCGTATCTACAGATCTTTGGTCGATTTAAAATTTCCAATGATATGCATGCCGTGCAGTCGAGAGCTAGGATGACATTTTGCATGAAAAGGAGTTTTACAAATGATGGTATTTAGTCGGTCCTACGAAGTCGTGTTTATTATCGATGGAGCGTTGCGTGACGAGAAAAACGCGGCTGTGAAGGAGACTGACGTACACTTCGTATGCTGTCTGGAAAATAAGGTCAGTATATATATTTATTTATATTGAAATACCAAGCAAAACTCCGCTAATTCAATTCCCAAGGGTAGCGAAAGACTGGTCGAGTTAGCTGGAGCTCGAGTATATAATTCACCCCTGAATGGTGTCGAAATTATCGGTTCCTGAAAAGCAGAGTTGTTATTAGAGTGCACGCCATATATCCGTGAAATAAAACTTAATATGTATTTCCTTATTGCACTATTATGTACAAACTACTGTTGATATCACTGAAGCAGAACAGTGCAAATAATGTGCAGGAATGTGTCAGTCAAATCCAAGGGCGCCAATGCCCGCGGGCAACCCCCGGGCATTTGACTTGGGCACTTGGCCGCACAGTGGGGCATTTGAAGAAAAAGGAAGCCCGACCGGTGGGGCATTGACGATCGATAATTTCTGGTCAGCGGTTAAACAAGAGTACAAAAAAATTATTTTGTTCCCGAGTTTTGTGTATAGTTATAGTTGTAAAATCTCTGTGAGCATTTATTTATAGTTTCTGATAAAAGCAGCAATGCCTCTGTAATAACCAAACTTTTATTTTTATAAAACTGGGTAGCCTAATGTACATTTCTATAGTTTATATAAGTATATTGAAAATTTCATACGTTAAAAATATACTGACAAATCTTCACGTGCTCGGCACTTGGTGAAACATGCCGAATGGACCGGCCGGCACAACAGATCGCTTGCTCGTTGAATGCATCAAAATAAAAACAAATGATGCTTTAAATACCTTAATGTATGATAGAATCCTGATAGCTTTTTTTCATGGGAATATTAAGATTTGTATTTAAAAAATCTCCGCTGATTACCTAACCTCTTGCCCTCGGAGAGGGGCATTTGACAATTTTTTAAGCGCTGACGGTGGGGCATTTGACGGGGAATTTGACAATTTTTTTTTTGAAAAAATTCAAATGCCCGGGGTTTGCCGGGGCGGTTGGCGGTTGGGCGCTCTTGGATTTGACTGATACATAACAATAGCAAGGTATCTGTTGGTCTGTCATTCTTTGTGTGTGTAGTTTATGCCTGAGTGAATTCTTAGTTATCGGATAACAAAATAGTTGATAACCAAATACTATTATGCGTTAAATAGTAGTTGTTTCACGGGTATATGGCGTGCATAGCCTCATCCGCAGGTAACTCCTTGGGCTTCCTTTGGCAACGGTTATTGGACTTCCTTTGTGACGATTATATTGACCGTGAGGAGACTGAGAACCGTTTTCTCCTCATTCTCCCTCTTTCACTTCTCCTAAACAGGAAGCCCAATAACAGAGAAAACGTACCCACAGCGATGGTTGGTCTAGGTATCCTCATCGGGTGGGGATGGGAAGGGAGTACACCTGAGACATACTATCCGGGCGGCTCCGTTCAAGAGAAAATGACGTAAGAGAAGGAATTCCCGTTTGATGCTATTTTTAGAACCTTGTCTATGTGAACACGCTGATGTGAACCTCAGCTACCTCTTTATTTCTCTTTCCGAAGTTGAAGTGTCACGTGACTAGCTTGACCATATTTTTCACTGAAAAAAATTCAATTAAAAATGGGGTACACAACAATCTTTTCAGTATTAATGAATTGCATGGTTTCTAGTTTCTTTTGGAGAGGGCTTTCCAAATTAGACTTTTCCGTTTGGAAAAGTAGTTTACACAAAAAGTTATTTTAGAAAATAGATCACGTGACCTAATTTGCACATAGATATATATAATTTCTCAGGTTTTGGAGATTTTTGCTTTTTATTTCTGAGACTGTTATGAACCACTGCTAAAAGTCAATTGTACAATCTGACTGAATCTGAATACTAGAATATCACTGTAATAAAGTCACTTAGTTGCAATCCCATATAATTCACAGGAGACCAAAGGGTTAGAGTATATTCAAACCAAAGTAAATGCTAAAAAGCTTTATGCATAATCTTTAGATGGAACCTTTGTTGGCCAATTACCACAGGAAGCCCAATTTATTTGAATCAAAAACGTAAAAAAATATTAAAATTTAAGTGGGAGCTCCGCTATTATTTAATTATTATTTGCGCATTTGATCATATCCACATGGAAAATGCGCGTTATAAGTAATAAATATTATTATTATTATTATTATTATTATTATTAGGTAGTACCTAATTTTTATATTATGCTTGAGTGTATGCGTACTTGTTGCAACTTTGCAAATGGTTGATCATATCTATAGCGATTTCTACAGCTCACAAGAACCCCTGAGGCGAAACAAATATATCATGCTAAAACGTTTTTACACAAAACTATTGAATATGCATACGTTTAGTATTCAATCACTCTCACACTCATAGGCAGCGGAGCAGGGGGCAGGGGGAGGCTCCAACACCCATAGTAAAAACAGTGGGGGGGGGGGGGGCACCGAAAATATGGTTAGCAAGGGGCATTTAGAAATACTTAATATATATGCTCAATTCATAATAATTATACTCATAATAATTATAAACTTTTGCGCAACTTTTCACAAACCGTGAATCTCGAACGCTTGGTGAGATAATTGACGATGAGCCCCCCACCCCCCACCCCCCCCCCCCCACACACACACACACACACTTTTCAGAGGGCTCTAGCTCCGCCGCCACTGACACTCATCTAACTTAGCTAACAATAATAATTCATTTGTATACATACGGTATCATCCATTTATCTTATAACTCTATTTCCAAAGGCGTGAAGTAATGTTTCAAGAGTTGACCAAATGCTGTTAAACTATTAACCGAAAAGGTTTCGCTTTGTATTAAAATAAAATTAGTTGTGCAGTGTAGCGAATCATACTTTAAAAACAATACATACTTGAAAGCAACGCTTCAGATGTTTCTTTCTGAAAATCGTTTTGTTCGGCTGACATTAGTGAGTATAGGACAACGTGTTACATGTTTCATTTTCAATATAAGCTTGTATTGAATGAGTAACAACTTTGAAACTTTGAACTGCAGCACGTGCACTCAAGTGCATGAAAGGCTGATTCCGTGATAGTCAGCTCATTTGTTATCCATGGCTTCCTTTTATTTAAAGCCCAAAAAATTTAATGCAAAGGTTTTTGATTGGTTTTGGTTATTAAAGCAGAACTGAAGCCATCGTCTGTGAGGCAGAACTTTAAATATCTGAGTCATTCTTTTCAAGGCTTCATTCAAGAATGCGTCGAATGATGGCAAACAACATGTGGTTGGTTTGCATCTCTTTGCTTCTTTTAGCTTCAACTTCTCTCACTGACGAGACCTTCAACGAAAACGAGGAGGCGTTATCACCACTACAAGAATGTAGGAATGAGTTTTCGAAAGCTTATATTGATTTTGACAATTTGTTTTTATTTCGTATACTGTTTTATTAGACAATTTGTTTTTATTTCGTATACTGTTTTTTTAGGAGCTAGAAACTGGAGATAATTTGAATTTCTTTGCTTCTTATAGTTTCATTCCCTCTGGCTGACCAAATCGAGGATATGGTTCGTTAAACCGTCAACAACACACCGTGCATGTCAAGGCACACTTTGATTATGACCCTGAGAACGACGAACTAATACCATGCCGAGAACTGGGTCTGGCGTTTCGAAAGGGTGCCATACTCCATATTGTCAATCAAGAGGATCCAAATTGGTGGCAGGTAAAGGGATAACTCGGGGACAGAAGATGAGGGTAGATGTCTGCGGTGGTGTTGGTGGTGGTGATGCTGCAGCAGCTGCTGCTGCTGATGATGATGAAAAACTGGCTGGTTAAGTTCAAGAGTATGTATGGAAAAACTGCGGCATGGGTTGAGAGACGTTTGATTATTCTATTTTTCCTTGTGCGAATATCGAAAGAACTCGAAGTGGTATTTACGATAGTGATTGATTACTTCTTTTGCAGAATTACATGTTTCATGCTAATAAGTTTGATAGGCAATTTGATAGGCATGGAGAGCTGGCGAGGAAGGCAAGAAACTAGCAGGCCTAATTCCTTCCAAGACATTCCAACAACAGTAAGTCAACATCAAACGATGAATTTCCATTTCTTCATTTACCGTTGTCACGTTCACTACATCGGCAATTGCATCAGAAGATCAACACACGCTGTAAATCTACTCATAATGGTGTGTAGTGAAAGAGAAGTTTATTCACTCAGATCCTTCTCGATTAGCCTGAGATTCAGTAGTGGAGCCTGCCTTTTAATAGACTAGCCTAAGATATATCCCGTGCACTTCTTTATGTGACCCAACTGGCCAGTTTCCTGCTAGCAAGCGACGTCACTAACCGACAGCACTTTCATTCCTAGGAGAGAATCACTTAAACACACGCTACCAACAGAAAAGGAATCGACTTCGAAAAGCAGTAAGTTTTCTGTTTTCAATCGACTATCTGCATGTTATTTCTTTCTTATTTCGCTTATCATCTGTTACAGAGAGAAAGTGCTTGTGTATGAAGAAGAAGAGACGGAAAAAGGTTCTTTACAATGCAAAGCAGACTGACGGTAAGTGGGTCTAATGAAGTCTTTTTTTATGAAACTCCTGACATTATGATATAGCTTAGGTCTTTCTTCGAGTCTATGCCGGTTGCCGGCCTGTGGTCATACTGACCTATATAGCAATATAGAGCCCCAGGCAATATGGCCCTAGCAGCAGAGAAAATTCTTGAATGTTTTATTCTTCCCGAGGATGCTAAAAACAGAGGAGTGCTAGGGGTACTCTACTTTCATGCATGCAAACAAGCTGATGATGTAATGGGCAACCTTGACATTTTCAATCTCGTTTGGGATGGACTTCACATCAGTCTAGTCCTTGTTTTGATAGTCTCAGTCTAATCCATGTAGCTTACTGTAGCATTTATCTATTGACAACCACAGATCTAGAGGATCAAACACTGACGTATATATGAAGAGGTTGCGCTACTGCATCCCAATCCTTCACGCAAGCGTCCAATTGTATTAGTAGGTACGATATGCACTTTGTTTTTCTTAATTCCATTCAAAATGGTCACACCCTTATGTTAGCCATTTGTGGATATTTTGTATTTGCACTTCTTCAGGGCCAGCTAAAATCGGGAGAAAAGAATTAAGGCAAAGACTATTTCAATATGATCCTGCTCGTTTCGTTCCTGCTACACCTCGTAAGTACCATGCTTGTAAATCTTAATTGAGAAGAGAGAGAGAGAGAGTGTCCACGTAAAAATAAAAATTCATTTTTCCCGTTATGTCGGTAATAATCCCCGAGAAGAACGAGACCTGAATTTTTTACGTAACATTTACTACTTTAGCTCGATTTCCACCGGATAACGTTTTATGGCCCGGCACCCTTCAATCGAGCTGCTTCAATCTTGGCACGCGGTCCGATTATTTTGGGTATGGCACGGCACCCCTAGATCTTGGCACAGGGTCCGATTATTTTGGGTATGGCACGGCACCCCTAGATCTTGGCACAGGGTCCGATTATTTTGGGTATGGCACGGCACCCATAGCCCTAGTCTTGGAAACTAGGTCCGATTGTTTTGAGTACGGCTCGTACCCCTGTCAGACCAATAAGTTTTCTGTTCACTTGATGTTAAATACGGGTGCCATGTCAAAAATAATGGTTGCCTAGAAAACTAGGGGCGTCTGCTTTACCTTTGTTGATCCAGCCGGCATTTAGCCTGTGTACAGCCGTTTCCCACCCCTCCCTCCCTACGGGGAAAACGGAGAGGGGTGGGAAACGGCTGTGCACAGGCTAGCCCTCATCCTCTCGCAGGCAGGAAAAACCGACGACACTAAACTAACCGAGTTAACTGGGTGATCGCAACTTTGTACGAACACAGAGCAGTACGTTTCCGTGTGACTGTGAACGTCCGTGCCGTGCCTCAGCGTTTTGATTGTTCGGTGTTGCAGTTTTATCCAATCAAAACGCTGATAGAACAGTTTTTGCACGCAGGTTATGTGAAATGGTGAAGCAAAAAACATTTGAAAGTCCTGCGGTAACTGTTTCGTACTGTGACCGTGCCGTTTTCACAGTCATACGAAAACTGCTCTTTGCGACACGGAACGACTTTTTCACCGTCTTACTGCTCTATTTACGTGTAACTTGGACTGAAGGTTTTCATTGTGTTTATGATTAGACACCAGTAAACCAAAAGAATCAGATGAAGTAAATGGTCGAGATTACCACTTTATTAGTCGACGAACGTTTGAGTCGGACATCGTAGCCAATAAGTACGTGGAACACGGAGAACTCAACGGTCATTACTTCGCCACAAGTTTTGACTCCATTAGAGCGGTTATCAATAGTGGGCGAACATGCGTATTGAACTTCAGTTGTGAGGTAAGCAACAGGGGACGGGGTCACACTAGAGATAATGAAGTCTAAAAGAAGCTGTCGGATTTACATAACAACTGTCCTAAATTTGTCTCTGTGCATGAACTGGCTACTTTTGGCAATCCATGCCCGTTTACACGACGATAGTTTGGGCGGCTATTTTGCGCTGGCGTCTCTGAAAAATGTGACTGCATGCCCCTTGTTCCCTACTCAAGGAGCAGTATTTTATTCGAAAATAGCGAAAAACAGTATGGTGAAATCACGGACTGAACTTGTGTTTTTATCATCACTTGTGGTAAAAATAAAGGGACACTTAAGTACACATAGATCGAAAAATTACTAATTACGTGGACTCGTTTAAAAACGCGGACTATAAGACTTCCTCGAAGGGGGGTCGGGGGATCGGCCGCCTAAAAATAGGTCTGCGCTTCTGTTTACACAACAACAATTATGAGAGTAGTCTCCCTCGCAGCCTTGTTTAGCCTCGTCACGCAACGCTCCCTCGGAAGGAGCGTTGCGTGACGAGGCTAAACAAGGCTGCGAGGGAGACTATTATGAGAGCCGTGCCAAAATTATCCGGCCCGCAGTATGTAACAGCCCCTTTACTAATATTATTGTATTCATTGTGTATTTCTAGGCACTAAAAAATTTGCGAGCATCAGACGCCAGACCGTACGTTATTTTTATATCTCCTGCGTCATTCGAAAGAATCAAAGCGTTACGAACAGGAAAGGTGGATCCCTTCAACCCAAGGATTGAAAACACGTTATCGGTATGTCTCGCGAGTTAATTAAACATTAGAAAGTATCTTGTACGATATCAGTTGTGTATGGACATGCGTTCATGTAATGAGTTGCCCAATCTCGTTCCAAGAGCAGTTCTTTCTAACTGTGCGTGCTCACGGCGTTGCGTTGGGATACGATAACGTCTAGCGCAACGTTGTTGCTATAATCGATGGCGTCCTTTATGGCGCGCGTCGAACATTTTGTGGCAACGTTACTGGTTTTTGAACGAACTTGAAAACCTTAGAACATCGTTGCTATCTGTTACAATATTGCGCACGCAAGATCAGTTTTTGAGATTTTCGCGCAACATTGACCGCAATGTCGGTGCTACGTACGTACACTGCTTTGAGCTCACTAGCAAATAGCCTATGCTCATTTACATTTCCTTTTCAAGGATGACGAACTACACTCGTTAATCGACCATGGACGTCAAATGGAGGATACATACGGACACTTTTTCGACTGCACAATCGTTAATACGAACTTTGAACGAACTTTTGATGAAGTTCTTAAAGAGGTCAATAGGTTAGAAAGAGAAGCAGATTGGGTACCTGTCTCCTGGGTCAGATAGCTCCTACAAGATGACAGCCAAGTCCACTTCACACGGAGCATATTCTAGCAGAGAAACTACGACTTTCAAAATTGACACATGAACAGAGTCAGCAAGCCTGCGTGCAGGTGAAACGTTATGAGTGGTCAGTTTTTTCAAGTTGGGGGAGGGGAGGGATACAGTAGGCTTTTGAGAAATCAGATAGTTATAGGTATGCCTTAATAGGCCAAGGTTGAATGCTGTACCTCACAAGCCATACTAAATTAGATCAAAATATGCTGCTTTATCATATGACCTGTTTTTGGCCTGGCACACACACTTAAAAAAACCTTTGGAAAAAGTGACATGAGCAGGGACAGACGGCTTTTTGAAGGTGGTTAGGAAAAACCCATATCCAGATCTAGACCTGCACGCACACCAAAAATATAAATAAAATTGTGATAAAAAACTGTCATATGATAAAATGAGTTAGATTGGCATGGATGGGAAAATATTTGGCTCTTGGTCATTTGTACAAGCTTGCTCCGATTAGTCCATAGGGCATAACCTTGAGCCAAATATTTTCCCATGAAGCCCTACCACTCAGTCAAGAAGCACATATTATCATCTGTTTTAATTAAGTGAGTATGGTTTTTGTGAAGTATTGTGTTAATCCCTGGCCTTTTAATATACACAGAATTCATAAATATCAATTAATAGGAACTATCATTCAGTGATTTTGCAATAAATTATCTTTCATGAGATTGTACTTATATTTACTCTAATTAAATTGAAATTGATTTTTAAGAATATTTTGGAAAATGCAAGAGAGTTTTTGTAAAGTTCCACAGGATAACATTGCTGAAAGATGTATAAATTTTCTTTGGGAAGTAAATTTCAGGTTCCCCTATACCTTTTGCATGAAACGTGAATGGCTGATTTATTTTGATGTGAAACGTGATTTAAGGTCTAAAATTAATTATTGTGCATTCACGTGAAAGCAACTTTTGATTTTTTTTGTGAACGTGAAAGAGATTTTTTAATTTTGCATGATGTGGGAAAAAACAATATTTTTGCATGATTTCATTTTGCAAAGGGTAATAGGGACCCTGAAATTTGGCTCCCAAACACAAAGCATTTTTGAATTGTATTTATAAGCTTACAGATCAAACTCTCTTTAATTTTCCCATTACATATATAATCATTATATTATTAATTTGTTTAAAACTCCATTACCATCCTGCTGGGATTGAGTGTGAGACTGAACATGTTCTTGTTGAAATGTCGACTGGTTTCATCTCAATTCAGTTCATCTAACCTTTTGCAGGTTCTAAGTAAAGGCAATATTCATTCACATATAAAATGCATCAACTGCATGAAACCAAAAGACTCTCACAATTATTGAAGAGATCCTTGCAAAAACAGGGTAAGTGATCTCTGACCAAGTCCTTAATTCTCCTTTGGAACTGAAAGATCTGAAGAGAATCTATAATTTGGTAAGAGATCACTTACACTGCTCTTGCACTGACCTCTTCAGTACTTTCACCTATATTCAGTCCATGCAGGATGGACAACTAGGAATATTAATGATGGTATCAAAATTTGTTTCTGGATGAAATAATATCAAATAATGAATTTATCCATTAGATAAAGATTTCCCAGAGGATAATGCTATATACTATGTACTTATTGACTATGGGAAAGGGCCAGATGGGAAATTATTTGGTTTGAAGTCAGAACAATATGGAACAAGCACATTATGGTACATATAATATCAATATGAACAAGAGCCAAATATATCCCATCCACCCCACCCTTATCAACATTTTATGTCTCTTTTTTATCATTTTATTTCTATCTTTGAATGCTCACACTGGTCCAGGTCTGGTTACATGCAGTTTTTTTTCTGGTACACCTTGAAAAATCTGTATTGTGCCCTATCACATGACAATTTCCAAATGTTTTCTAAAAAGTGTATGCACTGAGGGCCAAGTACAAAATACAGATCATATATAATATTATTTTCTTCTGCAACTGGGTCAATAGAAATAATATGGTTAATGTTTATATCATTATGAATTTAAGGCTGAAACTGGAAAGCTGGTATCTGGAACAGTTTGCAGAATTGCATAATGAAAGAAATATAGTATGCTCTTTGTATGATTTTTCAAGAGTGTTTATTGTACTGACTAATTAATTGTTGTAGATAATTTTAGCAAAAGAAGTATTTTGAAAAATGTCCTACACATGCAGTTTTTCTAAATGCTATATATATATTTTGTTGTTGTTAAAAAGCTGGAAGATCCTGATTCTTTTAATTTGGAAACATTAATTACTGGGTTAATTGTAAGTGCGTGTCATGGATATGACAGCCATCTTGGATGAACTGCAACAAACAATTTTTCTTTAATTAGCAGACTGTTTGTTCATCTGTTATGGTGACTGATTATCTGTCTTTTGGTTCTTACTGCAGTTTCCGATATTCTGCAAACTCTGACCTTCAAACAGTCCATTGGAATTTGATTATTTGCTTCCGGCCGCCTTAACATAGTCTCACTCGCAGCCTTGTTTAGCCTCGTCACGCAACGCTGGCTAAACAAGGCTGCGAGGGAGACTAACCTTAACAAAACATAAAAAAATTAATACTAAAAGTTCCTAAAATCCTACCAAAAGAGAAAGTAAGATCTTTGGACTATATATATATATATTAGCTATACTATCATTTTGTTATTAATAGTTCTTAATTCATATTTATTTAGTGATTTTTACTTTTCATTGACAGATAGAGGCAAATTAGCGGTTGGCATCAGAATGTCAGAGTTTCAAAATATTGAAAACTGCTGTAAGGGAATGTTTGAAACTGAGCAATTATAAGAGCTCCATTAAGTCTTGAATGAAGTTGTTAAATGTAAACACTTTCAGCACAAAAGTTTGTCTGCAAGGAAGTCTGCTTATACAGATGCAGCTTCAAATTTTGCACTGTGGTGCAAATTATACTACACTTAGTTGTTTTATGCAGGAAAGCAGAAGTACTATTTGTTCTGTGCAAAATTGCAGTTGGTTTATTGAATGCAATATTTGCAGCATTTGGACCATATGGTGTGACCTAAGCCTGATCAACATATTATAGTACATACATACAGAGACACTGGCAAGCAACATACACAGACTCAGTGCTTCCTCTTATATCTTAGTCTTAGAGAAGACTATAAGCACCATATATTATTGCTGAGTCTATCTATGTGTATGTGCCTAATTACTTCATACACTGTACATAGTTTTCAAGTGAAAACAGGCTTTAGATTTATATTAAACTACTATATTAAATAAGGAGGGGTGGGGAAATAAATGCTATCATTATTATTATCTGCTTGAATTTTTTAAATCACTCATCTTGAGCTCATCACTGGCAATGAATAAAGTCTTTTATACATATTTTAATTTTTTTGTCCTTGATAACTGTGTGCAGTGAAGACAATGTGATAGAAACAGTCTGGAAATTTTCTGTTGCAAAAATGTAATAGCCTGTGTAGCTGGGAGCATAGGGAATTGGGGAGAGGGAATGGGGAGAGGGGAGGGGGGGGGGGTGGACACTACTGGCCACAAATGTGAAAAACCTTTGAAAAAACATAAGGTTGAAGCATTAAATGTTCATCTGTTCCTAACCTTTGAAAAAACCTGTGAAAATTTTACACATAAGAAAAACCTGCATGTGAAAACTTTAGCATATGAAAGAGCACGTCCCCAGATTATCCCAAAAATCACTACCTGTGAAAAATCCTGTGAATTTCTTCAATGCATCTTTGTCTAAGGTAATACCTTTGAAAAAACCTGTGAATTCCTTTAAAATTCACAGGTTTTTTCAAAGGCTTTTCACAGTAGCAAGGATGGCACAGTTGGTTATTGCGTGGCTTTTGGTGCGAGAGGTTCCGAGTTCAATCCCCAGTGACCACATATCTTTGTTTTGACTTCTTTCCTTTCTGTGTAGCTTGAAGTAGTTTTAAATACCCATAAAATGGAGCACTGATGGAGAGAGGGAGGTAGAATGAGTGCACCGTCAGCTTCCTGGAAGACCAGCTTCTAGCTTTGCTTCTAGCTGAAGGAACTTAATCCACCGTTAAATATAGTGCTTTACCCTTACCTTTTATACCTTTTTATGTTACTGGCCAGTAGTGGGAGGAGGGAAAGAAGACCCCCCCCCCCCCCCCCACTTTAGACAGTGGCTGAAAGTTAAGGATGGAATTTGTACACAATGAAACTCTCAGTCATCTACTTTGTATGGTAATTATTCATATGAACAAATTTGTGCCAAACCTTGGAATTCTGTTTTGGGCACATCAGTTTTTGATACTTTCTTCATATTCTTTAACACGGTTCACTCGTTCTTCAGTTGCAAAGGCACCAGGTCTCTCTTGACGAAACCTCTCAATAGCTTCTTCGGCAGAACATGAATCTGCTTTGACAGCATAACAAGCCAGTAGGATACTTGCTCTACCTCGACCTTCACCACTGCAGTGCAATGCAACACCCTTAAAACACCAAAAAGTTTCAGAAGGATATCAAAGTGATTTTTAATTTCTTCACACTCATTCTATGTTCTCTGCCCAATGGTTACCACAACATAAAGGGATAAATGGGAAGCAATCCTCTGGGAGCCCACTTTGACAGAAGAATTAGAAATGAAAGGGGTAAAGGTAAGCAGACTTCTAGTTCTTACCTGTTTCCTATTCTATGCTCCCCCTTCTCTGTTTTTTGACTTCCATAGGTAAGGACAGGGATCCCAATTCCCAAGAGTAAGGCCCTGAGAACACAAGTCGATGCAAGTTTTGACTTGTGCAAACTTGCATCTTCGTTTGAACACCAATTTGCATCAACTTGCGTCTACTTGCATCGACTTGAGAGCACTTTGAACATGCTCAATTTTTTTCTCAAGTCGATGCAAGTTTTTCCTCATTTGAACAGTTGACTACGGAGGGGGTCCTAGGCGGTTTGCGGGATTGCGGGATTGACCATTTCTTTGTGCGGTATTGCGGTATTTTACAAAAAAAATCAGTGCGGGATTGCGGGATTCTCAAACCCTGCGGTATGCGGTATTTTCTTTTTTGAGCTGCGGTATTACGGGAAAAACGATTTGAAATTGCGGTAATGCGGTATTTTTGAGGCCTGCGAGATGCGGGATTTTGCTTCTGGCGCTCGATAGAAAATTTCATGTTTCTGTGATTCATGTTTCTGCGCGTGAGGTCCCGTGGGAGTGGTATTTCGAATTTTTCGTGTAGTGAGCCGTATTTTCGAATTTTTCATGCGGGATTGCGGTATTCGTAACCCCCCTAGGCCCCCCCCCCCCCCCCCCCCCCACTACGCCAAACTTCATAAGTTGTTTTTCTTGTTTTTTTAGTCTGAAATTCTGCATATTTTCTCTTCTGTAAATAATTCAAACAAAAACAAAACCGATTTTGTCGTTCACCTTCAGCTACCTGATTTTCCTCGTTTTTGAATAACTTGCATCGACTTACGTGGAGTGGTGTTCAAACGAAGACGGCAAGTTTCAAGTCAAAGCTTGCATCGATCGACTTGCTCCACGCACAATGGTTTATATTTTCTTAGAAAATGATCACACTCACTCGCCCAATCAGCGCTTAGTATTTTGGTGCATGCTTTATATTCCATAGACTATAAACTAAATGTGTCAAGTGGTGAAGGCTTTGAAGCACAGGGAAATTGTGGGGTGAAGAAAACAACTACGGCCAGTGAGCTTTTATAACTAATTAGTATTCTTTGTTTATATAAAGCATACTAATGAAGTCTTTTGAATTCTTTTGTTTAAAGAGTTCAGTAGTGCTTTATATAAAGAATATACTGATTAGTTATAGAAACTCACTGACGGTACTGTTTTCTTTATACAACAATTTTCCTGCGTTTCAAAACCCCACTCAAGGGCGGATCCAGGGGGAGGGTCGCGGGGGTCAGGACCCCCTGTGTTTATCAATGAATATATGTCATGAATTTGCGACAGTAGTAATTTTTTTCTGTGAAAAGACTCACTTTAAAGTCCCTATGACACATATTTTTTTTATTTTCAAACTCATTTCTTTTCTGGGAATACAGTTAAGATCTTTTTATCCCATTTTGGAATACTCCATATTTTCAGAGATATAAAAGTTTCAAATTTCAAAATGCAAATGTGATGACGTCAGGGGAGTCATCATCACCAGCTTCTCATGGATTTTACTAAAAGAGGTCTTCAATTCCACAACCAGATTTTTTACTCAAACACAGGCTTTACCAACGGAAATAAATTCCAAATGAAAAAATTAGAATATTTCAAGTCATCTTGGTTTTGTATAATAAATGGTGACTCCCCTGACGTCATCAAATTTGCATTATTTGAAATTTGAAACCTTTATATCTCGAAAAATATGGAGTGTTCAAAAGTAAGACAAAAAGACCTCAACTATATTACCAGAAAAGAACTGAGTTTGAAAAGAAAAAAATATGTGTCATAGGGACTTTAACATTCATTGAAATATCACTAAGCAATGCCATCCCTCTACCCATTCAGTTGTAAATATAATATTTTTGTTTCTTATAAAAAGTGTTAAAATAAAACTCACTCCACCGCTTGCTCCAGTCCTTTCCACTAGATCATAAAATTCATCTGCTTGTTGAACTGATGGAACTCCGCCACCTTGCACTGGCATATGAACACTTTTGATATCCACTCCATGAAAATCCGGCACTTTCTCTGTAAGAGAAACGAGATGTGTGACGCCGTTGCTCTTCAGGTACTCCAAGTCAGACCGACTTTCTGGCTTCGCTAGAGCGGCAAGCTTGCCTTTTTTAAGCCACCGAAACCCTTTTGGCAATTGCGTGGATGAGCTGTACATTCGATCGGCATATTGCCTGATTAGAGCACGACATATAATGCTCATGATGGCTACAGTATGTCTTCTGAACACGGCAATCTTGAGCAATCCGAGTTTTGCCGCAATATATGAACTTTTAATTTCTGCCCTGATATATCAACTTTCTGCTGTGATATGTCAACTTTTTTTCCTTGATATATCAACTGTTCTGCCTTGATATATGAACTTTCTGCCGTGATATATATATCAACTT
This sequence comes from Telmatactis stephensoni, assembly GCA_029948255.1. NCBI lineage: Eukaryota > Metazoa > Cnidaria > Anthozoa > Actiniaria > Isophelliidae > Telmatactis > Telmatactis stephensoni. The sequence goes on along the minus strand of JALIZF010001362.1, from coordinate 152,656 downwards.
TTTCTCCTTGATATATTAACTTTCCCGCCGTGATATATCAACTTTCTGCCTTGATATGTCAACTTTTTTTCCTTGATATATCAACTTTTCTGCCGTGATATATCAACTTTTCTGCCGTAATATGTATGAACCGTTCTGCCGTGATATATCAACTTCAGTTCTGCCGTGATATATCAACTTTTCTGCCGTGATATACTGTTCTGCTTGATTTCTACCTTGAGTTACCTTGATATATGAACTTTTCTGCCGTGATCAGATATGTCAACTTTTCACGGCAGAAAAGTTCATATATCAAGGCAGAAAGGTTCATATATCACGGCATAGAAGACGACATATCAGGGCAGAAATGTTCATATAACACGATAAAATGTTCAAACATCACGGCAGAAAAGTTGATATATTAAGGTAGAAATGTGCATATATCACAGCAGAAAAGTTCCTATATCACGGCAGAAAAGTTGATATATCACGGCAGAAAAGTTGATGTGTCAAGGTAGAAATGTCCATATATCACGGCAGAAAAGCCGTTCATATATGATCAAGCGGGTAGAAATGTCAATATATCAAAGCAGAACAGTTCCTATATCACGGCAGAAAAGTTGATATATCACGGCAGAAAAGTTGATATATCACGGCAGAAAAGTTGATATATCACGGCAGAAAAGTTGATATATTAAGGAAAACTAGACGCACACGTGCGTTCACTCGTGCCCCGGAAGCCCCTTTTAGGAGAGGTTTCAATGACCAGCCCCGTTCGTATTCTTCCCCGGGCCGTTTCACGCATTCTTCACCATTCCGGGAAATAGTTAACCGTAACATAAAGACCCTTTTTGAATTTGAATCGGCTAACTTAAACTAAAAAATATTTGATTAGTCAATTTGTCTGTCAGCAGCTATTAGTGTTCGTCTTTGCATAGTATTATACACCTATTTCAAAAAAGGTTGTCACCGCTAAGAGCGATAGGCGATAGGTAATAGGTCATTCCAAGACCGCAAAGCACTATTGATTTCTTAATTAAGCCATCCTAAATCTTTCTTTACACTCTTCCATCAAATATTTGGCTATTCATATGTCAATCAATATTAGAAATCATAGCGCTTTGCGGTCTTAGAATGACCTATTACCTATCGCCTATCGCTCTTAGCGGTGACAACCTTTTTTGAAATAGGTGTATATCTCCGACATGCAAAATATTACCAGTGAATATACCAGTTTATTCAACTTTTTATTTCACTATGTATCTCAACTGTTTGCTGTAAAGACTTCTACAACGGCGTTTTTGACACAATAACAAATCGTGATTTTTTCCGTTCATGTTTCGGATGTTTTGAATAATAAAATACGTTACGTGACCAACAAGGTCAATGGAACCTATCCGTTCCATGCAATGGTCTGTCAGTTTTAGAATTCCGTATTAAAATTCAGTACTAAAACCTCTCAAGATCTCTTGAATGCTTGGATGAGGAATACAATTGACTTGCTTCTACGTATGTTCGTTTAGCAACATGTAGGATGAGAAATTCGTAGTTTTCCAGCTCATATGAAATAGTCGTTATCGCGAGGGCCTCGGCTTTCAAGTACTCCATTTAGAGTTCGATATTTGGTCAAAGAATTGGAGATGAAGTTAAGCTCAAAATAACACCCCATTCTGAAGCTCTTATAAGTATATAGGTATATCTCGAGTTAAAAACTCCAAATTACATTGTTCTACTACAGGAAAGGCCTGTCTCTGAAAGCTATTTTCTTTGTAGTCGGCCATCTTGCATTCCTAAAGTTCCTGACTGGCGTTCACTACGAAGAGTTGCACGCGCTTAAAGGTGATGAATGAAGGGCATTGTTTTTTTACGTTCTTAACCAATCAGAGGTGCCTTAGGACGAACCAATCAGAAGTAGCTGAGGACGAAAAGAGAAAAAAAAACATTTGCAATTTATAACTCGTTCCCGGTCATAGGCCTGGGCACGAGTAAAAAGTTGACATATCAAGGCAGAAAGTTGATATGTCACAGCAGAAAAGTACATATACGCGGGCAACCCCAGGCATTTGACTTGGGCACTTGGCCGCACAGTGGGGCATTTGAAGAAAATACGCAGTCAAGGACTGCATGTGACTCAGGCAAAAAGGATTTTCAACGACACATTTTAGTAGCAAAAGTTTTCGAAGAGGTCATGTGATCTGTCCTAGGAAAAAAGGCTATGTAAATGGATAGCATAGGTAGAAATAAACAGTTTACAGTGGTTTTCATAAACCAGGGAAATAATTACTATATTGTAAAACAGTAGTATGTGTGATCCCATATAGTAAATGGTATTAATTGTTTCACGGGTTTTTAAAAACCAGTATATGGAAATAGTCCTTGATAATGAACTGTAAGCACACAAATACAACTATATCAAAACTATAAGCAATATCCGAACATACTCCGGATGAGATCTCCTTGACGACCGATCGCTACTCCGATCGTAGAGTCTGTTCCGATCGTATGCATTGAACAGTCTGAGGTACATTTTCTTGATCAAAAAGCAACAATATTGTTTAAATTTCATGTCAGTTGTCACTTAGTGTCTCTTTTATCTTATACATGAATATCGGCCGATATTCATGTTTATAAATCTTCCACTCGCTTCAATTCCGCTTGTCTGCAGCTAGTTCCCATCATTATTCAATCCCCACGAATCCCTATAAAAGTTCTTACAGCTGTTGTTAATAAAACTAGTCCTTATCTAAGGCTGATGAGAGGCAATAAAAAATAAATACACCTAGAATTGACTAAACTAAAACGGCACTATTTTGTTTTTTAACAGTGCAGTTTTTCTCGTACCCTGGGCTCCAGGGGTTTATTATTCGCTTTCCGTTTATAGAGAGTTCTTCTCTTGTAGGCAAGTAAATATACGTCGTAAGGAGACGATTAGATATAAACCCCTGGAACCCAGGGTATTGAAGAATGAAGAATTCTTACAGCTGCTGTAATCAAATTGGAGTGCTTACCTAAGGCTGATGAGAGGCAAATTACCAAATAAACCAGCCTAAGAATTGACTCAAAAAAGCATTATTTTGTATTTATCAAACGTTTTTCCACAGGTAGCCCAAGCTCACTGTTAGTGGCTATTTATAAGAGAATGTATGTCACTCAATATCACTCAAAATTTCTGTCTTAATTTTAATAAAATTCCACGATACTTCTTGAGTGTGCTGTTCATGCTTTCTTCTAACCTCTGAATGAGTGTCAGTGAAATTCGTCGATTTTAACTGCTCGCCCTAAGCCACTTAGCTTAACCAAATTTTCAATGACCCCCCGGGAGGCAGAGGTCTCATTTGGTGTCACAACAAAGAAACATTAGAGGGGGCACGATGGTCGGTTGCTAGGGCTTTTCCTCCCGGAAGCCTCGAAACTGAGAGTTTTAGGCCTTAGACAAGAGTAGAATGCATCAAATTTGACAAAACTTGGCTGGGAAGTAGGTTGATAAATTACCTGTAAATTGGTGGCAATAGGCCATATGCACTAACAGGTCACGTGACCCTATCTCCCCTAAATCAAGCCCCGCCATCAAAATGGACTCCAGAAAATGAAAGAGCACCTCGATATTAATAAAAGTGCAACGTTTCAGTTTATAAAATGAATAAGAGAAAAAATGACAGCAAATTTAAGATTAGATATTTTCTTAAGATTCGTTCGAAAAAGCGCGTTGGATGGCAAGAGCTTGCCATCCAACGCGTTTTTCCAAACGAATCTTAAGAAAATATTCAATCTTCAATTTACTGTCATTTCTCCTGTATTGCATCTTATGAGCTGAAACTTTTCACTTTTACTAATATCGAGGTGCTCTTTCCATTTCTTGCGTTCATTTTGACGGTGCCACTTGATTTAGGGGAGATAGGGTCACGTGACCTGTTAGTGCATATGGCCTATTACATCTCATTAGACCGCTATTGTGACGTCATAAATGATGTCCAAATTTGGCATCAGAAAAAAAATTAGGAAAGAAATAGTAAAATAACCATTTTAGTTTTTTCTATAGAATTCTATGATTTCTGGTGAAAACCCCATCTCAATCAGATTGAAGGGTGTGAAGTTACAGCTAATGAAAGAAATTCAAATTTCCCGCCAAATGACCATATATGGTCAAAATTAAGGCTATTTAAACGCCAATACAATGAATGTATTGGCACAGCGGCAAACACAAAGTTGCATAAAATCAAAATTGTAGTTTTTTCAATTTGGGGTGTGTGGTGTTATGACGCGTTTTCGTCATAGGATACGTCATTAGCACGTCATAATGACGTTTTTTGTGACGAAAACGCGCCATAACACCACACATCCCAAATTGAAAAAACTACAATTTTGATTTTATGCAACTTTGTGTTTGCCGCTGTGCCAATACATTCATTGTATTGGCGTTTAAATAGCCTTAATTTTGACCATATATGGTCATTTGGCGGGAAATTTGAATTTCTTTCATGAGCTGTAACTTCGTACCCTTTAATCTGATTGAGATGGGGTTTTCACTATAAATGTTCTTTTTGAGTAGCAAAAATGTCTGTAAAGTTTTGAACATTGCTTAACAAGTTTTTGATGTTGTTACTAAAAATAGGTATCATTTATGACGTCATAATTTAAAAAACTTCCAAAATACCTTTACAATTGTAAACAAATTAAGGATTTTCTTTCTAATGAACATGTTTTAATATTTTACTTCATTTGGAAAATAAATTACTCCTCTGTGAGCCAAAAATTGAATTTAGGAATCTTGCGGGAGGAAAAGCCCTAGCAACCGACCATCGTGGGGGGGGGGGGGGGGGGGGGGCTAGTCTGACAGACATTATAGTTTATAATGAAATCGACAAATGACACAGGTCATTTTAATTCCTTAAAATTCACAGGTTTTTTCAAAGGCTTTTCACAGTAGCAAGGCCGAACAGTTGGTTATTGCATGGCTTCTGGTGCAAGAGGTTCCGAGTTCAATCCCCACGTGACCACACATCTTTGTTTCGACTTCTTTCCTTTCTGTGTAGCTTGAAGTAGTATAAAATACCCATAAAATGGAGCACTGATGGAGAGAGGGAGGTAGAATGAGCGCACCGTCGGCTTCCTGGCCGGGAGACCAGCTTCTATAAGCTTAATTTGCTTCTAGCTGAAGGAACTTCCAATGTTAAATATAGCTTTTGATACTTTCTTCATATTCTTTAACACGGTTCACTCGTTCTTCAGTTGCAAAGGCACCAGGTCTCTCTTGACGAAACCTCTCAATAGCTTCTTCGATCGGCAGAACATGAATCTGCTTTGACAGCATAACAAGCCAGTAGGATACTTGCTCTACCTTGACCTTCACCACTGCAGTGCAATGCAACACTCTTAAAACACCAAAAAAGTTTCAGAAGGATATCAAAGTGATTTTTAATTTCTTCACACTCATTCTATGTTCTCTTCCCAATGGTAATTACCACAACAGAATGGGATAAATGGGAAGCAATCCTCTGGGAGCCCATGCACTTTGACAGAATTAAGAAATGGAAAGGGGTAAAGGTATAAGCATGCAGACTTTTAGTTCTTACCCGTTTCCTATTCTATACCCCCCCCCCCCCCCCCCCACCCCCCCTTTCTCTGTCTTTTGACTTCCATAGGTAAGGACAGGGATCCCAATTCCCAAGAGTAAGGCACTGAGAACACAAGTCAATGCAAGTTTTTCCTCTTTTGAACGGTCACTATGACAAACTTCATAAGTTGTTTTTCTTGTTTTTTAGTCCGAAATTCTGCATATTTTCTGTAAATAATAAATAATTTTTCTTAAAAAACTCATCAATAATTCATAAGGCAAACACAATGAAAATCGCCACCGTGACGAGTGTCTTTATATTCGGCCTAATTTACATCAACTTTAATCTGACCATTTTCTCCAAGATAAATGAAGCTATTTTTGATTTTCTTTTAGAGAACAATTCTAATATGTGTTTGAGTTTTTTAAGCCGTACAAAGAACTCGAGATCGTGTTTTATCGGTATATAAGGCTCGGATCTTTATATCCGATAAAACACGATCTCGAGTTCTTTATACTATATACATAACTTAAAATAAACTCACTCCACCGCTTGCTCCAGTCCTTTCCACTAGATCATAAAATGCATCTGCTTGTTGAACTGATGGAACTTCGCCACCTTGCACTGGCATATGAACACTTTTGATATCCACTCCATGAAAATCCGGCACTTTCTCTGTAAGAGAAACGAGATGTGTGACGCCGTTGCTCTTCAGGTACTCCAAGTCAGACCGACTTTCTGGCTTCGCTAGAGCGGCAAGCTTGCCTTTTTTAAGCCACCGAAACCCTTTTGGCAATTGCGTGGATGAGCTGTACATTCGAACGGCATATTTCCTGGTTAGAGCACGACATATATATATAATGCTCATGGCTTCGTCAAGGCGGCGAAATACCAGACACAAGAACCCTCAACTTCCTGGTTGTCGCGCAACATTGTTAGTTTTGATGTTGCGCGTTTTTCACCTCGTGATCTCAACTTGGCACGCAACGAAAAATTTGTGGTGGCAGTGTGGTGGCTCTGTTTTGGTTGATTTGATAACAAAAAGGTGCTGCATAAACTATTTTTTGCGTGACCCCTCCGCTAGAGCGGCAAGCTTGCCTTTTTTAAGCCACCGAAACCCTTTTGGCAATTGCGTGGATGAGCTGTACATTCGATCGGCATATTGCCCGATTAGAGCACGACATATAATGCTCATGGCTACGTACGTCCGCCCGTTACGTTACGGTTTTCTGAACACGGCAATCTCGTACCCAGAGCCTGCGTTCCTCTTGGTCAGCGACCGAGAAACGCATCCCGCATGCTCGAAAATTCGGCGGGAATTCCAATCTCTGGTCTGCTCGGTCACCAGAACAGAACGACATTTGTTTTAAAATTGGTATGGCGAAGTAAGTAGATTTGTAGCTACAAAATTCGTTAAAAAAACCCTGGCGGCTTCAGAATAGCGTGCGTGCAGCCGAACGAAAACCCTGGTTATGGGCTTTCGTTCGGCTGCAGGCAGGCTACTTCAGTACATTTTAAAAAGTCTTGCACTGGAATGATACGCCGTATCTACAAATCTTTGGTCGATTTAAAATTTCCAATGATATGCATGCCGTGCAGTCGAGAGCTAGGATGACATTTTGCATGAAAAGGAGTTTTACAAATGATGGTATTTAGTCGGTCCTACGAAGTCGTGTTTATTATCGATGGCGCGTTGCGTGACGAGAAAAACGCGGCTGTGAAGGAGACTGACGTACACTTCGTATGCTGTCTGGAAAATAAGGTCAGTATATATATTTATTTATATTGAAATACCAAGCAAAACTCCACTAATTCAATTCCCAAGGGTAGCGAAAGACTGGTCGAGTTAGCTGGAGCTCGAGTATATAATTCACCCCTGAATGGTGTCGAAATTATCGGTTCCTGAAAAGCAGAGTTGTTATTAGAGTGCACGCCATATATCCGTGAAATAAAACTTAATATGTATTTCCTTATTGCACTATTATGTACAAACTACTGTTGATATCACTGAAGCAGAACAGTGCAAATAATGTGCAGGAATGTGTCAGTCAAATCCAAGGGCGCCAATGCCCGCGGGCAACCCCCGGGCATTTGACTTGGGCACTTGGCCGCACAGTGGGGCATTTGAAGAAAAAGGAAGCCCGACCGGTGGGGCATTGACGATCGATAATTTCTGGTCAGCGGTTAAACAAGAGTACAAAAAAATTATTTTGTTCCCGAGTTTTGTGTATAGTTATAGTTGTAAAATCTCTGTGAGCATTTATTTATAGTTTCTGATAAAAGCAGCAATGCCTCTGTAATAACCAAACTTTTATTTTTATAAAACTGGGTAGCCTAATGTACATTTCTATAGTTTATATAAGTATATTGAAAATTTCATACGTTAAAAATATACTGACAAATCTTCACGTGCTCGGCACTTGGTGAAACATGCCGAATGGACCGGCCGGCACAACAGATCGCTTGCTCGTTGAATGCATCAAAATAAAAACAAATGATGCTTTAAATACCTTAATGTATGATAGAATCCTGATAGCTTTTTTTCATGGGAATATTAAGATTTGTATTTAAAAAATCTCCGCTGATTACCTAACCTCTTGTCCTCGGAGAGGGGCATTTGACAATTTTTTAAGCGCTGACGGTGGGGCATTTGACGGGGAATTTGACAATTTTTTTTTTGAAAAAATTCAAATGCCCGGGGTTTGCCGGGGCGGTTGGCGGTTGGGCGCTCTTGGATTTGACTGATACATAACAATAGCAAGGTATCTGTTGGTCTGTCATTCTTTGTGTGTGTAGTTTATGCCTGAGTGAATTCTTAGTTATCGGATAACAAAATAGTTGATAACCAAATACTATTATGCGTTAAATAGTAGTTGTTTCACGGGTATATGGCGTGCATAGCCTCATCCGCAGGTAACTCCTTGGGCTTCCTTTGGCAACGGTTATTGGACTTCCTTTGTGACGATTATATTGACCGTGAGGAGACTGAGAACCGTTTTCTCCTCATTCTCCCTCTTTCACTTCTCCTAAACAGGAAGCCCAATAACAGAGAAAACGTACCCACAGCGATGGTTGGTCTAGGTAGGTATCCTCATCGGGTGGGGATGGGAAGGGAGTACACCTGAGACATACTATCCGGGCGGCTCCGTTCAAGAGAAAATGACGTAAGAGAAGGAATTCTCGTTTGATGCTATTTTTAGAACCTTGTCTATGTGAACACGCTGATGTGAACCTCAGCTACCTCTTTATTTCTCTTTCCGAAGTTGAAGTGTCACGTGACTAGCTTGACCATATTTTTCACTGAAAAAAATTCAATTAAAAATGGGGTGCACAACAATCTTTTCAGTATTAATGAATTGCACGGTTTCTAGTTTCTTTTGGAGAGGGCTTTCCAAATTGGACTTTTCCGTTTGGAAAAGTGGCTCACATAAAAAGTTATTTTAGAAAATAGATCACGTGACCTAATTTGCACATAGATATATATAATTTCTCAGTTTTCTCAGATTTTTGCTTTTTATTTCTGAGACTGTTATGAACCACTGCTTAAAGTCAATTATACAATCTGACTGAACCTGAATACTAGAATATCACTGTAATAAAATCACTTAGTTGCAAGCGCATATAATTCACAGGAGACCAAAGGGTTAGAGTATATTCAAACCAAAGTAAATGCTAAAAAGCTTTATGCATAATCTTTAAATGGAACCTTTGTTGGCCAATTACCACAGGAAGCCCAATTTATTTGAATCAAAAACGTAAAAAATATTAAAATTTAAGTGGGATGAGCTCCGCTATTAGGTAGCACCTAATTTTTATATTATACTTGAGTGTATGCGTATTTGTTGCAACTTTGCAAATGATCGTATCTATAGCGATCTCTACAGCTCACAAGAACCCCTGAGGCAAAACAAATATATCATGCTAAAACGTTTTTACACAAAACTATTAAATATGCATACGTTTAGTATTCAATCACTCTCACACTCATAGGCAGCGGAGCAGGGGGGCAGGGGGAGGCTCCAACACCCCTAGTAAAAACAGTGGGGGGGGGGGCACCGAAAATATGGTTAGCAAGGGGCATTTAGAAATACTTAATATATATGCTCAATTCATAATAATTATACTCATAATAATTATAAACGTTTGCGCAACTTTTCACAAACCGTGAATCCCGAACAGACAGACAGACAGACAGACAGAAGTGTTTTATTTGGTGTCTTATATAACTATATCTCGACATTTTTCCAAATAAGTTTATAATTAATTTAAAAAAAAATCATTTACAATTATGAATGGCAAGAACTATCTCTTCAATACAAGATTTCTTTTAGAAAAACATTTAAACACAAACCTTGCTGCTGCTACTTGCAAATCCTTGGGCGGGTTCAGGAGTAGCAGAAACAAGTGATCGTCAGTAAGATGGCGATAATTATTATTTTGTTCCAGTAATTTTAGAAATTCGTTTCTTAATAGATCGGTATACAGAGGACAATAAGAACGCTTTCTTGGTGAGATAATTGACGATGAGCCACCCCCCCCCCCCCCCCAACACACACACACACACTTTTCAGAGGGCTCTAGCTCCGCCGCCACTGACACTCATCTAACTTAGCTAACAATAATAATTCATTTGTATACGTCATTTGTATACATACGGTATCATCCATTTATCAGCTTAACTTATTTCCAGAGGCTTGAAATAATGTTTCAACAGTTGACCAAATGCTGTTAAACTATTAACCGAAAAAGTTTCGCTTCGTATTAAAATAAAATTAGTTGTGCAGTGTAGCGAATCATACTTTAAAAACAATATATACTTGAAAGCAACGCTTCAGATGTTTCTTTCTGAAAATCTTTTTGTTCGGCTGACATTAGTGAGTATAGGACAACGTGTTACATGTTTCATTTTCAATATAAGCTTGTATTGAATGAGTAACAACTTTGAAACTTTGAAACTGCAGCACGTGCACTCAAGTGCATGAAAGGCTGATTCCGTGATAGTCAGCTCATTTGTTATCCATGGCTTCCTTTTATTTAAAGCCCCAAAAATTTAATGCAAAGGTTTTTGATTGGTTTTGGTTATTAAAGCAGAACTGAAGCCATCGTCTGTGAGGCAGAACTTTAAATATCTGAGTCATTCTTTTCAAAGCTTCATTCAAGAATGCGTCGAATGATGGCAAACAACATGTGGTTGGTTTGTATCTCTTTGCTTCTTTTAGCTTCAACCTCTCTCACTGACGAGACCTTCAACGAAAACGAGGAGGCGTTATCACCACTACAAGAATGTAGGAATGAGTTTTCGAAAGCTTATATATTGATTTTGACAATTTGTTTTTATTTCGTATACTGTTTTTTTAGACAATTTGTTTTTATTTCGTATACTGTTTTTTTAGGAGCTAGAAACTGGAGATAATTTGAATTTCTTTGCTTCTTATAGTTTCATTCCCTCTGGCTGACCAAATCGAGGATGTGTTTTCAACAGCTCAAGATGGTAAGAATAAGTTGCCCAAATCGTAATGTTTTTGTGAAAATGTTGATTTTTTCATATACTTATTTTAAATAAAGATGTAACTGGCGTCGTAAAAGCGGGAGACAGTCTCATTAGTTGTAGTGCTTTTTGCGGTACGGACATTTCGTATGGCATTGCAAAAATCTAGCGAGATGTCTTTTTGGTATCTTTCACACCACTTATTCTCCTGTAATTATTTTTTTAATTAGCTACGAACAAGAAAAATTAGTAATTGTGTTTGTAAGCATAGCTAGAGTCTAATCATTCTGATTAACTTTAACTACTTTGTTAGAGTGCTTACAATATAATATATCCGTGAAAAACTTTGTAAGAAATTGCACTAATTTGCACTAATTAAACAATAGAAAACAAAGGATTTCGCGCTATTTAGTACAATTTAGTTTGCTAACTTTTTCACAGATATATTGTAAGCACTCTATCGTTGTTAGCTCGATTCTACTCATTATGAAAAGTACTAGGGAGTGGTCATGTGTAGCTAATGAGCGTCGTTTTATTTGCACCATTTCATATTCAATTTACAGTGCTACGTGGCGGATAATTTTATGTTCATAATAATTATGTTCATTAGCTTGTTATCGCTGGTATCTCTTAGGGGTTAAAAATCGTTCAGCCACGCCCTTCTTAAAAGACTTATTTTGAATATCTTCTTTGCAAGAATCCTTTCATCCTCATATATATTCAAATTTCAAAATTCTTTTGAGAAGACCAAAAGCTAAGACAGTATACATACATACATGATTGAGACTCCCTCAACAGGGCTTTTCAGCTCAATTTACAAATCCTAACTAAATCATATAAATCAAACATAAATGGATTAAGGCTAGAATCCCAAATGGCAAGGAGGCAAACCAGTTGGCTATATTACAAGCATGGCCGAGAAACTGAATTTGAACTAATCGAAATCGGAACAAATTCAGTTTCAGCTAGTGGCCAGAGCGGGAATCGAACCTGGGACCGCCAGATTGCGAGACCAACGCTCTGACCACTCGGCCATGCAGCTGTCTCCTGTCAACGTGAAAACCGGTTGGAAACTATTATTCATCGTGGCTAATAAATAATAAAGGGCGATACTCAATTGTCTCACAATTGCGGTCGTTTGTGGATGAACGCGTTTCGACTGCTACTAGTATCAGGCGATGGTGTAGACTGGTTGACGACTTCTCTTTGTACTCGTCAGCGGATCGATGAGCGGTCCTCTAAGTCATGATTGCCGACCAGTTGTTTGGATTTGCGTAAAGCTGTACTCGAAACTGAGGATAATTTTTTTAGGGATCTGAAAAGCCATCGTGCTTGAGGATAACGAAATGTAGGGAGCTAATGATATGAACGGGAACTAGCGCAATGGCGGCGAATCCAGACATTTTGAAAGGGAGGGGCACTCTCACGAATAAAAGAACCAATTAATTTTTGGGAGTTGGTTATTTTTGACACACGCGCGCTCAAACTCAAAAATGTGATTTTAGAATGACTTGTATCCAGCCTATCCTGCACGTAAGAATATATATATTATATATTTTTCAAAAGAAAAAGAAAGAAAAAAAGGATCCAATTGAAAGGAGGGGGCACCGGCCTAGCAAGTGAAAAAGTCGAATCTAGTTGAGCCTCCGCGCGTTAGCGGAAAGCGGTACACATGTTCATTTTCTGATTGAATAAGAATTAATTTATGATAGCTTATAAAATCGGAGTAAATGCATCGCTAATCACATATTTTTATGACATTATTAGAACGTTTGGAACCACGAAGCTGTCATCGTAAATGCAGAACAGAATGTTATGATCCACTTGGTATGCAATGCTGCAACGGTGTTCTCCTTCACGAGTACTTCAGCTGTCCCAATTGTTCCGAAACGAAGAAATGCGGTGAGAGATGTATGCCCAAGACAGGTTACCAATGCTGCTACAACAAAGTGGTCCCATCTGCTTGGGAGTGTTGTCCACATCACTGCGGTAGTAAATGTTACAATGCAGCTAAAGAGCACTGTTGTAACAATGAGATTATCCTGAGAAGCAAGGCGTGTTGTATTAAGCCTGCAGAATATTGTGGCAACAATTGTTACGACCCAACCGTTGCTAAATGCTGCCATGAGAAAGTTATTGACAAACAAAACAAATGTGGAAAAGGTACGGGGAAACGCCATTTTGAAAGAAAACAACAGATCTAAAAGTTTGACCACTAGTTGACTGGTATGTGTTTGTGATATGAAAAACAATGCCCTCTAGACGTACTCAAAACCTATATCCACGAATGTATTTTTTCCTTTCTGATATGTTCTAGCTTTAGTTACAACATACCGAAATCAATTAAAATCTGTATAAGTCACTGTGCTAGATTCTCTGTCATTAATCAACAACCACAACGATTTTTGAAATAAGTTTATGTATGTGTTAAGAAGCATAAATAAAATTGATCGATTTTTAGGATAAACTTAAAAACAAATGTATCTCGATATAGTTAATTAAGAAGTATTTAGGATGTTGACAAGTAGGTTAAGCAATGTGCATGGCCTCAATCGCTTTATGCGTTAATTTGAGTTTTACCAGTAAAGTGTTTTACCAATAAATATTATGACGATTCATCTGTACAGGTATAGTAATATTAATTAAGAGACTTTGTTTCTTACCTTAATATTTTCTCTGTACTGAAAAACTTGATGGAAAGCAAGACGGAGCTTTCGCCCTTTACCAAGGACTTCATCAGCGAAGTATTCAGCTAAGTATTCGCTGATGAAGTCCTTGGTAAACGGGGCGAAATCTCCGTCTTGCTTTCCATCAAGTTTTTCAGTACAGAGAAAAAAGGTAAAAAACACAGTCTCTTGTTTTTACCAATTATTTACAAGACATGCTGTCCGCGCCATTGCTGACAATTTATTGTTGATATATCCTTGGTTTGGGACACTATTTGTATCTTAGGAAATAATATAAGAGATATCTAGCGCATTCAGCTAAGTAGTACTGTTAAGGATAACCTTACAGATAGATTAGCGTTGTTTGCGATTAGGAATACCTAAAGTTGAGGAAATGCAGTACTACATACAAAGATATTAGAGCCCAGAATTCGCAAATTTGTTATATTTTTAAAATTGCAAAATCCAAATTAAATACTATGGAAGAGGCAGAAAGGGCCGCAAAAATTAAGTTCGTTAAGGAGCCCAAAGTTTCTGCGCTGACGTTGCAAAGAAGTTTTGTTCTAGTCAAGAGAAAACACTGTGAAAACGTTATTTCTTGCTTTACTTTGTGCGGAGTCTTAAAAAACTTGAGTAAACTTTGGTTTTAAGCTTCACGAGAGCGAATAATTCCCAAACAAGCGGGTGACAGTGGTAGTGTGTGCCTGTTTGAAATATAAAAATAACATCACAGATAAATTTATAGAGTGATTTTCCTTCGACCGTGAAAGAAAAATGACTATATAGTAAACAATAGGTTGGCTCAGTTGATAGGGCGCCGGACTAGTGTGCGGGAGACCGGGGTTCGATTCCCGGTCGGACCAACACTCAGGGTCTTAAAATAACTGAGAAGGTGCTGCCTTGTAACTACATCTGCAAATGGTTAGACCTTCAAGTCTTCTCGGATAAGGACGTTAAACCGTAGGTCCCGTCTCTCCACACTATCTAACCCAGCATTGGAGGGACGTAAAAGAACCACTGAGGACGTAATAAAACCCTGGCAGTGACCACCCTCAGTGTCTACTTCATACTGATCACCTCTTTCATATCATTGTAAAGCGCCTTTGAATATGTATATAGATAAAGTGCGCTATATAAATCCAATATCATTATCATATCATTATCATATCATCCTGATTTGCATAAACTTTAAAGCTGATTTTCTCAGCCCAATAGACCTTCTTACCTTCGTTGTTTATCCATTTCAGACCACGTGATGTCACTCTTGGGGATTAATTATTTCTTATGTAATAGGTTTACATTTTTCATAATAAAAGAACAATACCCAAGAGAATGCCACATGATCTGAAATGGGCAATTTGAATACGAAGGTAAAGAGGTTCATTGATATATGTTCAAAATTTTTAGTCGAACCCGATCTAGCTAACCTAGATGTATCATTTGTTCCTACTTCAATCGCGCGCGTGAGTCCTAGGAACTGCCGAGCGCGAAATGATCATAAGGTATAAGGTAAACAGTACATGGCACTTGGTTTTAATCATTTTTATTTTTTGAAAATATAATCAAGATGATCTTTTAAGTAGTATTTTACGAGGCTACAAAGTACAATTTATTGTTATAAGGTTATTTTTGATTTCTAAATGATAAACAGTGGGATATTTGTCTTAAAAAATTCGAGGTTTCAACCGAAAAAAAATCCCTCACAAGAAGAAAGCAAAACAAAAAAAATTCATGGAAGCTGAAAATTCTCCATGATCCACTCCCTCGTCACTTTTCTAATGGTCCGTCCCTGACTCCTTGGGCTTCCTTTGGAAACGGTTATTGCGCTTCCTTTGTAATGGTTATATCGACTGTGAGGAGACTGAGAACCGTTCTCTCCCTATTCTCCCTCTTTCACTTCTCCTAAACAGGAAGCCCAAGAACAGAGAAAACTCACAGTGATGGTTGGTCTTGGTATCCCCACCGGGTGGGGGTGGGAAGGCGGTACTCCCTGAAATATACTATCCGGGGGACTCCGCCAGCAAAAGGGGTACCTTTTTCACACTAGAGTTTTATGTATGAAAGGGTATCTTTTAGCACATCTCAGCTGAGAATGGCCAAACTGTGATGTCGTAGTTTGTTGTATGCGTACTTGATGCAACTTTGCAAATGGTCAATATAGTATCCAGTGATTTCTACCAGATCACAACAACCCATGAGGCAAAACAAATATATCATGCTAAAACGTATTTACACAAAACTATTGAATATGCATGAGTTTAGCATTTCATCATTCTCGCACTCACTTAATACTCACTCTCACTTACTTAGCTATCAATAGTAATTCATTTGTATACACTGTATCATCCATGCATTTATCTTAACTCTATTTCCAAAGGCGTAAAGTAATGTTTCAACAGTTGACCAAATGCTTCAAACTATTAACAATCGAAAAAGTTTCGCTTCGTCAATAAAGTTACTTAGTGTTGTGCAGTCTAGCGAATCATACTTTAAAAACAATACACACTTCAAAGCAACCCCCCAGATATATTTCTTTCTGAAAATCGTTTTGTTCGGTTGACACATAGTTAACTATGGTTGACATTAGTGAGCATAGGACAACGTGTTACATGTTTCATTTTCAATATAAGCTTATATTCAATGAGTGACAACTTTAATTTGAACAACACTCAAGAAAACTAATTCCGTGATAGTCAACTCATGTGTTATCCATGACGTCCTTTTATTTAAAGCCCCGCAAAGATTTAATTAATTCAAAGGTTTTATGATTTGGTTTGGTTAGTAAAGCAGAACTGAAGCCATTATCTATGAGGCAGAACTTTAAAAATCTAAGTCATTCTTTTCAAGGCTACATTCAAGAATGCGTCGAATGATGGCAAACAACATGTGGTTGGTTTGCATCTCTTTGCTTCTTTTAGCTTCAACTTCTCTCACTGACGAGAGCTTCAACGAAAACGAGGAGGCGTTATCACCACTACAAGAATGTAGGAATGAGTTTTCGAAATCTTATTGATTTTGAGAATTTGTTTTTATTTATTTCATACACTGTTTTTTGAGAAACTGACGGTATCTCTTTGCTTCTTTTAGTTTCATTCTCTCTGGCTGACCAAATCGAGGCCATGTTTTCAACAGCAGAAGGTGGTAAGAATAAGATACCAAAAGCGTAATGTTTTTACGAAAATGTTGATTTACTTATTTTAAAGAAAGATTTAATTCGTTGTGAAAGCGGGAGACAGTCTCATTAGTTGTAGCGCTTTTTGCTATAGTATGATTACTGGAAATGCTTTGCGAATATAATTGTTTTTTTTTTCGTTCTTCATACAACCTAAATGGTTGTACATGTATCACCAAGGTCCCAATATTTAAAGTCATCTAAGTATGAACTGGTCAAGCTAGAGTCTGAGATGACGATTTTAAGCTGAAATTGGAATAATCATCAATATTAAAAGTTAAGCACTTGAAATCTCAAGTGTTAAAATAGTAGTACCAGTTATACTTTCACTTACTGACATTTGTGCGGACGCCTTTAATTTGTATGACATTGCAAAAATCTAGCGAGCTCTCTATTTGGTATCTTTCACACCACTTCCTGTGCAATTATTTCTTTCATAATCTGCTATAAAGCACAACTAGTTTTGTGTTTTCAAGCACAGCTAGAGTCTAGTCTTCTGAACTTTCGGAACTTTGATTTTATTTTCTCTTTAATTTTCTCTTTATTCTACTCGTTATGAAAGGTACTAGGGAGTGGTCATGTATAGCTAATGAGCGTCACTTTTTTCGCACCATTTCATATTCAATTTGATCAAGAAGATTGAAGCATGAAGACAAATAAACGCAAAATAATTTAAATGACAATCGTGTGATCTGTCACGTCCTCCAGCTCCATCGGTCATGCGTATATCTCTATATGATCGGGGTTCCTGTGGCCGCCTGTTGGTCGCGAAGGACTACTCATGAAAATATGGTGGACACTTTTCAATAGACCTTGGGGAAATCAAAATGGCGGTGTCGACACTAGTGAAAAAAGTCTGCGCATGCTCGTAGTCACGTTTTCGTACTTTTGTAAACTTATGCAAATTTCGCTTTTACGCTTGCCTTCAACAATGGTTTTCAAACTTAAGGTCAATTCTTGAAACTTAGGGCCAGTAATCACGTTTTGATTAATGCAATATCTTTGTCTCACAAAAGTATACAAGAGAAATTTTATGTATACACTGAGAACACGAGCATTTCATTTCAAGCTAAAACTCACCCATTTCTTAAGAAAACACCGTAATATGCACGCATGCGCAGACGTTTTTCATTAATGTCGGCGCAATCTCGTACCCAGAGCCTGCGTTCCTCTTGGTCAGCGACCGAGAAACGAGAGGCTCTGGCCAACACAAATTTTTAGTCCGCTATTTGCGGACTTGGCTTAACTGCGCATGTCAAGCTCAATCTGTGACAGAAAATTGCTGATCGAGAGCTTATTTTTATGCACCGTATTTAGAAATATACTCAGAGGTAAAGAATGATATTTATGTGAGTCATTTGTGTGATTTATTTCACGTTTTGAAGCCTGTCAGGTGAATTTGAATCGATAGTTCAACGGCCCTCTTCGAAGCACGACCTTCAACGACCAACGGGCCACAAATCTCCTATTAAAACTGCACTATAATAATAATAATAATAATAATAATAATGACTTTATTTAAAAACTGCATAAAATGGATCAGGTTGAACCAAGGGAACAACCTGGATTATCACTAAATCTTATCGCTTGCTCACATCCTCTCGACATGAAGTAGTCTGACAATCTTTTTATATTCTGACAATGGTTCAGGCTACCCTGAACAATTTTACTTATCGAAAATCGATCTTGAAGTAATAATTTAGGATAATTCCGGGAAATCTCGATTCTCAAAATATGCGAAGAATGTAAAATTCAAACGCTCCTTCTATTGTTCTGTCAACCAATCAGAGTGCTCAAAATAACTGTATTGGCCAGAGCCTCTCGTTTCTCGGTCGCTGACTAAGAGGAACGCAGGCTCTGGGTACGAGATTGATGTCGGCGGTGTCACAATGCTATGTGTGTCCCTGCACGCAAAACACTAGGATCTTGCGTTTTCCCTACCCCTCCCTGACTCAATTGCATGCTTTTGTACAAAAGGATTTTTCATTAAAGGCGTTTTAAACCACAGAAAAGCTTACTAAATCTTGTACAAGCTAAGTGATAATTTTTTTTATAACAAGATATTTCAATTTTTGCCAGCAATTCTTTGTTAGAGCTAATTTTCGACGCATCATACAAAAACGGCTTTACTCGTCACCGCGCATCACACTAGCCTGCGCTGCTGATGTGGCCTGCGTTTTTCTCCGTCCGCAAAACCGCCACAGCCGGCAACGCAAGCTTCATCAACACCAGATCGTCTTCTCACTTGAAGCGTTCTACTCACGTGCTAACTGGCCTAAGTCGTCTGAATTAAACGAGTTCGGCAAAACAAAAAACAAAAACAAAACACACACACACACAAAAAAAAAACCAGGGCATATACATGTTCGGTAGCATCTACATAGTATGAGAGCAGCTCAGCTTAAATTTGTGTTCTTTTTGATCTCACTAATTAGGATTCTAATTGATTCATTTTACTGATTACTATATATGTTCATTTTCTGATTGAATAAGAATTAATTTATGATAGCTTATAAAATCGGAGTAAATGCATCGCTAATCACATATTTGTCATATTTTTATGACATTATTAGAACCTTTGGAACCACGAAGCTGTCATCGTAAATGCAGAACAGAATGTTATGATCCACTTGGTATGCAATGCTGCAACGGTGTTCTCCTTCACGAGTACTTCAGCTGTCCCAATTGTTCCGAAACGAAGAAATGCGGTGAGAGATGTATGCCCAAGACAGGTTACCAATGCTGCTACAACAAAGTGGTCCCATCTGCTTGGGAGTGTTGTCCACATCACTGCGGTAGTAAATGTTACAATGCAGCTAAAGAGCACTGTTGTAACAATGAGATTATCCTGAGAAGCAAGGCGTGTTGTATTAAGCCTGCAGAATATTGTGGCAACAATTGTTACGACCCAACCGTTGCTAAATGCTGCCATGAGAAAGTTATTGACAAACAAAACAAATGTGGAAAAGGTACTGGGAAACGCCATTTTGAAAGAAAACAACAGATCTAAAAGTTTGACCACTAGTTGACTGGTATGTGTTTGCAATATGAAACTAACAATGCCCTCTAGACGTACTCAAAACCTATATCCACGAACGTATTTTTTCCTTTCTGATATGTTCTAGCTTTGGTTACAACATACCGAAATCAATTAAAATCTGTATAAGTCACTGTGCTAGATTCTCTGTCATTAATCAACAACCACAACGATTTTTGAAATAAGTTTATGTATGTGTTAAGAAGCATAAATAAAATTGATCGATTTTTAGGATAAACTTAAAAACAAATGTATCTCGATATAGTTAATTAAGAAGTATTTAGGATGTTGACAAGTAGGTTAAGCAATGTGCATGGCCTCAATCGCTTTATGCGTTAATTTGAGTTTTACCAGTAAAGTGTTTTACCAATAAATATTATGACGATTCATCTGTACAGGTATAGTAATATTAATTAAGAGACTTTGTTTCTTACCTTAATATTTTCTCTGTACTGAAAAACTTGATGGAAAGCAAGACGGAGCTTTCGCCCTTTACCAAGGACTTCATCAGCGAAGTATTCAGCTAAGTATTCGCTGATGAAGTCCTTGGTAAACGAGGCGAAATCTCCGTCTTGCTTTTCATCAAGTTTTTCAGTACAGAGAAAAAAGGTAAAAAACACAGTCTCTTGATTTTACCAATTATTTACAAGACATGCTGTCCGCGCCATTGCTGACAATTTATTGTTGATATATCCTTGGTTTGGGACACTATTTGTATCTTAGGAAATAATATAAGAGATATTTAGCGCATTCAGCTAAGTACTGTTAAGGATAACCTCACAGATAGATTAGCGTTGTTTGCGATTAGGAATACCTAAAGTTGAGGAAATGCAGTACTACATACAAAGATATAGAGCCCAGAATTCGCAAATTTGTTATATTAATTGCAAAATCCAAATTAAATACTATGGAAGAGGCAGAAAGGGCCGCAAAAATTAGATACTCGTTAAGTTCGTTAAGGAGCCCAAAGTTTCTGCACTGACGTTGCAAAGAAGTTTTGTTCAAGACTACAGTGCAATGGGTTACTTTCCAAGCCACAAGGTTCAGGCTATAGACGACTTTCAAAAATGGCGGGCTCATTGTTTATGAGAATGAGGCCAGAAAGGCCTCTAAAATTATTATGGCATCAAACGAGTCAAAGTATATTCTGTAAAAAGCACAGAAAATAGTTATTTCAAAAGGAAGAGGAACACATCGTCTTTGATAGCAATAGTGAGGTTGGCGCCGCCCGGTTGGCTCAGTTGGTTGAGCGTCGGTCTTTCGTGTGGGAGGTCGGGGTTCGAATCCCGGCCGGACCAACACTCAGGGTCTTTAAATAATTGAGGAGAAGGTGCTGCCTTAGTAATTACATCTGCAAATGGTTAGACCTTCACGTCTTCTCGGATAAGGACTTTAAACCGTAGGCCCTGTCTCCCATCCCTTCCTTAACCTGTATATGGGGGACATTAAAGAACCTGTTGAACTATTCGCATAAGAGTAGGGGATTGTCGCCCGGTACAACAGTCTGTCCTTACTACTAACAAACTCTAAGCGCATTTGATTATATACACATAAATATTTGCGCTATATAAATGCTAAAATTTCATTTCAATTTCATAGAAGTGTCGCCACGCTTATTTTCTGGTAACAAGACCTTTGTGGCCTCGTACTCATGTCCTAGGCCGCCATTTTGAAAGTCGTCTATGGCAATGCAAATTATCCAAAGGGTCAAGATTTACAAAGACGCTACAATTTTGGGCCTCACCAAGGCAAAACAGTGACTCCCAAAATTTGCGCCAAATTAAATTATCAGAGAAGAATTGCGCATGCAGTTTCAATAATGCTCGAAGGCCATAACATCAGTTTAACGACAGAGGGGATTTTGGAAGAGCCACAAAAACAACCAATGGTGATATGATTTATTCTTACTTCAATCGCGCGCGTGAGTCCTAGGAACTGCCGAGCGCGAAATGATCATAAGGTATAAGGTAAACAATCAGTAAACAGTACATGGCACTTGGTTTTAATCATTTTCATTTTTTGAAAATATAATCAAGATGATCTTTTAAGTAGTATTTTACGAGGCTACAAAGTACAATTTATTGTTATAAGGTTATTTTTGATTTCTAAATGATAAACAGTGGGATATTTGTCTTAAAAAATTCGAGGTTTCAACCGAAAAAAAATCCCTCACAAGAAGAAAGCAAAACAAAAAAAAATTCATGGAAGCTGAAAATTCTCCACTCCCTCGTCACTTTTCTAATGGTCCGTCCCTGACTCCTTGGGCTTCCTTTGGAAACGGTTATTGCGCTTCCTTTGTAACGGTTATATCGACTGTGAGGAGACTGAGAACCGTTCTCTCCCTATTCTCCCTCTTTCACTTCTCCTAAACAGGAAGCCCAAGAACAGAGAAAACTCACAGTGATGGTTGGTCTTGGTATCCCCACCGGGTGGGGGTGGGAAGGCGGTACTCCCTGAAATATACTATCCGGGGGACTCCGCCAGCAAAAGGGGTACCTTTTTCACACTAGAGTTTTATGAATGAAAGGGTATCTTTTAGCACATCTCGGCTGAGAATGGCCAAACTGTGATGTCGTAGTTTGTTGTATGCGTACTTGATGCAACTTTGCAAATGGTCAATATAGTATCCAGTGATTTCTGCCAGATCACAACAACCCATGAGGCAAAACAAATATATCATGCTAAAACGTATTTACACAAAACTATTGAATATGCATGAGTTTAGCATTTCATCATTCTCGCACTCACTTAATACTCACTCTCACTTACTTAGCTATCAATAGTAATTCATTTGTATACACTGTATCATCCATGCATTTATCTTAACTCTATTTCCAAAGGCGTAAAGTAATGTTTCAACAGTTGACCAAATGCTTCAAACTATTAACAATCGAAAAAGTTTCGCTTCGTCAATAAAGTTACTTAGTGTTGTGCAGTCTAGCGAATCATACTTTAAAAACAATACACACTTCAAAGCAACCCCCCAGATATATTTCTTTCTGAAAATCGTTTTGTTCGGTTGACACATAGTTAACTATGGTTGACATTAGTGAGCATAGGACAACGTGTTACATGTTTCATTTTCAATATAAGCTTATATTCAATGAGTGACAACTTTAATTTGAACAACACTCAAGAAAACTAATTCCGTGATAGTCAACTCATGTGTTATCCATGACGTCCTTTTATTTAAAGCCCCGCAAAGATTTAATTAATTCAAAAGTTTTATGATTTGGTTTGGTTAGTAAAGCAGAACTGAAGCCATTATCTATGAGGCAGAACTTTAAAAATCTAAGTCATTCTTTTCAAGGCTACATTCAAGAATGCGTCGAATGATGGCAAACAACATGTGGTTGGTTTGCATCTCTTTGCTTCTTTTAGCTTCAACTTCTCTCACTGACGAGAGCTTCAACGAAAACGAGGAGGCGTTATCACCACTACAAGAATGTAGGAATGAGTTTTCGAAATCTTATTGATTTTGAGAATTTGTTTTTATTTATTTCATACACTGTTTTTTGAGAAACTGACGGTATCTCTTTGCTTCTTTTAGTTTCATTCTCTCTGGCTGACCAAATCGAGGCCATGTTTTCAACAGCAGAAGATGGTAAGAATAAGATACCAAAAGCGTAATGTTTTTACGAAAATGTTGATTTACTTATTTTAAAGAAAGATTTAATTGGTTGTGAAAGCGGGAGACAGTCTCATTAGTTGTAGCGCTTTTTGCTATAGTATGATTACTGGAAATGCTTTGCGAATATAATTGTTTTTTTTTCGTTCTTCATACAACCTAAATGGTTGTATCACCAAGGTCCCAATATTTAAAGTCATCTAAGTATGAACTGGTCAAGCTAGAGTCTGAGATGACGATTTTAAGCTGAAATTGGAATATATGATCAATATTAAAAGTTAAGCACTTGAAATCTCAAGTCTTAATATAGTAGTACCAGTTATACTTTCACTTACTGACATTTGTGCGGACGCCTTTAATTTGTATGACATTGCAAAAATCTAGCGAGCTCTCTATTTGGTATCTTTCACACCACTTCCTGTGCAATTATTTCTTTCATAATCTGCTATAAAGCACAACTAGTTTTGTGTTTTTGTGTTTTCAAGCACAGCTAGAGTCTACTCTTCTGAACTTTCGGAACTTTGATTTTGTTTTCTCTTTAATTTTATCTTTATTCTACTCGTTATGAAAGGTACTAGGGAGTGGTCATGTATATCTAATGAGCGTCACTTTTTTCGCACCATTTCATATTCAATTTGATCAAGAAGATTGAAGCATGAAGACAAATAAACGCAAAATAACTTAAATGACAATCGTGTAATCTGTCACGTCCTCCAGCTCCATCGGTCATGCGTATATCTCTATATGATCGGGGTTCCTGTGGCCGCCTGTTGGTCGCGAAGGACTACTCATGAAAATATGGTGGACACTTTTCAATAGACCTTGGTGAAATCAAAATGGCGGTGTCGACACTAGTGAAAAAAGTCTGCGCATGCTCGTAGTCAAGTTTTCGTACTTTTGTACAATCTCGTACCCAGAGCCTGCGTTCCTCTTGGTCAGCGACCGAGAAACGAGAGGCTCTGGCCAACACAAATTTTTAGTCCGCTATTTGCGGACTTGGCTTAACTGCGCATGTCAAGCTCAATCTGTGACAGAAAATTGCTGATCGAGAGCTTATTTTTATGCACCGTATTTAGAAATATACTCAGAGGTAAAGAATGATATTTATGTGAGTCATTTGTGTGATTTATTTCACGTTTTGAAGCCTGTCAAGTGAATTTGAATCAATAGTCCAACGGCCCTCTTCGAAGCACGACCTTCAACGACCAACGGGCCACAAATCTCCTATTAAAACTGCACTAAATCTTATCGCTTGCTCACATCCTCTCGACATGAAGTAGTCTGACAATCTTTTTATATTCTGACAATGGTTCAGGCTACCCTGAACAATTTTACTTATCGAAAATCGATCTGGCAGTAATAATTTAGGATAATTCCGGGAAATCTCGATTCTCAAAATATGCGAAGAATGTAAAATTCAAACGCTCGTTCTATTGTTCTGTCAACCAATCAGAGTGCTCCAAATAACTGTATTGGCCAGAGCCTCTCGTTTCTCGGTCGCTGACCAAGAGGAACGCAGGCTCTGGGTACGAGATTGACTTTTGTAAACTTATGCAAATTTCGCTTTTACGCTTGCCTTCAACAATGGTTTTCAAACTTAAGGTCAGTTCTTGAAACTTAGGGCCAGTAATCACGTTTTGATTAATGCAATATCTTTGTCTCACAAAAGTATACAAGAGAAATTTTATGTATACACCGAGAACACGAGCATTTCATTTCAAGCTAAAACTCACCCATTTCTTAAGAAAACACCGTAATATGCACGCATGCGCAGACGTTTTCCACTTATGTCGGCGGTGTCACAATGCTACGTGTGCCCCTGCACGCAAAACACTAGGATCTTGCGTTTTCCCTACCCCTCCCTGACTCAATTGTTTTTGTACAAAAGGATTTTTCATTAAAGACGTTTTAAACCACAGAAAAGCTTACTAAATCTTGTACAAACTAAGTGATAATTTTTTTTATAACAAGATATTTCAATTTTTGCCAGCAATTCTTTGTTAGAGCTAATTTTCGACGCATCATACAAAAACGGCTTTACTCGTCACCGCGCATCACACTAGCCTGCGCTGCTGATGTGGCCTGCGTTTTTCTCCGTCCGCAAAACCGCCACAGCCGGCAACGCAAGCTTCATCAACACCAGATCGTCTTCTCACTTGAAGCGTTCTACTCACGTGCTAACTGGCCTAAGTCGTCTGAATTAAACGAGTTCGGCAAAACAAAAAACAAAAACAAAACACACACACACACAAAAAAAAAACCAGGGCATATACATGTTCGGTAGCATCTACATAGTATGAGAGCAGCTCAGCTTAAATTTGTGTTCTTTTTGATCTCACTAATTAGGATTCTAATTGATTCATTTTACTGATTACTATATATGTTCATTTTCTGATTGAATAAGAATTAATTTATGATAGCTTATAGAATCGGAGTAAATGCATCGCTAATCACATATATATTTTTATGACATTATTAGAATCTTTGGAACCACGAAGTTGTCATCTTAAATGCAGAACACAATGTTATGATCCACTTGGTATGCAATGCTGCAACGGTGTTCTCCTTCACGCGTACTTTAGCTGTCCCAATTGTTCCGAAACGAATAAATGCGATGAGAGATGTATGCCCAAGACAGGTTACCAATGCTGCTACAACAAAGTGGTCCCATCTGCTTGGAAGTGTTGTCCACATCACTGCGGTAGTAAATGTTACAATGCAGCTAAAGAGCACTGTTGTAACAATGAGATTATCCCGAGAAGCAAGGTGTGTTGTATTAAGCCTGCAGAATATTGTGGCAACAATTGTTACAACATAACCGTTGCGAAATGCTGCCATAATAAAGTGATGGACATAGAGTATACATGCTGCAAACCTAGTGAAAGTATATGTGGAAAAAGTTGCTATAATCCAAAAACTCACAAGTGCTGTCCTGATGGTAACAAAATTATTCCCACTGGTAAACCCTGTTGCAAAAAAGACGAAAATGCTTGTTTGAAAGTCTGTTACAAGCCTAAGAGCCAGCAATGTTGCCATAACCGAGTAATGGGTAAGAAGATAACCTGCTGCAAACCTAGTGAAAGTATATGTGGAAAAGGTTGCTATAATCCGAAAACTCACAAGTGCTGCCGTCATGGTAACAAAATTATTCCCTCTGGTAAACCCTGTTGCAAAAAAGACGAAAATCCTTGTTTGAAAGTATGTTACAAGCCTAAGAGCCAGCAATGTTGCCATAACCGAGTAATGGGTAGGAAGATAACCTGCTGTAGACCGGGAAAAAGTCCGTGTGGAAAAAACTGTTTTAATCCAAGCACTCAGTTCTGCTGTCATAACAAAGTATTAGTTCGTGGTCAAAAGTGTTGTAATCCTGGAGATAAGCAATGTGGTAATTATCTTGAACAAAAGGATTATGCTAAAACATTTGATAACATGGCTACAATATAATGAGCGCTCTGATTGGCTGATTAGTGCGTGCGAGCGAGCGTGCGTCCAAAACTCAATAGACAGCATGCTGACGTCAATATTTTCATTTTCTTGACTTTCTGTGTGAAAAGCAGTGATGGAGGAAGATTTTCGTTCATTACGGGTAGAGCGCGCGTAATATTCCGTGACGTCATCCACCTGTAAATTAATAACGCACGGTTCTCGACCAATCAGAGTGTACAGCGTAATCTCCAAGAAGCAATCCACAAACACAACATTCCTGATTAATAATTCGCATTTAATTTTTCTTTTTCTTTCAAAGGCAAAAGAAAAATAACAAGAGGAATATGGGGTAAGTAAAGCAGTTGCGTAACAAAAACTCGGGGCTTGGTTAACAAATAAATAAATAATAAAATAAAAATAGAAAATAAATTATTTATTTGACGAGTATATAGCCTCCTCCGCAGGCTTACTCCTTTCCATTATTGGGTTTCCTGTGGGATCTAAGGGATCTAACCCGGAAGAGCGAAGAGTGGAGTCGAAAATTTGGGAAGAGCCAAAAAGGAGTTGCCTGCAGGAGGCTATTGACGAGCACGTGACAATCAAATACTAATAAAATAAACATAATTGGATATATAAAAAATCTCAACCGGCAGGAGGCAAGCCAGTAGCTGGCTAAGTTCAAGGTCTTCAAGCAAAGTCGAGAACCTGAATTATGAGTTATGGGTTACCGAGACCTAATTCATCCTTAGATTTAGTGGCCAGAGCGGTTACTTGAACTCGAGACCACCGTATTACGAGACCATTTATCGCTCTGACCACTCGACCATGCTGCCTTCGTCCTTAGTCGTGCTAGTCTCCTTCGCAGCCGTTTTCTGTTTCGGGATGGAGCACAGGGATCCCGAAACAAAAAACGGCTGCGAAGGAGACTATAGTCGTGCCGAACCTTTACCCACCTGGAAACCGAGTCTAAAACTCGATCGGTCCCCTAGAAATCAACGACTCGAAAACATTAATTTCTGCTAAAATTATGTTTTACGTGTTTTTTTACAACAGCTAAACACATTGGTTGTTACAAAGACGCCAATAACCGCGCCATCCCATATCTTGAAGGAAAGGATCGTCTACTCAATGGAAATTATAGAAGTAGAAAGCATGCGATTGAGAAATGTGCAATGGCTGCTGCCAGACGAGGATGGAAATATTTCGCAGTGCAGCACCAAGGCCAGTGTTTCTCCGGGCCAAAAGCAGGCAAGACATACAACAAATATGGACCATATCATACCTGCAGGAACGGCAAGGGAGGACCATGGGGCAATGATGTTTATATATTACAAGGTATATCGTATTTAGAGTACCGTTACATATTCCTTCATTAACCTTTGAAACCGAAAGGCCGATATATCGATCAAATCAGTCAGTATAGTGTTTGAACAACTTCATATTTCTCAAATCGAGTGAGTTCCGAACTGAGATATGCGTTCATAGTGACACCTAGTAACTTATCAAACTTTGACAACCAAGCAAGTGACTTCAAGTGCGATTTCTGGCTGATATAACGTAACCGTTTGTATCAATAAGGTGAACTTGAAAATGTTTAGCAAACTTCGATTTCCGACGTTTTTCCGTCTCACTTTTTCAACAAGCCGAGCGACAACCGTTTGTTTTGGCGTACTATTTTGCTTCTGCTCGATCCGAAGGCATTGTTATGGGTAACTGTCCAAATTTTGCATGCGCCAGAATTTTGCCTACAATATGTTTTCTGTTTTCCATATTTTTAGAAGCGATTGAGCCACCCGCACCAACCGGCAAAATCATTGATCGACTGTGTTCTTTAGAGGTCAAATCTCCCCGAATTGTGCCTTCGTAGACCTTGGAGTCTACCATAAAACAGCCACCGAGACGAATTTATTCCAGAGTCGTCATTTTGAAAAAAAACCTGCTTTGGCGCCATTTTCTTCCTAAAATCTCCTGCCACCGCTGAATTAAAAACACTTAATTAGAAACGGATATTTGCCTAGATATTGTCGTCAAAGGAATTGTACGAGCAGGAGTAAGACTTGGCAGAGGAATTTTTAACAACAGTGTCGTTTGAATATCGACTGGCATCGGCAATGCAAATGCGTCCATTAAAAAAACACCACCAAAATTTAGGATAATTGAACTAGTATTCTTAGTGTTGCAGACGGTGGAATAGGTGCCGCATTACTGAAGCGAAGCGAGCGCCGCATTAAAGATTTCGTTCAAACTCGCGTGAATTTTGCTGGAGTCACCTTAAAGCGGACGACTGCTTTAGGGTGAGCAAGGCATGGGAAGAGAGGTTTTACCCTATAATAGATCATAGAACGTTAATTAATTTGTGTTTTTCAGGCACTGCTGCGCAGAAGACAACAAGTAAAGAAATCTGTGTCTTTCCATTTACCTATAAGGGTGTGACTTACAAAAGTTGTACAGCTAAGGATCATGGCCGTCCTTGGTGTGCCGTCACACCCAGCTACGACGACGATAAACTTAGAGGAGACTGCTTGAGGCGTACTGTTCACATCACGCATGGACTCACGGGTAAGTAGCTTTACCACCGTGTGCATTATTAAGCGATGCGTCAGACCAAAACATTGACGGATTTGAAAACATAGCCAACATAATACCAAAGGTGACTTTAATAACACTTTTACACTTGTAATTTACAAGTCAAGCTATGGTTTTGGCTGCCAAGAAAAATAGCTATAGCTTATTATACGACCGCGCGCATTTCAGTGCAAATAAAGACTATAAACCGAGTGCAAATATGCGAGCGTATTACACGGTTTTTAAAGCCTAAATGTTGAAATACTAAAATGACTCGTAAAAATGCACACCCGTATTACACAAATTTTCATGTAATAACCTCTTTAAATCACACTTCTAAAAGTTTTATTGCAGCCACTTTAGGCCTAGTTCAAACGTCGCATCTCACATGTGCTGAATTCAATGCAAATGAGATGATAATGAGTAGAAACAAAAGATTTGACTGATTTGCATTGAATTCGACACATGTGAGATGCGACGTTTGAACTAGGCCTTAGCGTTCATTTCGGTCTTGACTTGATGCTTGTGACTTGGACCCGCAACAACGATTTGTGAAATAAGTGCACGCGTATCTATAAAATGTTGTCTTGTACCTGTAGCCTACAGCATGGGATGCTTCAAAGATAATTCTCATCGTGCAATTCCATATCTTGAGGGTCATGACCGTGTTCTAAATGGAAATTATCAATCAAGAAAATATGCCATCGAGAAATGTGCTCTGGCTGCAGCTAAACGACGATGGAAATATTTTGCTGTACAGCACCAAGGCCAGTGTTTTTCTGGTCCCAGAGCCGAACATACCTACAAGAAGTATGGAGAATCTGACAAATGTAGGAATGGCAAAGGAGGTCCTATGGCCAATGACGTTTATATACTAGCGGGTATGTATTGTATAGCCCCCCGGGGGGGGGACTCGTCGTATGCTCGTCGGAAATTTTAAAAAATACCCCTAAAAGATATACCGGAAGTCTTTTAAGAAGGGCGTGGCTGGACGATTTTTAACCCCTAAGAGATACCAGCGATAACAAGCTACTGAACATTATTATTATGAACTAGCCTCCTCCGCAGGCAACCTTTTGGGCTTCCTGTGCGAAATTTCGAGAAGAAAAAAGACTGGGGACGAAAAGGGGGAGGGAAAAAAGAAGCCTTTTCTCGCCTGTCGTCCAGGCCACTACGTGTCTTTAACACAGGAGGCCCAGCGAAAAAGCGAAAAGTTGCCTGCGGAGGAGGCTAATTATGAACATAAAATTGAACGGTCGATACGCTTTTGTTGGGCAAATTTCTTCCATTTGGGAACAAGATAATAAGCAATGGGCTCTTCTGATACCCTAAGAGAGACCAGGAAATGCTGAAACTCTAAACTTCAATTTAACACCCTAAAAGATACCAAATCGCTGATTTTTACCCCTAAGAGATACGAGGAGCATACCCGATCCTTCTACAATGGAGTCCCCCCCCCGGGTTGTATAGTTGAATGTTTAGGTCTTTTACTGATCCTGTTGTGAGAAACAGAGAGAGCGCGTGATCAGACACACCTTGCTACAAAATTAGAGACTAAGTTAGGCAAATTCCTGGGTAGACGTCCCCGGCCTCTTTTGCATTTTCCGATTTCAAATGCTCATAACTCAAAAAGTAAACTTTCTCATCCAAGAATATTAAACCATCAAGCTTTTCAATTCAAGAATTAAAAATATATTATCAAGGTTTTAAATTAGGTGTTATGGTCACTTTGTAAAATTGCTATTTTTGTTGAAGGTACTGCCGCTAAAAAGACGA
The DNA here is from genome assembly GCA_029948255.1 of Telmatactis stephensoni. Lineage (NCBI taxonomy): Eukaryota > Metazoa > Cnidaria > Anthozoa > Actiniaria > Isophelliidae > Telmatactis > Telmatactis stephensoni. The sequence goes on along the minus strand of JALIZF010001362.1, from coordinate 121,364 downwards.
CACGCGGTGACATCTGCGTCTTTCCATTCATGTACAATGGTGTACGTTACAATGGCTGTACAAATAGACACCATAATCGTCCTTGGTGTGCTATCACACCTAACTATAACGTAGACAGACTTCGAGGAGACTGTCCCATAACCTGTCCACGATTTCAGAAACTTTGTGGAACACGCTGCTATAACATCTTTCATCAAAGATGCTGCAGTGGGAACAGAATTAAGTCGTTTACCTGCAGGTCGTGGAGTAAGTACTATAAACTTGTTGACTGAGAGGGAGGGCCTGATGAGAAATATTTGACTCGAGTACGAACGAGCGCAACCAGGTTCGTACCAACTCAAGTATATTAAGGCTTGGGTTGTCTGCCAATTAGCCAGAATTTTGTTTCTTAAATAATTCTCTTGCTTTTAGAGATATTGCATCAGTATTTTTATGGGAGCTGTAGATCAAAAAATGTGACAGATTGAGACCAAATATTTTGCATTGTCTTGGTCACGTGACTTTAAGGCAGCAAAAACGGTTTTTTGAAAATGGGAAGTACAAAGCCTCATTAAATGAAGCTGAAATTCACATCGTTCTAAAGGTAGTTAGAGCACATATATGAATTAGCCTTTGCATGTGGTCTATCGATGTTGAGAAAGGAGATATTTGAGAAAAACGTATATGCAAATTAGTCACGTGACCTGTTTTCTTAAATAACTCTTTATGTGAGCTATTTTTCCAAATGGAAAAGGCTGATTTGGAAAGCCCTTTCCGAAAGAAACAAGAAAACATGCAATCCATAAATATTGAAATGATTGTTGTGTACCCCATTTCTAATTGAAATTTTTCAGTGAAAAACATGGTCCAGCAAGTCACGTGACACTCCAACAAAAGTCAACACGCATGGAAAAAATTTCAGTCAATGGATTCTAACTGAAAATTACCAAAATATGGAGATTTCCGCGTTAGATAAGTCGTGAGATTCATAAAACCTAAAATCATACAAATCGATCAAAACCCAAGCCTTAATATACTTGAGAAATGCACGAGAGCCAAATAGTTTTCCGTCCAGATTTTGGGGTGTCCGGAAAAACTGACCGTATCCCGAACTGGACCAGCGCGCATATCCATAAATAGAAATAAAATAATCATTTTTGAATATCTTATTTGTGTTTTTGGATCAACGGGCGCTGGTCAAGGCTGGACTGGGAAAAGCTTGATCCTCGTAACCATGGAAACGAAAACAAAAGTAGATGTCAATTTGTTTCGAATAATTCGCGAAAACATAAATAGAAAAGTTTGGTAAAGCTTAACAATCATGAATTCCGCGGTCCAATGAAAAGTGGAAGCGTGGCCAATGAAATCCTACTTTAAGACACCTTAACTTATCCCACACGTGCGATATGTATTTTATACTTTTCAGATTTTTACGGGACGAATAACGAGTATATATTCTTGGGTTGCATGTGACGTCACGCAGCCATCTTGGATGAACTTCAACAAAAGATTTCTCATTAGCGTCACTTGTTTGTTCATCCAACATGGCTACCGCTCTATTGTCTTTTGATTCCCAAAGGAATGGATGAAACCCAGCAATAGATGTCACATTTAATTTCGGAAATTCAGTCCTTGCTTGAGATATTTGTTGTAGAGCGATAGCACTAAAACCGTGAAACAAGTACTAACTAAAAAGTACAAATAGTACTAATGAGACAATAGAAAACGAAGGGTTTTGCTACTATTTGTCTCTATTTAGTTACTAAGTTATTTCACGGTTTAAGTGTTATCGCTCTAGTCCCTGAGTATTTGTTTGAGTTTGAGTATATTTTACATTTCAGGATCGAGGTGGGGACGACGATGAACAAGTATGCCGTCCAAGACACGACAGTGGTTCAAAAGGAACAACGAATGCCTATAACATTAAGAAATCCCGCAAATTCTTCATCCATGGCTGAAAGTACTTGCAGCGAACTAGCGAATATACTTCTTTACACGCTGTTCAATCTCCACTTCTAGGTCTCGCGACTTGTACAGCCAATTTTCTTTTTTGCAGTCCGCCATCTTGCTGAGTACTGTTTATCACGTGATGACTACACAATTCGTGATTGGTTTTAATTTTGAGTACTCGCTGTGAACAAAACGTACTCGCTAGCTCGCTGCGAGTGCTTTCAGTCATAAGTGGAGAATGGCCTTAAGAGTTTAAGAGTAGTTATAAGTATGCAAAGTAATTGCTGTCAAGATAATACTGAATAATAAGTATAGGTAATCATACTGCATTACAGCTCTTCTGCACTGTGTTACACTTGAATTGCACTGTTCTCGACCAATCAGAATCGAGTAATTTTTCATGTATATTATTATCACCATAATACTAAGAGAGCGAAACTCAGTATTGATGTATGTGCGATGTTCGCGGCGACTAAGGCTATTTTTAGTAATTTCGCCATCACGCGCGCAAGGCTCTTAAACAATAGAATTCAAATACCGAAAGTAAACTGTCACGTCCGCGCGCACGTCAAACATCAAATTCTACTGTTTGAGAGCCTTGCGCGCGCGATGGCGAAATTACTAAAAATAGCCTTAGTCGCGCCGCGAACACCGCACAGACATTCACTCTCAAAATTTGTCAGTGTCTGCTGACTGCCTTGTAGTCTAATAAACACTGTAATGATTTTTAGGATTTCATTATTAAATTCGATTTTTTATTAGTAAAATAAAGTAATGCATATTTTTGTAACATTTCTATGTTTCTGAGATTCTGATGTTATATCATGACTGTTAAAAAGCTTTAACTCGTACTGATTTCTCTCTGGTGCATGGTATAGTTTGTTAGTGCGCGGCCTTCTATACTCTCTTTGGCCATCCTTGTAGCCGATATTTTGTCCGGCGCCCGCTTTTGGCAACTAACACATTCCTGTTTGCACCCGTGCTCAAAATTAAGCTCAAAGATATGATATCGGAAAATCTAAAGAAAAAAATTCTAAAAATATTGCTTGGGGGTTCCTGTGACGCGAACGCGCAAAAGCCCGCGAAATCTCGCGCATGCGCATTCCATAGGGCACGCATGCGTGGTTCATTTTTGCCACGGTTTCTTCAAAGTCTATTCCATAGTCAAGTCCCTGTTATGTCTTTTACTAACAAAGAAAGCCTGATAAAAGACAGGAATCGCAATTTAAAAATAGGAAAAGAGTCTAAGAATTAAGGGCTTGCAGTATGAAACTAGACTATCTATGGCCTGTCTTTTTAATTGATTCTGCAAACTTTGCTACCAATTTTTCTTGACTTTTAGTTTCTATTGAGCCAGGTCTTGTCTTTCTTACTTCGTGTATTGCATCATTTGCAGATAGATTATTTTTATCGGCTAAATAACAAGCCAACATTGTCCCTACTCTTCCTTGTCCATATTGACAATGAACTGCTACAGCCTGATAATAAAAACACAGTCCATATCAGTTAACTATCATTAAACAATGCAGGAACAGAGTCTAAATTTTCGATTTCTACCCACAATGCATCTGGATTTTTTAACCACAATGCAACTGTTTTTCAACCACAATTCCTTGCACGCATGTAAAGCATTTGGTATTATGTTCAGTTCATTATATTAATTTCTAAGATTAAGATTACGATTTAGAGTGGCTTAAACAGTTCATCTTGTGCCTTTAAGGTGGCCCGTACCTATTGATTTGTTTGTCAGGCATGAATTTCAATCGTGTTTTTATTACATGAAAACCTTGTCCGATTTCTAAGAAATCAGTTTGCAACCATTTGTCTTCAAGCCTTGAAGTTTGTACTGGTAATTTGCCTCGCATCACATCGTGCTTTTCGCACCTTCGACCAGATCGAATGTTATCAAGATTTAGTTTCAATATCACGTAGAGGGCAAAGGGCATTCAACGACGTGAAAGACAAGATGACAGCCATCTCGTCACGTAAGGCAACGAACTATAAAACAAGATAATTGCTCTGGCCCGAAGGACCAAGAACTTAGGATTGCAAACCGATAGTTCGGAAGGGCAGAAAATGATTTTCTCTGAACTGCATGCGCACCCTCGCGGGGAAAAAAAGAAACGTGATAAGACGAAGACGCATGTTGATCATGGTCATGGTTCGTCCGCAAGAATAATGGTAAGGTAGGTAAGGAAGCTTAAAACCTTGTCGTTATCTATTTTAAAAGGATACATTTGACACTACTTTACAGTTTCATGAAGTACTTTTCAAACTGACAATTACAAGAGATAAGTAAAAAGTGACGGCACAAAAGGATTATTGTTTCTTTTGTGGGTTGCCTGTGTTGATAATTATCATAAAGGATATTGCGTGACGTGCCAAATTTTTCATTTATTTAGTGTGTTTTTTTTAAGAATTTTTACTTCTTTTTCTTATCAAAACTATTAACTTGGATTAGCAACATTTTCCCAACACTGTGCGCATTATTCACTAGTTTCGTTACAAAAGACAAATGATTTATCAGGACTATAAACACATCGGCGAAGCTACCCTGGGGAGCTAACAGAAATAAAATCAAAACTTACCTTTCCATTAACATTTTGTTGTTCAACAACTTTTAGGAATTCTTTAACTTGTTCTAGAGTAGGTGGCATCATATCTTGGACTGGTATATGTGTAAATGTCATATCTAAACCATCAGTACTTATATACGTTGACAGTGGTAGTTCTGTTAATGAAATAATATGTCCAACTCCTTCGTTTACAAGGTACTCAATGTCAGCTCGTGAACTTGGCCTTGCCAAACCAGCCAGCACCCCGTATACTAGCCATGAGAAATTCCTTGGGGGCAGATGCATGGCCATATTTTAGTTAGCCATTCACCGGTTCACGGCGCGTCAAGTTGTGTTATTTCATTCAACATGTTCAATTGTGACGTCAGCCTGCTCGCACGGAATACATTATTTTCGAACAAACAATAATTTGGAAAGTACTGACTTGGTCTCATAAAATTATCATTCTTTTTTGTAGAGAAGTATGAAATTTTAAAGATTCGTTCTTCGGCTCTTGGCTTCTATATTGACTGGACAAAAGGTTTACTATCATATGAACGGCGATGAAAACAACATAAATCATCACGCATTGTGATAGTTAATACTATGGAAATATGTAAAATCTTCATTCCATTTGCTTGCCTTCATAACTGCGGTATATGCAGGCCAAAATACAATTAAATTAAACCTTTACAATATGTTTATCCCCTAAATCCAAATGGTCTTCTTCTAGCCTTGAAATAGCTTTTGAAAACGCCTTTTTTCAGTGACTGAAACGATAACAGAGCTCAGGATATATATCTGTTCGTAGCATATACTTTCGACATAGCACTAATTTGAATAGTTTAATTTTTCTTCGCCACCTGTTGATACCACGTTTTCTTGGACAATCTTGTTTTCACTGACTGAAAATTAAACACCATGAATAGACTTTTTGGTACTTTGAGCCGTTCACAACATGCAGGAAATTAAGAAAAACAAAACAGACAAGGAATATTAAAGAAATGAAATATTATCTGCTCCTATAACGAGAAAGGATATTCGGCGCATGAAAAGTTTTCATGGAGGATACATTTTGCATCTCTATAAGCCTCCTGGTGTTTGGCTAAGGAGTTATCATGAAATAAAATGAAGATTTAAGATTCAAGATTCAATTTTTATTTGCATTTGAGTAAATAACAAATTGTAATTACATAAAATACAAAACAATTTTAAGGACATTCTAGTGTCATGAGAGTGAAAAAGGAAAAGATATATAGTATTTAAAGGTAAAAAAATAAGCGAAAATGCTGGAGAGCTGAAGTAACTAAAAGTTTTCAAGGCCAGCTCCCCAAAAGTTGACAATTGCTAAGAGGCGCTTCACTATAGTAAGAGGCGCTTCAGAAAATAACTGAAATTCAAGGTGGTCGATCCCAAAACTGCATGTGGTGGAGTCCAGGGCAAGATAAGCTACCCGCAGCCACCAGGTGGACCATGTGACCCCCGTTAATACGAACACTGATAAACCGTTTGTCTGTGCCAGGGAGCTCATGAGATTCGGTCCATAAGACTTCCTGGGGTCACTTTAATAGGAATATAACTTACAAGTATAGCTTATTGTCTTGGCTCTTGAGAACAAAAGCCACTACAATTGTAAACTACAAGTGTTAACCCATATTATTGAAGTGATGTACTTCCGGAAAGACACATTAATTCGACGCATTAAATTAGCCTGTGTACAGCCGTTTCCCACCCCTTCCCCCTACGGGGAAAAAATCGGGGAGGGAACGTCTGTGAAACGGCGTTCTTAATTAATCATGTTCCAGGTCACGTGACGTTCTCAAGACTTTGAGAACAAATCTGATTGGTTGTTATCGTTTTGCCGACAGAACTAAAACAAACACCGTTTTACGGCTCAATTGAAAATATATCACGGAAAACATTTCTGGACATGGCAATTTCACTCCTGGATGTCAAAGGCTTCTATTTTGTTCTTAATTACATCCATCAAAAGCCGAAGTCTGTGTGAAACCCGACGGCTTTGTAGGCATGTCATTCCGGAATCGGACCGAAGGAAATAATTTTTTTTTTGTTTAAGGTGACTCGAAGTAGTTGTTTTCAGACCGCACCGCACATTTTCATGTGGCGCAATGGACAACTTAATGCGCACCAATTCAGGAACCGGGAATAAGATTAAATTCTGTTCTTTTGTTTATTTGGTGATGTTTACTGCTAATTAGTTAATATCATTTCCCAAATATTATGCTTGCACTTTAAAAAAAAATCACGTCTCCCCAACCTAAAAAACATACAAATATTAGAAGTGAAAGTTCTTCTAAAGCGAATTATTTATTTCCGGTTCCTGATGCATGTAGCGTGGAACTCTATGCAAATATATGCTACGCACTTGCACGTGCTGTGAACAATTTGCGAGTGCAATATGCTAATTAGCGAGTCGAATGGTTGTCTCAATGCAAGTTTTGAGCTGGCGTTTGGGTCAACATCAGGTTTAAGTTTCGGGTCGTTTTAGTGCTTGTATTTGAATGAGTTGTTGCAATATTGCTGTGTATAAAACAAGTAATGCCCTACTTAAACGCCAAGCCGAAAAATAAGCCTGCGTTTTTGAGATTTTCAAAAACAACTTCTGATGTACAAAGTTGCGGAGAAAATGTCCCACAAGAGACTTGGAAAGAAAAAAATATATCTTGACATCGATGAAGAGTTGAAAGTCGGCTTTTTCATGTAAGGTAAGTGTATATTTTAGCAATATTTCCACAGTGTTCTCGTGGTGTTTTGCGTACTTCGAGTATTTTTTACGCTGTCGTTTAATATGTCCAAGAAAGAAAATCAAACAGATTAAATGTCCTAAAATCACTTTGAAATGTTGAGCATCTGTATGACGGAATTTTTCTATGCAGCAGTTACCGCTTGTCTGAAGCTGCGGCCATACATTCTTACTATCAGCCTTCAATGTTTGCCCCCTAGCGATCCCAGAGTTCCTTGCGTTTGGCTAAGGATCGAATTACTGGCAACTCTTTCATTTTGCGAGATATTAGAGGAAAACCATTTTTGACGATGTTCTATTTTCGCTATTTTAAAAACGTTGATCCATTTAATTATGACACCATTTAAAACTTCAAACTTATCCTCATATTTGGTGTAGAAACCAAGTCCATTGGTGCGCATTAAGTTGTCCATTGTGCCAAATGAAAATGTGCAGTGCGGTCTGAAAACAACTACTTCGAGTCACCTTAAATAGTCATGAGAATATTTAGTAAGTACACAGCAGTAAAAGTGCATAAAACATGATTTGCATTTACTGCTTTGATTGCGTGACATTTTTAGGACTTTTTTAGCGAGTTTCAGGGTAGATTAGACTCAACAACTGAGTCTGCCGACATTTGTCTTGCACTAAACAAAACAATAGACAATTATTTCTCTTACATTTCTCTCTGCTCTGGTTACTAACTCAGTCAAACTCAGTGTTTATAAAGATTTAAAAGACTGACAAATAAAGGGTTGTAAACCCGTTATTATTCATCAGTATTTCTTCGAAAATCTTCATTTTCTCTGCGTGTAAATAACTAATTACATATGCAAATTTATGACCTGGAACACGATTATGAACACCGTTACACAGACCAATTTTTCCCCGTTGGGGGGAGGGGTGGGAAACGGCTGTACACAGGCTACATTAAATATTCTTTTATTATATGGATAATAGTGTTTTACTGGAAATTAGAACACTCGTATTTTCCATATTTTCAGTATTGAAGATATGAAAAAGTTATGTACCAAATATCCCAGATGTACGCGCGCGAAAAAAGGTTTCCCGCCAGTTTAAAATTAAACTTATGTTTATATTTCAGTTTGCCTCAGTTTGTCCATATAATAAAAAGAACATTACACGTTGGCTTGAAGAAATTTTTATTTTCTCGTGTTAAAAACAAGATTTTACTCGCTCGCTCGTAAAACATTTTTTTCACCACTCGAAAATAAAATTCATATCTTCGCGCCACCGTGTAATATCCTCTATATATGTATATATATATACACACACACATATACGTATACACAGTATTTTTAGTTGCAGTAGCTGACACGAAAGCTCTGCTACTTCGGCTATACTGCGCACTAACTTTAATTTGCAAATTCTCTGATATAACTTTGGAATCCATTGCCGTCATCTATAAGATCAATTTCCAGTCTATCTTCCTTCAAAACTGAACTCAAAACTACCTTTTTAAATTAGCTTTTTATTTGTAGATTTATTTTAATATCCTTTAATCCTAGCGCTTAGAACAGACTTGAATAAGCGCTATAAAAATTATATTATTATTATTATTATTATTATGATTATTATTATTATTATGATTATTATTATTATTGTATATTTCTATCCGTTTAACAAACGTTAGTTGTATATATATTATTGAATGATTAGATGAAATTGAAAATATAGTGTTAAATCAATAAAAAAGTCTAATTAAAGTCTATTAAAAGTCCGTTTCTCCTCCGCCAATCAAATTTCATTGTTTGCGCGCGCGATTATATGGAATTAACTTCCTGTTACTAAAAATAACTTTAATTTAAGAGCAGAATATATCGCGCAGACATGCTCTCTTGTTGTCATGCAGTGTGTGTGTTTGTATAGAAGTACTTAATTGTTAACTTGAAAGAAGACTACTAGTCGATGGACAAAGATGCTGTTTTGTAGTGATGGGCTGATTAGCGCGGCGAAGAGTGAAAACGAAGAGTATTTTGTCTAACACGCATATGGGCGCTATCCCACAGTGAATGTTTTCATTTGCTCACAGTTTGTCCCTAAAGATAAACCATAACCCAAAACCATCGAAGGAACAGCTGTTATTGTGGCAGTATACGTCATATGGACCCTGTTTTCCGTTCATAAAAGACTGATCCGGGTCAGTTCGGAAATTAAAATCCATAAACCTAAAAAACTACGTACGGTGTTTACGACTCAACGACTGGGCATTCAAACAAAACAATTGCAGTGAAATACCTTCGATTTTAGTGAGAATCTGCAATTGATGAGAACTCAATACTCCGCAAATACTTCCCGTAAAAAATCCACTTATTGGAATACAAATTGAACATTTTTTTAAAACGTCTGCATGCAAAAGGTGACTTTAATTAAATTCCTTTCTGATTGTCATTTCTCACTGAACATCCGATCTCGCATGCTTCAAATAAATAATTTCATTCAAGAATCGTCCTCAAAGGAGACATAAATCCTTTGAATTGCTATGCCTAGAAGTCCCGCAAGTTAAAAAGTTGGTCATTTCTCCTATTGGCATAGACTCGATTCCAAAGCGACACCAAAACATCCCAAACCAGACCGCAAAAAACACTTGAGATATACGTCTCGCCGAGATCTTCATTTATTAGTTTCTATTTAATTATATATAACCATAACTAGGCATATTTTAAGTGTTTTTTTTAACTATTTACAAATATATCTTAGTTGAAAAATAAAGTATTTTAGTTCAATTTTGAAAATTTGTGTTGTTTATGTTTTACTTCTTTATCCTCAAAGAAGTTTCATAAATATAAACTCTGGAATTGCCATAAATTTTAACGTAAAGTTTTTATAGAATTATACATATCGCTCACCGCTGTAGACATGCTGTACTATAACAATAATAATAACAGTAATACTGATAGTATTCTGTCACCGCACATCTACGTCACTATCGACTATAATTTGTTTAACTACGAAAATGGACGCCCATCTATGCGTCACTGGGGAGTTTTTGGAAACATTGCCGCATTAGGTTCTGGAAACGTTCCACTTGTCACAGGAAGTCCAAATCATCAACGACCAAGAACATTTTTTGGGGTTGTGTTTGAATAAAATGATGTTAAATATTAAAACGTAAAAGAGTGTAGCCCCTTCCAGTGCATCAAAGAAGTTGTTTTTCTCGGCTTTCTTTCCAGCGGAGGCGAGGTCTAAACAGTGTGGATGCTCACGAACCGTAGATGCTTCCGGTCACTCTCATTGTGAATGCATTATTTTGTGATATTCAATTTCTCTAACAGCAAGAGTATCCCGAGTCCATTTTAAAATCTTCTTCAGACACAATTTTTGCAAGCAGACTGTTTCGGTAATTCTGAATGTCAATATTTCATGCATTAATTCCTAATATTCTATTTCTCTAAGTGCAAGAGTATCCGAGTCCATTTCAAGATATCCTTCAGTCACAATCGTTCAGTCACAATTCTAGTAATAAGTCTGAATAAATATCTATTTCCTCGTCTTTAAGTCTCCACCAAGGTGTTCGTCTTCACTGATTTGGTCTTCGTTTCTGGTTGTAATTGCAAGGCAGCTTTCGGTTCAGAACAGATGGTAGTACTCAATAGATCATGAATTTGGTAGTTTCAAGTATAGTTTGTGCGTCATTATAAACTGTTCTGTCTGCACTCTTGACCCGATTTTCGCCCAAAGCGAGCTGTCGTCATTACAAGCCTCCATTTCCAAGAACTTGTTCTTTTTCTTTCTCGTATATTCGCTTCTTTTTTCATTTCTTATTTATTTATTTTAATGTAGAGTTGACACATTCTCTGATACATCCGTTTTCAGCTGACATTTCAATCCTCATGGTAAAATATTATCATTAATACCAATATCCATTGCCTTTGTTTATCATTTGTAGATGTTGTTTTTTTACAAGATCCCTTCTCGTTTTCTGTAATCCAAACCTGCCGGCCGGGAAATTACTGGAAGAAAAACATGTTGACATCAATTGGAATTGCAAACACGACTGTTTGACGTTTATAAGTTGACATCAAATCGATTGGACTAATGTCAGTTAAGCCTTCTTGTCGTGTTGCTTGAGTAGCTACGATGCCAAAGGAATAAAGTGGTTCTTTTGCTACGCGATGCTGTTAATTCCCAGATGAATGGCAAAATTGCAAATAGATGATAAAAAAATTCGCTGCCAAGTGTTCTTATGTGAATAGCAAGACTTGAAGCAAGTCGTTGTGTTGGTCGTGATGTTTTGGATACCAAATTGCTTCTGAATTTACTATAACCCCATTTTTCGAATCCAACAGTTCACTAGGTCCTTCAGTGTTCACACTCAGTGACTTAGCAAATCTGTTGAACTCCTTCTTCTATAAAGGTCCTTCAAAGATGAAGCCGCCGAGGAAAGCTGATTCAATAGGGTGTTCATCTCGCACACTAACCCAGCAGACTTCTTCTCCTGGGTTTTTATTTTGTTGTAATAGTCTGTTTCATCGAAACTGTGTCGCTTTCGTTTACAAAAACGTAAGTCACCTTCTGATTGGGAGGGTCTGGTTGAGAAGGACCGCAGATCCCTAAGTGTATCGCTTTTTTCAAGAAATAAGTCGGCTGATTCGCACCTTCCAGGGACCGTGGGGCTCTGAAGGATCTCTTTAGTTTCCTCGACGGCAGCTATGAACTCATCGAGGGCATCAAAAATCTGTCCCTCGCCTTGAGGGCAATCCATAATCCTTGGATCCCAAATTTCGCTGTTTCTGCTCTTCCTAGCAATTCTGGAGTTCCTGTTGTTGTGGACGACTTTGTTATTATTGGACTATTCACTTCACTGATTTTTGGAAAATATCTTGTAACACAGTGAGAAATAACATTATGAAGGCGGAATCACGTACAAAATAGTGGTCAGAGACAGCCAGCCAATCAGCTGCTTTGTTATGACCTTTTTCGTCCAATGAATAAGACCTGCCGTCATCTCTATTAATAGCTCTGTCAGAGATAAATTGATAAAAATTTTTTGCATTTTTTTCCATGGCCTTTAGACTTTATCTTACGATAAGTAAAGATGTTTCTTAAATTTCATCACTTTGCCTTTTATGGATGCTAAGCTAGAAAAAGGAAGCCTTGGCCTTGACGATTGTCAAAAGAGTATTTGACTTCCCTTGCGTTAGATCTAGTATTGGTTCAGTGATGCTTAATTTTTCTCGAGTGTTCGGTGATGTTGAATATTTCATGAACCGGTTGGCGTTTCGTGACTGGAGTAGTGTTAATTCATCTAGATCACGCTTGGAAGACATTGGGAAATAACCATTGTAATGGAATTAAGAATTAAGGAGTTGTAAAGTCGTTGTTTCATTTGTTTATGAAATGAAAATCCGGAATGAACTGAAATGTTACGAATTTTTGAATTTGCGAGATTAAAAAGTATGCCCGACCATAACTTTTTCATTTTATAAACAACTGCCACGAAACTTTGTAATCTTACATTTATCAATCGATATGACAAATTCAATGGTAGTGGACTCCTTTTCTACTTAAATTGTTATTTTAGAATGTCACCCAGCGTGAAAGATAAAGGTGAATTGACCTTGTGTTCATATTGACAGCTTGTTGGTCCATATATAGTCAAATGATCTATGAATTGATAAATAGCCCCTGATAAATCCGATGCCGACCGACAGCAAGACTATCAGTATCGCCCTAAGCCATTCCCAATACATAGCAGGTGCATAGAAGAGACAAATTACAAGTCTGTTACCAAATACCTACTACAAATATAAACTACTCGTAATTTTAATCCCAAGAAACTGTCCACTAGGTTATGTTTAAAAGTATTCTTTGGTATATCGTTCTGTTCCTGGTTTTAACTGGAGTTGTTTTACGTCCACTTTTTTTGGTGGAAAATGGAGGAGTTTAACTGCTGGTGTGACTAGGCAGGAGGCTGGATTATAAACTGAGCTTTTTATTTAGAACCTTTTAGATTAGGAAGACTAAAGTATATCCTTTTTTTCTGGGATATTTCTCGATAACGAAGGTTCCGGCACAACTGTAAATCCATAATAATATTTGATAATAAATGACTGGGGATTAGCCTTTTATTCGCTAAAACCTTTTATTTAGAGAAAGGACGAGAATGCTTCAACATTTTCTTAGTTCCTTTATAACCAATGGATTGTATAGCGGTTTTTTTATCTAGACGGATGGATGGCACTAGCAGCTTCTGTTTCAGAAGATAGGATCTAAGGAAGCTTTTACTTCTTTTATAATACTTTTTTACTTCTCTTCTTGGCTTCCTAATTCTTCCGACTCAACATTTCTTACACTTAGTTCATCTCGCATCTTCCATAACCCAGACAAAATCAGTAAAACAATGATAGAATCAATTAATATATAACACTGACTTCAAACAGCCCGAAACGAATTGTTGTTGCCATGGCGACTTTCAATACTCAGTATAACGGGCTGTGGCAATTTGTCAAATCTATTTTCAACTTCCTCTCTTTAAATAGTAGATTTACGTGATGGCGTGAGCATTTCCCACTATCGTGAGATGAACATTTCAGTAACTTTGTTAACAAGGCACTGTGCCCATATCTACTTAAGTTAGTGGTATTATTTAATTGCTTCTGATTGATATCTCGAGTTCCCTTAAAAAATAAACGCATCACGCAACTGAGATCACGTATTTTGCAACATTTTTGTGCGGTCTCAAAACGACTTCTGTCACGCATATTTTAGGTCTATAACTATAAGTGAATTCGATCCAAAAAGATTATTCCACATTGTTCGGCTGTATTCATGATCAGAATTTTATGTTCGCTCGTGCGGTTTTGAAATTCAAGGATGAGCCAATTACGATTCAATTGCCTGAGTCCGATTTCTAGAAAGATAACGGGATTTTCTTCACCATTCCTTTGAACTAATAATAATAACAATAACAATTTATTTATATTGTGTCATATCACTAATTGCCCTTAGCACTTTACGAAAACTAATGAAATACACAAAAATATCTATAAATATAAAAATAAAATACTAAATGCTAATTTAAACAAGTAAATCTTAACTTTCTTCTAAAAAATATATATACCCAGTGCATGACTGAAGACATTCACGGGATCGGGAACCGCAAGTGTTCACTTTAGTTTAATACGCCTTGATTGTTCTGCTTTTTCACAACATTGCGACCGCTAGTGGAATCTAGAAACCTCGTGGGTTGAAGAAATTGCGAAAACAAAGTTTGCAGATCCAAAAATGATACTAGGAAAATTTAAAACTTGAGTGGGTGGAGGCCTAAAACACCTCTACACTTCCATATGATACGCAGACTTTATTCTCAATTTAAAACGAATCCTTCTTAATTAATTATCAGTGGAGAGCCTGCACGATCCATATCACTTCTGTAAGATACATCAGGTTGTGCTTCCATATATTGATTACAAATCAGCGAACGAACCTTGAAACCTTTCGCGAGGTGAAGATGCACCGAAGAATACTGTTTCATTAGGCTTACATGTGAACTTACATTTTATCTATTTTAATCTTACACACAATTACTTGACCTCCCACTGCCAGTTTCATGAAGAAGCAAAGAACAGATAATTTAACAGCAGTAGACTTACAAAGGTACACATTTTATTCATTAATTTTAATACAATTGACGTTGTTGTTTTACGCAGGGTATTCAATTCCTGCCGGGAGTTGACGTCAAGAGTTGGCATGAATATGTGTTGAAATATTTCCATCGTTTCTGCGTCTATATATTGAGCAAGATGGATATGACTCATTTTGGCAAATTGGATAAGTGTTAAGTGTATTTTAGTCATAATGTTTAGGAGCTTTTGATGAGATTTATAAATAGGTACAATTTGTGACATTCACACTTTTTTTGGTCATTCAAACTATTATTGGCTGCTGATCGAAATCTGGTATTGGCTCCTTCAGTCATTCTTTTAAATAAAATATCAACCAATCATTAATCTATCATAAAATATTCAACTTCGCTTAGAGTAAATGAAAAAAGGCCATCTAGGCTCATTACAATTACTCAATAGGGAGCATGTTCCTCGCCCCTGGTGTTGAATTATTTCACAATAATTCCTAAGGCGATTTTTTGAGGAATGCCAATTCATTGTTTTCAAAATGAATATCATTAAATATTTACAACCACTTGTGTTTTTTTTAAATATTGGCAAATACTTCACAAGGCCAAGCACGTACTGATGTCGATCGTTTATTTCTGTGCTTCCGATGTGAATGAACTATAGAGCAGATTTCGTATGACTGGGAAAACGGCACGGTCACGGCACGGTACGGTTACGGCAGGTATATCGAATGTTTTTATAGACATCACGGTACTGACACGGTCACGGTACGGCACGGTTACGACAGGAATATCGAATGTTTTTATAGACATCACGGCACTGACACGGTCACGGTACGGCACGGTTACGACAGGTATATCGAATGTTTTTATAGACATCACGGTACTGACACGGTCACGGTACGGCACGGTTACGACAGGAATATCGAATGTCTTTATAGACGTAACGGTACTGACACGGTTACGGTACGGCGCGGTAAGTTTCCCACTCATACGAAAACCGCTCTATAGAACAGATTTCGTATGCCGGTGAAACGAACCGTTC
Organism: Telmatactis stephensoni; assembly: GCA_029948255.1. Lineage (NCBI taxonomy): Eukaryota > Metazoa > Cnidaria > Anthozoa > Actiniaria > Isophelliidae > Telmatactis > Telmatactis stephensoni. The sequence continues at coordinate 105,495 of JALIZF010001362.1, read as the reverse complement.
CGTGCCGTGGCCGTGTCAGTGCCGTGTTGGCTATAAAAACATTCGAAGTTCCTGCCGTAACCGTGCCGTGTGACCGTGCGGTGCCGTTTTCACAGTCATACAAAATCTACCCTATACGTCGTTCAGTTAAATTATTTATTAAGCTGTATTTTAGCAAGTCTTTTTTGTCTTCATGCAGATGCAATTTTCAATTTGCGCTTAATTTGATAAATATAAGATAAATAAATGAATGAAACCTTTAATTTCGTTACTTTCGTTCGGTACTCACGAGCGAGCATGATCAGGGAGCAAAACTTTTGTTACGCAACAATTTTTTTTTGCGTGGAATCGTTGGTATACACGAGGGAGCTTTGCTCCAGGTGCTTGCGGCGCTATGTTTCTTGTGGACAGAAAGCCCTAACCACGTATCCAAAAAAAGATGTGTAATAGATCATGTGTTCATGCAAATAAATTCTATTTTAGAGACAGGGTTCGTGCTGAGATATTAATTTAAAATTCCAGGAGAATTCAAGGAGTATTCAAGGACCCAAAAACAATTTTTCAAGCAGTATTGTTAGCCGATTTTTGTTTACTGAAATACTTGGACATCCCCTTCCCTCACTCACATGTGAAAGAAAAATGCAAATGTCTAAACTTCCCGTTTCTTCAGTTCCCTTACGGTTTTTTTTTTTCCTAAAAAGGATTAAATTAAAGGAGTTTTCAAGGAGTTTGAATTCATTGAATTTCTCAAATTCAAGAGCTTTTCAAGCCTTTATATAAATGAAATTCAAGAGTTTTCAAGGAGTTTTAAAAGTTGCAGCACGAACCCTAGCCTGTAGAGAACCTGTCCAAAAGACTGCAGTTAAGGCGATATTGAAGATTAGACAAATAAGTAATCCGTTTTTGCTTCCATTTTCAGGATTACATAAACTCAACTAATTGCATGACAAATCAGACTTTTAAGTTATTGATAAGGGGCGGAAACAAAGCTGATCCGAGATGAGTTTACTGAGCGCTTTCTCTATCTAGTTCCTTCTTCTCTCTCTTCCTTAATTGATTTTGTCTCTAAATGTTTCCGTTTTTCTTCCCATAGTCCATGGTATCATTTTATCGGTGATTAGCGGCGCAAGTGGTTCACCGCTGGTTTTCTCTCAGCTCATGATCAGGTCGTGTGCGTTGTTTGACGACTCTTCCCCTGAATTCCATCCCTAGATAGATTATGCAGTTTTGGTTTCATATAAGAATGTGTACGTGGATAGTAGACAGGCTCTGCACGACTACGTGCAAGTGGTCATGTTATATGACAGACGGCGACGGCCGTATGGATGATAAACACTCGCGTGTTGATTTCAACAATGCGGTCATATTGGTTATTTTACGACAGTATTTCAAGTAAGAAGTCAACACCAACCCTGAACCTAACCAAACACTGTTCAGTACACTTCATGGGGTCTTACATGAAACACTATTGTACGTAAAAATACCCGACATGACCGCGGCCATATGTGATAGAGCTAAGCAGATACATGGTCTAAGCACAGGGTTACCGACTAATCTCGCTGTTGTACACCCATTTAAGAAAGGTTGTCAGACGAGACGTCTTCGTAACGTAATGCGTAACTTTCTCCGCAACCACAACCACATCCTTGGGCTTCCTTTGGCAACCGTTACGTTATTGGGCTTCCTTGTAACGGTCTCCCACTTCTCTCCCTATTCTCCACTGAAAACAGGAAGCTAAATAACAGAGAAAACTCACAGTCACGGTGGAGGCTAGGAAATACGGTGCATCAATCTCGCTGTTAAGTCGTGTACAAATATTCGGCATTTTTTGGTTTGCTTCTTACAACAAAGTACCCTGCGCGCAGAGTAAATTTGCAGTTTATTTCCACTCTTTATTCATTATCTTATAAATAGTTTACACACATTAAGCTCTATTCGTAACAAAGCCAAACTAATATTTACATCTCCCTTGACATTGAATTAATATTTGCTTATATTAGCTATTTTACAAAACACAATTTCATTTCAAAGTTTAAAAGATTGCATTATTAATAAATTAAAATTAAGCCACTGAACTGGGCACTAAGGAATAAACATGATTAACATGCATCGGTAAATACCATGGAACCCCACTATTCCGAACCCCCGTCAATACGAACTCATCATTTTGAACACGAACTCATCTCTCTTCAATACATTTCCATACTATCAGTAGGCCCTTTGCAGCTAGAGGTCACGTGACCTTATCTCCCCTAAATCAAGCAGCTTTGTTAAATTGAAATCCATCAATGGAAAGAGTACCTCGAAATAAGTAAAAGTGCAAAGTTTTAGCTCAATAAGGAACAATACGAAAGTTGACAGCAAATATAATGTTAGATAATTTCTTAAGATTTGTTTGGAAAAATGCACTGGAGAGCAAGGCCATGCTTTCCAGTGCTTTTTTCCAAACGAATCTTAAGAAAACATCCGAACTTGAACAAGCCTTCATTATACTTGTATGACATCTCATGACCTGGAAATTTATACTTTTTACTAATTTCGAGGTGCTCTTTTCATTTCTAGATTTCATTTTAATGATGCTGCTTGATTTAGGGGCAATGAGGTCACGTGACCTCTAACTGCAAAGGGCCTGTTGTCGCACACCTTTATATTGGAATATTTTTCGTTTTTCTTTGGTATTCAAAATAGCGAGGTCCCACTTTATATCCTAACTTATGTTATATCCAATAAATGTCTGGAAATCTAAACTCCCTTCCAACAGACTTCATTGGTGTCCCGAAATGTAACCAACCTTGCCCTTCATCGAACACACTGCCGCGCGTCGAAACGGACAAGAAACCATATATAATCTTGGAACGAAAAATACCTAATTCCAATATTCATTTTCCAAGAGTTAGACTTTAGCCTTTCATTATTTTCTCGTAGGAAACTATTAGTACTGGAGTGGGCAAAATAAAGCATCTGATTTTAGTGTGAGTATCTTTTACAGATTTCGACCTTCGAGAGAAAGAACGAAGAACTGCATCGATTGAATATTTGTGAAATATTTGTTCGTACTGCTAACGCTAATCTCCCTCGCTATAGTGATAAGTTTCGTCACGCAATGTTTTCGAGCCCACACGGGAACCAGGGAATCTCGCGCGAACTGAATATAATAGCGACATAATATCAAAAATATTTTTTACGAGCTAGCAATTGGCTTACAAAAGTCAATTTACTCCATTGGTTCGGGTGTCATCTACAAATAAAATGAAAAGTAGCGCTTGGGACAGCAGCCGAGGGCCTCGGAAGCACTGCGTGACAACAAGGAGTCAGATTGCGAGGGAGACTCCTAGAACATGGTAAAGTGTGACTTCACTGAATGTAAATGAATTCCTAACAAAGTATATATTAGACGTGGTCCCTACACCACACCTGTAATATCCTTCAATCGTTCTTGTATTCTGGGTACTTGAGTAGCAGACTGGTCAATCAGTGATTTCCCCATACACGAGTAGACAATAGTTGTTAGTTTGACGGTAGCATTCTTGATTTCACCTGTCCCTGATCCTGCACTTCCAGTAGTAGATGACCCAAGTAGCTGCCATAATAGAGGTACGACATAACGTTGAATAACTTGTGGTTTTCGTGCGTAGACCTTTTCAACTATCACTGAAAAGAACAAAATAAACGTCTTTATTGCATTACATGGATCTATAGCCCATAGTTGGTTTGTCCTCACTCAGGAAATTGTCCGAAGTAGCCTCTTTTCTTTCTCCCTCTCCCTTTCTTCTTTTCCCCTCTCCCTCCCTTTCTCCCTCCCTCTCCCTCCTCCCCCTTCCCCCTCTCTCTCGTTTCTTAGAGGAGGGGTCTCTCTTTTCTTTCTCTTCTTTTGGGGGAGGGTGCAAGTAAAAAAAGGGGTATTTAGCAATACCAAGGCATGGGCCACTATAAACAAGATCCCAAATCGGATATAGGAAGAGATTAGAATATTTTTGTCTATAAACTATAAACAAGGGCCCAAACTGGATATAGGAAGAGATTGGAATATTTATATCTCATCATATTAATAGAAGTCATAAAAAAGGTAAAAAACACTTACGACAAAGTTTCTCTATAATGACAGGTTTCACACGACTGTTACCAAACTGTGATGTGGTACAAAATGGTTGCACCAAGGCAATGTTATCTACAAAGAAGACATTATATCGTCAAGCTTATGACAACTCATTGTTCGCTTCCCTTCCCAACCCCGTTACAAAGGCCAAGTTGAAAGTGACTTCTAAAGGCAAAAGGTGCTATTATCTACACCCCCTCAACGAGGTCTTCCAAGGACACCCTCTCATCGCTAGCTCCTCTTTTGAATTTTACAGAATCTAAAGCTACAAAGAGCTATGTGAGTCTAAGTAAGGATGTGAGCTCATGAACGAAATACCTGCAAAAACCACTAATCTAACCTACGCTTACTTCCTAATCTCCCTTCATCTAGTCTCTCTGAGCCCAGCTATAAATAAGATCATCGACCTGCTCGCCACTAGAGCCTTCCATAGCTCAGTGGTTAGAGCATCGGACCGGCAATCCGAAGGTCGTGGGTTCAATCCCCGCTGGGGGCTCGGATTTTTTCCGAGTCTTTATTTACACTCGATGAAGCAAACACATTTCTAACATTATTCCGAGTGACAATTTCCATTCATTTACTTAGTCTCTCGTCTGTTTGATGCCCTATGAGCAACTCACCTATGTGTTTCGTTAAAGCAGTCAAAGCTTCTTCAGCAGTAGAGAAAATACTAGTGTTTTTGGAAGCCAAATTTGAGGTGAGCGCGGCTACAACTGGTGGTACTAATGCTCCTGATTGACCAGCGAGAGACGGCAAGATCTTTGGTAGACATTGGAGGGCATACAGATTAACCTAAAGAAGAAGGGAAATTATAGCGACTATCAGTATTTTATAAAGAATTTCCAAAAAATTGTTCTCGTTTGCCACGTGTATACCACGCCCACTTGAGAACCTTTCCTCGGTGATTCGGTAACCGAAATATTAACCTATCCTTCTACTAGATGGGGGCAGACAAAACCTACCTTACTATTCGAATCTGTAAGCCGTGGAATGAAGTTATCAAAGACCTGTAAGTGAAAAAGCGAGTAAAATCATTATTCACTGGTCGCGCACGGTAGCGAAACTGAATTTGCGTCTCTAGTGAAAACCAGGCTCAAAGGTTTACCATCAACTCCATCAATATCTGAATTCCTTACCTTGGTGAATTTCACGCCCAGTCCCTGGGGATTTCGTTCAGCAAGTTCCACAAAGAGGTCCAGCCCTTGTAGACGTTCTTTCCAATCATTACTGGATAGCAAGCTTAATACCTCAGGGATGTGTTCTTCACCCTGTAGAAAACAAAATTTATGTTCAGTTTTCGATAAATAACCTATTTAATGGCTTTGTTCTCTTCTTTACAATAATGGGAAAATAACCTACGTCCACAACATCACGTGATTTGCCACTTCGAGATGATTCCCTGAAATCACAACAGTATGGCCATCAGAATTAAAACAGTGTTAATAGTGAAAGGGTCGTAAAACGTGAGAAACAGTTTGAATTGGCGTTGAATACGGTCTACCCATTTATCGATGGCCTCGTTTGTTGGGGGACAGATGTTAACCAATGAAATAACACGTACGAAAACAAAGGAAAGGAAAGACTAAAGCTATGTTTATAAAGGGTCACTTCCATATGGTTAGTGCACAGAATTCGTGCACACGTATAAGTGTAGGCCTTTCAGTTCAAATGAGATTCTCTTGTGGACAAAAACTCACGGATCTACTGGATCCCTTTGAACCTGCCCTAATCAACAGGGCCCGATTGTCGAAAGACGATTAGCGTTGACCCACGATTAACTCTAAAGAAACCATTCACTTTAACCCAGAATTAGCGTTAATCGACCTTCGAACAACCGGGCCCAGCATACTTAAGCTGATGCATACCTTGATGCTAATGGTGAGTTAACAGTACTTCCACCAGGTTCACAACTAGCCCTAACTAGTGCTGCTTTACTACTACCATTACGAGTGTTAGAACCACTGCCACGTGGATTCTTTCGCTGACGAGCTGATGTATGATCACTGGGTGGGTCACCAAGTCCCTAGGGGAAAGTAACAGTTGACACGACTTGACTTGCTGAAGAGAAATACTCTTAGAGCAAGAGGCCATAATACTAAGAGAAGGAAACTCGTGGATTGGTGTCTATGCAATGTGCTTGGCGTCTAAGGTTATTTTTAGTAACAGGAAGTTGACGCGCGCGCAAGGCCCTCAAACAATGGAATTTGATGTTTTTGAGTTTTTCTGAAACACCTTCAAAAACGCACAACATTGTTGCAGCGTACATATACAAGGTTACACTAAATCAACAGGGGTTAGGATAGACACGGGTTCTGCGCCAGTAACAAGAGTAACGAGTTACTGCCCGCGTACGCATGTTGCTAATGCTCTTTCTGATCCCTAAATCAATTACCTCTACGCCCAACCCAACCCTCGCTCCTCACAAATAAAGGTGCTCTAGCGGTTTTACCTTAGTTTTCAAACTATCAACGATGTCTCTTATTTGACGTTGTTGGTTTGCAGCCACGTGTTTCATCAATAGTTTATCGAAATCAGGATGGTCGTAAATCGTGTATAAGATTTTGCGTCCGTAGTACCTAGAGATAGTTCCAACACAAAATGTATTTAATTTGAATCCGGACATCGAACACTATAGGAGAGGTGTAGCACAAATTTTTAAACACTGGCAAACAAGGAGAGCGCTAAATACTGAATATGGGAAGTTTTAGCCAAATATGGAAAATTGCTACCAAATACGGGAGAGAGAGAGAGGGGGGGGGGGGGGGGGGGAGACGGTTTCGGGAAGACTAGTCCATCTTATAATGTGCGTACGTAGGCAAGATTTCACAATGGCCACTGAAATGGCAGACAACTGAAAAGGCTGAACAATACCCTACCTTGTTTCTGAGCCACCATCAGTCGCGAATTGAGTAGCAGCTGGTAAAATTCTATCAGTAACATCTTTAGCTCCACTCATTAGCCTGTTGGTTCCCATTCTCTCAGCTAAAACGCTAAGAAACTGAGCAGCTGTTTTACGGATCGCAACGCTACGATTTCTATGAAAAAAGAGACCAGTTAATGTAAAATTGATTGAATGGATTTTTCTTCGATTTCTCTCGGCCGGAATAAAACAAAAAGTTGAAACATTGTAACCCACAACAAGCTGAGGCTGTGCAGTGCAGTTGCCCTTTGGGTAGGACTAAGAACCCTTGTCCCTTTTCACTCACCGCTACAAACTTAAAGAGTCCTAGTCAGCCGCCATTTTACTGACCAGAAAAATACCGAGACATCTAAAGCATCCATTTCCATCGCCTGATTTTGCCAAATAAATGCAGAATTTTTAACTAAATATTGATAACTAAGTATAATACTTCGTTTGTGGATGATTATTTCGAATACTGTGCAGAGATATCAGCTTTAGTTTTTTACTGTAAACAATACCAAATTAGTGGCTGACTATGAAGAGGTTGACTTACCCACATCCTGTAGATGTGATGGCCACTAACGCACGGGTTGGTGTAACGTTGTTTACCATAGATGACAAAGCTTTGTCAACATCATCTCTTATAAACCCACTTGTTTCTCCGCTCTTTAGTAGCAAAATTTTACACGTTGCTTCTAGATCCTGGTAGTAAAATGTCAAGTTAGATCAGATACATAGTTGGTTCAATACGAGATGAAAGTTGTATGTATAGAAATGTTGAACATAGAAGTGTGGTATGTGAGAATTGTCCATGTTTGTTCAGGCTAGAGCATTTCTTTGTAACCTAAGTAAAGACATAATCCGCAGTAACAGCAAATTTTGTGCGACTTTTCCTCTTTTCTTTAGTCCTTTCTTCCTTCCTTTAATTCTTCCTTGCCTTTTTATCTCTTCCTTCTTTCTTCCCTTTCTTTCTTTCTTCCCTTTCTTTCTTTCTTCCCTTTCTTTCTTTCTTCCCTTTCTTTCTTTCTTTCTTTCTTTCTTTCTTTCTTTCTTTCTTTCTTTCTTTCTTTCTTTCTTTCTTTCTTTCTTTCTTTCTTTCTTTCTTTCTTTCTTTCTTTCCTTCCTTCCTTCCTTCCTTCCTTCTTTTTACAATATGTTATTGCTTGCAACGTTAATCATGATTCTCACTCCAATATCAATTCTTACCATATCCATTTGACGGCCTAAACACGTGAACATGTCTCCTAGGCAACAGATTGCAGCTCTACTGACTTGAGAACGTAAATTCTTCACCTGTTGATAATTAATTACACATACAAAGCCACATACATAGTGTCATTAAATTGGAAAACAGCTTGCTGTTATTTTGTTAGCATTCTACATAGATATCCTTACTAACCTCTGCGACAACGGCAAGGATCACAGTGTGCAAATGGAGGCCAAAGGAGTCAGGATGATTCTTGGACAATCGTCTTATTTGTTGCAGCCCTTCACACTTAATTTCCCTGTTAAAAAGTGTTCAAAAAATGTTAGGCCTAGTTCAAACGTCGCATCTCACATGTGCTGAATTCAATGTAAATGAGATGATAATGAGTAGAAACAAAAGATTTGACTAATTTGCATTAAATTCGGCACATATGAGATGCGACGTTTGAACTAGGCCTTACTTACGTAAATTTTACTTACGTAATAGAGCAGATTTCGTATGTGTGAAACGTACCGCGCAGTGCCGTGACCGTGTCAGTGCCGTGTTGTCTATAAAAACATTCGAAATTCCTGCCGTAACCGTGCCGTGACCGTGCGGTGCCGTTTTCACAGTCATACGAAATCTACTCTATCGAGTATTGAGTAACAACTATCTACACCAATTGTGAAAAAAAACTATCTACACCAAAAGAATACTACACTTTACTTTACCGAAACGCAGACATACGTACAGAATACGTACGTACTCGCAGAATACGTACCAGTCTTCCGTGTTAGACAAATATTTCAAAGCATTTTTAATCGCTACATCAGGATTGGGGAACGCCTGCAAGTCTTCCAGCGCAACTTCCCAGATGGCAGCTGATGATGAACCCGATGACGCTGAGAAATGACGACGAGAGTCGAGAGGATCATCTGTCGTGGCGTAGGAATCATCTCGGTCTGGATGGGGCCTGTTAGGGAAGGAACGTAAAGTGGAACCTCGTTAATACGGGCACCTATAAAAATAACTGGTCGTAATAACGGGGTTGGTTGTATTAACGGGGTATTTTTCTACAAGTGATTAAGTGCGATCTCTTGATGTCGGGCCCAAATGGGGTGGTCGTATTAACGGGGTGGCTGAAAGGCGAGGTTACACTATATGTAAATATATAAGTGCGAGACCAAACACATGCTACAAACTCTTCGGAAAATTGGTTATTAGAATGTGTGAATAGTGGTAAACTTTAAAGACAATATTTCTCCTCGAGGTTTTAAAAAGCTTTTGAAAATTGAACGCGATTCTAAAAAGGTTGTGAGGTTTGTCAAGGCCGAATGCCTCCTGGCGAGTTTCAACTAAAATTCCACTGAGTCCGGTATGGTAAGTCAGTTTTTGTCCCTGTTGGGAAGAACAAAATCGCCCCTCACCACTGGTGCTGTAAATTGTTTGTCTTTTACGAACGGATACGGAATTTAACGAAAGGCACCCGTACGGCTACCGAACAAATAACTTGTGAAGCGTGAATGGCTCTATTGTTTTAGGCAACGACAACCGAACAATAGGCAAAAGCTTGATACGGGGCCAAAAATAACTGCCCGTAATAACGAGGTGGTTGTATTAACGGGGTATTTTTCTACAAGAGATTAAAAGCGATTTCAAGATGTGGGGCCCAATGGGGTGGTCGTATTAACGGGGTGGCTGAAAGGCGAGGTTACACTATATATCTGGCATTAGCCACCTCCACAGGCAACTTAGTTATTGGATATCCTGTGGTAACAGAGAAGAGGGAAACTGGGGATGAGAGAGAGAGAGAGAGGGGAAAGGAGAAGGCCAATCTGGCATCAGAAACTGACTTGATTATATTCTACACTCTATATTCGCCGAATAAATTTTTGTGTGCCTATTGGCTGAAACAGATCACGTGGTTCAAGCTAAAGCTGTGAAACGTTTGAAATGAACATTTTCAACCAAAACCAGAATTTTGGTGTCAAAACAATAGTTTCAAGGGAGTTCAGTCTGATACGCCAGGTGAATACCACGATTTCATATCAATACTTACGACGACATGACGTTCTTTTTACGAGGTGTTTTGCCTGAAGGCTGCTTTAGAGGTGTACTCGATCCACTGATACTCAAATCTTTAACTAAAGAATAACAAATATAATTTATTTTAGTGTTATAAAATATTTAAGATATAGTGCGCGCGCTGATAGGCTAGCGACCGTGTTTATAGCAGAGGGCAGAGACATGACCCGCTCAAAAACTTTAGTTGAAAATATTTTATAACAGCAATATAAAACCCTCGCTTTTGTCTCTGTACTGCGATGTAAGCACTCTGGAAGATGTAGAGGACCCGGAAGCAAGAAAAACACTTGGAAACGCCTCGTCAGTGTTCTAGTGCTTTTCTAGTGCTCGACATCTTCCATCGTGTTTATATCACAGTACAGAGACATGCGCGCGTTATATATTGCTTAATTACATAACATTCTAGCTTTAACGAATCCAAATCAGCAAATTCCCACGTAAGTAATTTCACGCTAGACCATATTCTTGTATCACTTGGTTTGCAGCGTGGGAACAAAATTTTGTTTACAAGTAACTACGGCAACTATACAGTCCCAAAATGTCATGCTAAGCTTGCACCTTTATCAAATTATCACCCAGCCATGTCAAAGACTGCTTGAGAATCTTTCTGGCAATTCCAATCATCACTTTAACTTATGCTGCTCCCAAGAGTGTCAGTCTTAGAGCGAGTTTCTATAGAGCATTTTCGCATGAATGGGAAACCAACCGCGCCGTACCATGACCGTGTCAGTGCCGTGTGGTGTCGATAAAAACATTTGAAATTCCTGCCGGTTTTCCCAGTGATACAAAAACTGTTAAATAAAACAGTAGTAATCAACAGTGTATCCTACCTTTGTCTTCTAACGTTTCCTTCATGTCTTTGGATGCCTGCTGCTGGCGTCTTCTCTTATCAGCTTCCTCAAGCTGTAGTTTCTTTTTCAGCTCCATTTCTTTCCTTTGTTGTTGTTTGATCTTTTCAGTTAATTCTGCTTCCTCTTTCTTCTTTTCTTCTATTTGTCTTTGCTCAGATTCTTGTTTTTCCTTTTGAAGCCTGAGTTGTTTTTGCTTCACTTTCTCTTTCAGTTTTTCCTTCTCTTTGTCTTTCTCGCGTTGCTTTTCTCTTTCAATTTCTTCCAATTCTTCTTGTTGTTTTAGAAGTTTTTCCGTTAAAGCCTTTTCTTGTTGCAAGAGTTGTTCTTGTAATATCTTTTGCTTTTGCTTCTCCATTTCTCTTTCTTTTTCTTTCTTCTGTAACATCTTCTCCAATTCCAACTGCTCTTTCATGATTTTCTTTCTCAATTTTTCCTCTTCTTCCCTTTGCATTTTAATTTGTTTTTCCTTGTCTCGTTCTAGACTCTCAACTCGTTGCTGTTCCGCTTTGAGCAGCCTCTCTTCTTCAAGCCGCTTTTTTCTTTCCATGCGTTCTCTAGTGGACTTGGACAGGCTTTTTCTCGTGGTTCTGGGAGTCATCTCTCGTTCTTTTCCTTCCTCAGTATCTTTCTCCGTATCTGAATCACTGTCACTACTCTCATCACTTCCCATCTCTTCCAGAAAATCATCGTCCTTCTCTTCGTCCTCGTCTTCTTCATCATCGTCCTCATCCTCCTCCTCCTCGTCTTCCTCATCCTCCTCTTCCTCGTCAGAATCCTCAGGTTCATACTCGAGCTTACCATTCTCTGTAGTCTCGACTTTCACATCAAGTGAATCAGTTCTTGTTTTGTCGATGTTAAGGATTCCTTGTCCAACAACTGATACTTCGCTCATGTCTGTTGTATCCTCTTCGCTAGTTAAACTACTCCCAACACCAGATGTTCTACTTGACAAATCACTAACAGGCTTTCCTTTAGAGTTTAATACAGTGTGCTTCTCTCCAATATCTTTGGACACGATCTTGAATCCCTTGACGTCTAAACCCTCAGCATTATTAGAAAGGGGTTGGGTGTGGTTGGAGGGGACTTGCCCTGGAGGGGTACGCTTGGTGTGGACAGGGGTTCTAGCCATGCGAGGTTTACTGCTGAATGGAGAATCCTTGTTTGAAGTTATATCACTATAAAGAGAGAAACTTTAGTTTAGCCATTATTTCTTAGGATACTATCCAGTAAGTTAGTGAATCAATAAGTTCCACTTCTGAGACCCTGATAGGGGGAGGGTTCTGTCTATATTGTTAATTTTTTATTCAATTGATGGTTACAAGCTACAAGTACATTAGTGTCTTCCTACCTTGATAAGTCATCGCCATTTGTTTTAACCATACCATTGGATGAATCCAAAGAAGTATACATATGAACTGAACCATCATCATCACTCCCCACCGGGGGTACTCTTTGGCCTCTTTTGCTGACTTGGTCATGTACTTGTTTTAGAGAATCCTTTGGAGGATGAGATGAATCCTAAGAAAGAAATCAATTGGAGAATAAATTTTGATCGCCTTGGCTCAGTTACTTGAGAGCAGTTAAGTGCCAACCCAGGGTTTTATGTCCTTATCCGAGAAGACGTGAAAGTCTTATCATTTGCAGACATAATTACAAAGGCAGCACCTTCTCCTCGTTTATTTTAAGAACCTGAGTGTTGGTCCTGGACGGGAATCGAACCCCGGTCTCCCGCACACTAGTCCGGCGCCCCTACCAACTGAGCCAACCGTATTTCAATCTGTTATTGACTTCTGTAAAAGTATCTAAAAAGGTACCAAATTCCATGATTTTGATCCTCCCCCTAGAGTCAAATTATCCAAGGTATTCTATTATCCATGCAAACTTTAATCCATACTAACACCCCCTAAAACATGCAATTTTTGCCTTACCAGTGCAGTGACAGGCGCTAAAGGTTGAGATCTTTCAAAGGGATCAATTCCAGCAATGCCATCAACTAAATCCGGATTTTTTAGACCACGAATCTTTGATGCTGAGCGTGCCAGTTGAGGTTTGATATGGACTGGTGTGTGAGGGTCTGAAGATGAAAGCGTAATAAATTCATGGATATATTGATTGCTATATGAACACCATTACTAATTGTATGCTTTAGATGGAATTAAATTATTATAATTCTTTATAATATATTTATCAATAATGATTTGCTTATACACGCTTATACACTTATTTTCACTGTTCTGAATATATTTATCATTATATGGATTTGAAGTGACAGCCATTTAATACTAACAGTTTTAAACTATTTAATTTCAACGAAGTTAAATTCTCAATATTCCTACCATTTCTTTTTCCATCAGGATCCACATCAATTCCCTGATCAAAGTCTGTAGTTGGCATATGGCCTTATAAATAAAGATAAAAACAAATGAGGACACTTTAGGACACTAACTTATGTTTTCACCACTTAATAATAATAATAATGAGGTTTATTGACATATTGTCGTACTACAAACTAGTGAATCGTAATATGTAACACTTTCAAAAGTAAATGTAGACGTTTTTAGATGCAGGGGTTTCATTAATAGGCGGTTACTGACGGTTTATTGTCATCTGTTTTGCCATTCACCGCCGGCTATTTTTTTCTAGTTATACAATATTTTAATGGTAGGACACCTGTATTTCAGACGCCTATCTTTAGTAGTGGAACCTACTATTGCTAATGTTAATGAAGCCCCTGTGGATGCAATGAGGTTAATAACATATTTTGACATCATACAATCAAACTTCCCTAAAACTAACTTTTGGGACCTCCACTACTTGTCTATTAGAGACATTATTAGTAAGTTGCACTGACAGTCTGAGAAATGATTTGCAGGACTGTATTGGCCAATAGTGTACTGTATAAGAGATGTTTCCCTTGAGGGTAGGATATAAGGAAACTAGCACCACACTGATCAAATTGCTAATGTAGGAAGAGAGAATAATTATAATTGTTATCTACTTCAAAACATACCATGTGAAACTGGTGATAACCTTCCAAATGGTCTACCAGCAGAATGGGCATCAGTCCAGTCAGGCCAAGAGTTTGACAAAGCATTAGGAAAGCTCTTTCTTGGAGAGAAAAACAACTCATCATCTGCAGGTACAAAGCCTCCATGTGATGGCAAAGCTGTGGGTGTGGTTGAATGGGCACCTCTTGAAACAGTTTCCTTTGGTTGTACTTCGCCTATTGTTGGTTCAGCACTACTGCTAGCTTTGGGTTTAGCATGAATTGTCCCTCGTTTATACAGCAATGCATAACTCCCACCAGCTCCTCCTGTGGCAGTAGACGAGCTTGATGACGATGATGAAGATGCAGGGGCAGTAGCATTTAGATTTGCTTTGGACTTTTCTTTCTTGACTTTATTGCGATAAATCTCTGCGTAAGATGATGAAGTACTGGAATCTGGGGGTTTGGGGCCATGACTATCAGTACTTGATTGGTGAACTTGGTGAAGGTTGCGCAAATATTTTTCTGTATATGAAGTTGAGGTGAGTTTGGAAGTGCTGGTTGGAGCACTGCTTGGAGCATTGGACATATTGCCTGGACGTTGAGGAGGGCCACGCTTAGGTGAACGATCATTCAGTATTTCTGTTGGAACCCATGAATTCTTTACAGGTTGTGGCTTTTGATCAGAAGCATCACCCTGAACACAGGAGAATCAATAACAGAAAAACAAACAAAATGAACAAAATGTATGGATAGAGTAGATTTTGTATGAGTGTGAAAATGGCACCGCATGGTCACGGCACGGTCACGGCAGGAATTTCAAATGTTTTTATAGACATCACAGCACTGACACAGCCATGGCATGGCACGGTCCGTTTCACACTCATACGAAATCTGCACTAAACAGACAGACTAATAGACAGATGGAAGGGTGAATGATAAATAAAAAATGATTAACTAGTGCATGGTCATGGGATATAAAACAGGTCCCTGAAGGTGTTTAATGGGTTGTAATTAAGGGTGTTAAGTCAGTCTTTATATAAACTTGTTACCCTCAACCCACAAAATTCAACCATGGCCTATGTGAATCCCTTTAACTACAATATTACAGTAAAGTGACAAAAATAATTAAAGGAATCAAATATAGATTCATTAGAAGAAAACACTACTAACTGTATTGTTAAAACCTAACATAATGTGTACTACAATTTGTTGTGTTAAATCACCCTATCTGTAGAATCTTGTACTGCATAGATTTCAATCTTTTATCCAATGTATTTCTTGGGCTAATATTTTGAAAGGAACCACAAAATTTATGAATTTGAGCACTAACAAAATATACCACAGATCAGGCCAACAAATTGTAGGTGGTAATATTAGGCTTTAGAGACTTTCAAGTATCAGACACAAAAACCCATTTTGCATTAATGATTCATTAAGAACAAGCAAACACAATGATAAACAGTGAGTGCTTCATACTTTTGATTAGCACCAACCTATCAACAGCACACTATGATTTCTTAAATAAGGAGTTATATAATGATATTCATGTTGTTCTAAGTTTTTAAAAATGAATTCAACTGCTGACAGAGAATTCCAATTGACAAAATAACATGCAGCACAAATCCTGCAACTTTGAACTTGTTTACGAATTCAATGGCAACACTTTGAACACAAACCCATTCCTCATGTTTTCCTTATACAGTGAAAACTATCAATTATCTTAAGCTTCCAATATCCCCAATAACTTGTTCTTTTTAAAAGTTCAAGATCGCAGGGTTCTTCTGCAGTCAGAAACTCTAATTATTAAGTAGTACATTTATCCCAACGGAGGACAAGCAGCCCATGTTCCATCATGATCATTTTCAATAAACCACAATCATGTACAACTGAGACTAGAATGATCTAAGGACCTGTAATTACCTATGGTGTCTCTTTAAATATCACAGGAGAAGTTCTGTTTTGATCAAAGAACACCCAAATTGCTTAGAAGACAAGTGTGGGCCCATTCAATTGCAAAACACACAGAAGCAAATACACTAAATTAATGCAGATCTGTTATTGCTTAACTCACAGGAAGACAGTTAAGTTTATACATAAATGAACTTCTGGATATATGTTTATTTAACAAAACTATTGTGAGAACTGGAATATAATATACCTTTGTGAAAAATGTCAGCAGCAAGACTTTTAGAAAAAACATTTGCTTTGTGTAATATGACTGCATTTCAGAGTACAATCTAAATCCTAATACTAATGTGAGCCAGAGGCAAACTGCAATATATTTCTAGACACTCTGGCTAATATTACAAGTACTTATTTTAATACTAGCATAAACTTAAAACAAATTGAGAAAGAGGAGTGAAATAATGAAAAATGGATGAGTGGAAATGAAAAATGAAGAAAAAATAAAAATGAATAAAGGAATGAAGAAATGTTTAAAAAGTGGAAACCAGTAACAGAAGATAGAAAAGGAAAAGGAAAAAAAGTAACAAGAGAGTAAAACCAAGAGAATAGGAAAGAATTATGACATATAAAAATGGGAATTTATGTAACGACAAAGAAAGGAAGGAAAGAAAGAAAGAAAGAAAGAAAGAAAGAAAGAAAGAAAGAAAGAAAGAAAGAAAGAAAGAAAGAAAGAAAGAAAGAAAGAAAGAAAGAAAGAAAGAAAGAAAGAAAGAAAGAAAGAAAGAAAGAAAGAAAGAAAGAAAGAAATGACTCTGCAGTGTCTAACTTTGTCTATTTTAATATCAACAAAATTAATATCCAAAAAATATCAATGAGAAAAAAAACTGTATCTTTGTTAAAAAATAGGAATTCTCATTCTTATGTTAATAGATACTAAAAGGAAACTCCTGGTTAAGATGTTTTATCTGATGTGAAACAAATCAAGGATTGGAGAAAAAATCAAAATAGAATTGATTAAAATGTAGCTCCAATTAGCCACATCTTATGAATATGAAAAGCAGTGACAACAATAATATACAAAATAACACTATAATTAATAAATTAAACAAGAAATTTAACATTTTAGATTTTTGATTACCAAGTACAGTAACAGTAATAGGATCATGATTTTATTTTGAGTTGAGCAACACTAGTAGTTTAATTTCCAAATGATTATGAAACTTTCACTGTGTAACAAATGTATTCTTTAAAAAACAGGAACTCCATCATTTTTCTTAGCAATACACCTACACAAACAGCCATATCAACAAATATTCTATGTTTATTTAACACACTTGGAAGGTAATTAATTTTGTCCTAAGAGGCCCATATTAATGTTCACATATATGATTCACAAATAATTTCCTAGAAATAGAAAGTATATTATGAACATTTAAAATGTTTAGCAGGACGTGTTAAAAGTAAAATTTTTACTAACAGGTTAAGAAGGTAAATATAATTGGTTGCTGAACGTGTGAATTGGATAAACATTTCACATGGAAATGCAAATAGATATTGTAAAGTTTGGATTAGAAGACTAAAAAATTTAATTGCATCTCCAATTTATTCCATTAAAATCTTGAGCTCCACTTGTACTCCATAACAAAATATTCAAATGCATAATTTCTTGACTAACTCTCAAAGGAAATGAAAAAAAATGAATTGATTTCTACAGTATTTTGAGTTAGGAATTATTTATATCCAACAAACAGAAAAAGAAGATAATCTTTTAAAAGAAAGCAAAAATGCCAGGATTGATTTACACATAATTGCAGTATCACAAAACATAAATAGAATGATGGCACCCTGAGTCCTGAGTGTTCCATGCCAGTTCCCTCTGCTTTCAAAATGTCCCACTGAGCAAATGAATGATCTTTATCAACATTTGAGTGGAATAACAACAACAACATCACATATGTACAATGTTTTAAACACTTTTCCTTTCACATCGTTATTAAATGTGGATCACATAATGGGATACATAAATGTTGCTTTGAAATTTTAACTATACTTTATTGTGAAGCCACAATGTTTTGTTGAATGAACTGCAAAGTTCAATCCTTGATTTAATTGAAAAGCTCAATCCTTAATTTCATGAGAATGTTCTTTCACAAGCATATATCATATCTGAGGATTGATGGAAATAGTTAGAATATTTCACAAAACTACTAATGAATAAGAATAATGATTGACAAAAATGTATGGAATTCAAATTCTAAAATTACACCAAATGATTACTAATAAATTAATGTGAAATCCAACTTTGGATACCAATTTCAAAATTTACAATTCATAGTAGCTACTAATTAAGAATATTACATCCATGTGCCTTATATAAGTAATGAAAACAAGGCACAATATAGCTAACAAGATTATGAAAGCCTAAACTGGTCATATTAACAGTTATCAAATACACTGTGTACAGTATTTAAAGTGTGCATAATATTGCACTTAAAGAACTCATATACCATGTAAACATAATAAATACAACAATATTATGTTTATAAATACAGCAATATTATGTTTATAAATTATACAAAGTTCTTACCTGATTACAAACAGAATCATTAATATCTTCCCATGGCAGCCTATTTCGTCCTGCACTATAATAACGCCGAGGACTTGGCCCTGAGTTGTTCATGGAATCATTTAAGCCTGGGGTTGATCTCACAGAATTGGTAACATCAGCTGAACTGCTTCCTCCTGTACCGGCCATTACCCATTCAATATCAGCACCTCGTGGACTACTTTGTCCCCTTACAGTTCCTGAAGAAGGTACTGGTATAGCAAACTCTACCAATCCATCACTGTTCAACCTTGGGAGCTGTCTGCGAGCCAGTCTTGCTTGCACCGCAGCCATAACCCCATCTCCTCCCCTTGTCAATTCCACCTTGTCGACAGCAGATACAATTGGACTTAGATGACCTGGTCCCATTGCTTGTGCAATGACGGCAAAGGCTTCAAGGGCTGCTTGTCTAACCTTTCTTTTATTGTCAGTGAGTGCTGGTGCAATGGCATTAGTTAGTTCGGGAAGATCAAAGTCTGAACGCGGGAAAGTCAATAAAGCAGCAATCACAACATTGAGTGTTTCTTCTCGCACTTTAGATTTTGGGTGCTGAAGACTTGCCGTCAAGACATTCAGCACAGGTTTAGGGGAAAGAATCTGCATAAGTTGCATCAATACTTTCATATTCTCCTGGCGAATAACAATCTTATTGTCTCCAAGTTTATTTGTTAAAGTATTTACCAGAGGTTTCAGAAATGGCTTTGCATTTTGACCAAGTTTTGAAATTAAAAGACCAATAATTTGAAGGCTTGTTACAGTAATCTTGAAATTAATATCATCTAAGAAATCAAGTAATAACCCAAATAGAGATGCTAGATGAGGTAATACTGGAGTAGTGTCACCAAGGTAACCCATAACAGTTTTTAATTCCTCTATTCCTTGTGCTCTAACCCTCCAGTTACTTTGATCTCTGAGTTTAGCTATAACAGAATGAGGTACAAAACCGTACGCCAGTTCATCATTATTAAACCTAATATTTTCCCTTCCAGAGTATCCTTTTGTCACAGCAATCGTGTGTCCTCGATCAAAATGATGTTTTTCACCGTTTAGATGGTCCTCACTTGTCCCCAACACTCCATTAGTATCCAAATGGCTTGCACTCTTCGCCTTCCTTAAGTTTATTTCCACATCTTCACGGTAAAAACGACCCCATTTCTGTATTGCTTCTGAGCATATCTTCTGTTGGTTACTTGGCAATCGCCTGAGATAGTCATTAAATTTTTCTTCGCCGACAACATTTCTTATCCTATCTAGTGAGAGAACCGTAGGTTCTGGTCGAGACGAGCCCTCTAGTATTCCTACAAGTGCTTTAGTAAGTACAAATAAATCCTCGTGGGCAAGGTTTGGAGTAATGAGAATCGGCAAGGCTACGAGACTTTCCGTTCTAGTTCTTTTATCTTCACTCTCTAAGCCATGCTCAATGATAGCGTTGAAAACAGCACCAACATTAGTAGAATTTTTCATGTAAACGTGGAGAGTTTGTATGGCGGATTTCTTTACAGTCACCGTATGGTTCCCGAGGTTGGACACTAACTGTGGAAGTATTAGGGTCATGCAGTTGTCTAGATCTGTACCAAACTCAGGGATGATCTCTGATATAAACTCGATGCATCGTAGACGAAAGTTAGGATCGCTGTCGCACAGTGAACTCTGAAAAACATGAAATAATCCATGACGATCTTCAAACACCAATCGTCCTCCGTTGCGACGAACGCTAGCTCTCAAATCGTCAATAACAACAGCCCTAACAGCCGGGTTAGTCTTATCTACTAGCCTGGATAATACTTCATTTTCATCCATAGTTTGTGGATAGAGTTCATCAGGCTGAGTGATCATGGATGAAGGGAATAATAATGGCTTGGCAACACGATCACTTGCCATCCAAAGAAAGCCATGTTGGATCGTTAAAAAACCACTAAACCAAACCACAGTAACACAACCATCAAATATCCTTTAACTACTAATCCTGCTTGCTCCTCGTTCAGGTTCTCAGTTGCCCGCAGCTCTTGTTGAAGCTGTCGAGCAGGAATTCATTGAAAAATAGGAAACTAAAAACAAGTAACTAAGACTTTTGTGTCAAAATTCCATAAACTTTGCACTGCCGACACGACTGATGTCCCGGATGACAGGCAACAAACACGACAATACCTAGTCACCAGGGAGGGGAGGGAAAATTTTTTTTGTCTGGTTCTCACTTTTTACTAGAAATGTTAAAAATACATAGCAAAAATATCCTGAGGTTAAATTAATCAACAAAATAATCAAAAGAGGCCTAGAAAATACAGAAAGCTTACTTTAACTGGATTCATACCACTGGAGCTTTTCCAATAGACAATAGAAAAATTACTGAATTGCGGACTGAAAATGACTGACAAAATCTACGGGCAGAAACCCTGACGGCCGTAAAAACAGGTAATTAAAAACAAAATGTCTTTCGAATTCTTCTACTGAATTGAGTACGAGTAAACGCTCGTGGAACAAGCTAGTCGAAAGCTTTGTGGTAGACTTATCTACGGTGCATGCGTGATCGGCTACGGTATACTAGTTGCTTCTGTTCCAGCTAGGGAAAGTCTGCACTTAACTGATCGCTTTGACTGAATTCATCGATATGTGTAAAGTAAAACGCCTAAAGGACCACACGTATGGTTTTGAAAATAAATGAAAGGAGTGTTTACAGAAAACTGAAAAAAAAAGGTCGTTAACCGGATCCGGAGGGACAGCATAAAGAACCGAATTCAAGAGGTGAGACACCCTGAGATGAGATGTTGTTGTTAGGTTGTGCCTTGTTGGTTTTGTTGTTATATATTTTTCAGTCTTTTTCGATTCGTTACCCGACGGGTTACCTGTCTCATACACAAAATAAAAATAAAGTTCAGCTATCCAACTGAGTAGAGGAAAGATGGCGGTATGGAGTCACGTTGTCATGGTAATGCTGACGTAAACTTTCTGGTCACGAATAGCTCCCAAATTAGTTTATCTCTGTTTGATTTTTGATTATCGTCAGCGATTTGCACTCTAACTTTGATATCTACTACACGAACGCTACGGCAAACAAGATTATTTATAATTAGCTGGTTGCGTGCGTATTTCACTCACCAGTATCCGGAAAAGAAAGCTAAGAAAGAAAAAAAGAGAAAGAAAGAAAGAAGGGATAGAAGGAAGGATAGAAGGAAACGTTGTACTTTAAATTTTTTGCGTTGCTTTTTCAAAACTTATTCGGCATTTAGTGGCCAAAAACATAAATTTTAATTACAGGGAAGCTGTTACAGTTTTAATAGGTCATTGTTCTAAAATCGTTTACTGAGATATTACGCGCACACTGATTGGTCGATAACCGTGCGTGATTACAGTACAAGCACAGATGACGTCACAGAATCTTACGTGAACTTTAATTGGTTAAAATCAGTCTAAAAAATAAGACGTCAGAATGTGGAGATAGATAACAACAGTATGCTACTCGATCGACTTCAATTCGTCTCGTGGCGCAAATATACTTTTTTGGCGCACGTCATCTGGGCATCTTTTTCGTTAATTTTATAATTTTTCTTTATACCCGATAGAAATCATTATAGAGCACGGTCTCTTGCTGATACTGCCGAATTGCACTTTAATGGCTATAAACGTTAAAGAAACAATTTTTTTTTCTTTATACCCGATAGAAATCATTATACAGCACGGTCTCTTGCTGATACTGCCGAATTGCACTTTAATGGCTATAAACGTTAAATAAACAAAGAGCATGATCTGATCTTGTGTGTTCGCCTTTAATGGATTTTTTCAGTTTTGTAAGAAAATGGTTTTAAATATAATGGAGTGGGTTTTCGTAGACGAAAATCGATCTATCAAGCCAGGAGAGCAAAGATCAATGCAATCAGCAAATTATGTATCTGAATACAATCACAAACTAAGTGCTTCAAAAATGCCGTTATAAATTTACGTTGTCAACTGTTTGAAGGTTTTAGTGAGAATTAACCCCACCACGAGTAGAATTGTTTATTCTGGGAAAAAGTGGCAGACTTCAGTATTCTATGTGAAACATCGGACCTTCATTTGCGGCCATGAAATGCGACATAACCCACGTCAAGAAACAGGATGGCGAATTAAACACCCAAACGAAGCCGAATCTATTTCATTCGGGTTTCTTTTTCTTTTTATATAACCTCTTTTTATCACTATTATTTTATTTTTCACCGCTAGTTTGAACATGCTCTGTCTCTCACTGAATTTTCTCCTTGCCATTATTAAGTTCATTATTTCAACTGTTTATATTTATTTATCTATTATTTGTATTTTATGTACTCAGTGGAAGTTGAATAAATAAATGAAATAAAAATATGTCGCGGGTGCAAATATATGCTGCCTAATTTCACTCAAGTTTTATCTATAGCTGACTTTTGCATTGATTGTGTCATTTTTGGTTCTTTTCTTTTCTTTTCTTTTCTTTTCTTTAAATTTACTTCAATAAATTTTAATGATATTAAAATATTAATTACTTTGTGCGTTTCGTTTAGATGATACTTACTGTTCAAAGAGTAAAAAAAGGAAGAATTAAGAAGATTGTTCCTGCAAATCCAAGGAACGATCGCCATTTGTTTTATGCACTCACGATTAAGATTGCCAAAATAGATCGCTGGTTCTTTATCTATAATATTGCAAGGACTTCTCTGTCTCTGACCCCCATTCCTTTCCTTTCCCAGCTACAATCACTGCCAGAATTGTTGGAACGATTGGCTTTTAGACGCGCGTACGCAATGGATCTCTTCACGAACTATAGATCCTTCCACACCCCTTTTACAAAGAAGGTCTAGTACCTACTTTGAAATCAATTGGACAGACCTTGATCTGACCGGCAACTTGTGTAGGGGGTCGGGGGATCCAATAATGGTGGCACTAGAGTGAATAAGATTGAATAATGTAAAAAAAGTTCTTAATTACACATCGTGCCAACAAATATTGGCAACGATTGTCCTTGTATTCAGTTCAAAAACGCTGAATTGCAAATTAAATGAATTCTCGATCATTAGTCGTAAAGCAGCACTGGTGATATTAAACTGCTTATCATAGTTAGGGGAAAATTACTAGTATTTTTTTTCCCTGTCAGTTCATTTTTCAGAGTGATCATTAGTACTGTCATTTTAGAAACGCACGTAATTTAGAACAAGTTTATCTATACTGATTGAAATGAACTGCGCGCCTTTTTGAAGAAAGGAATTCTCAGGAAATCGTTTAAATCCAGAGTAAATCGAGAGAATCCGGTTCCATTAGACATGTCAATTGCATTAGTTTTTGCAGATCTCAACTTTAATTGCATCCTAATTGTACGTACGTGATGGATCTGAAGAGAATCTGTCTTGTTGGGAACAATAGACTAATTGAATTATGGCAGTGGAAAGAATAAATATACTTTAGTTTTTCAGTGCATGGAAAAATGAATTTTTAGAGGAAAATTTTATACATCAGAATTTGTGATAGCCTCTGTAAGATAGTTATAGAATCTTATCCAAGAAACAACAAACAAACAAACAAACAAACAAACGAACGAACGAACAAACAAACAGACAGACAGACAGACAGACAGACAAACAGATAGACAGACAGACAAACAGACAGACAAACAAACAAACAAACAAACGAATGAACGAACAAACAGACAGACCATAAAAACGAACAGACAGACGGACAGACAGACAGACAGACAAACAAACAAACAATCAAATAAATGAACAAACAGACCAAGACAGACACACACACAGAAAACAAACAAACAAACAAACGAACAAACAGGCAAACAAACAAACAAACAAAATCCAAGACTGAATCGATCAGTGCAATAAATTTCAATTTCCGGCAAAATGAATAAAAAAACCGATTCAGTTTTACAGATTAATTGTGTATATTTGTAAATCTACCTCTTTTCTTGTGGAGTTCATACTCTTCAGTTTCCCCGCCACCTGCACTCTACAACTGAAGTTTAAACTTGAGACGGAGAATTACTCACACATTTGGCCACAAAATTTGTTCTTGCGTAAGATATGTTAAGCGTCAGTGAATCAGCAAGACAATTGCAGCATTACGGTTGTTTTTCAGAAACGTGCTCAGTTTTCGACGATGTCCTGTTGACCGAGACACCCACGCAGGCGCAACTTTCGCAACCGCTTATTAAGCTTCCGCGGTAAAATAATTATAAACGACTGTTTTACTCATATCATACTAATTACTATGATAGTAAATTGAAGTACTCCAAGCAATAGTTCACCATTGAAAGTTGAAAGACTGTTGAGCGTTTTTCCGGTTAGCTCTTCGCTGATTGTGCGAGATTTTTCAAGCTTTGTCTCTGAAACTTCAACTCCACTAATTAGGTAATCAGTTAAGCAGTGCGACTTCCATATTTTGAACTGGTGAGTAAGAACATCCTATAGTTTAATTTTGATGTTTTTCGAGTTTTTGTCTCAAACTTCAACTTCACTAATTAGGTAATCAGTTATAAACAAGAAATTGTCTATCAAAAAATTGTCAAAAAAATTTCTTCAATATTTGCCCATATCTCCACATTTGTGGAGAACTATAAAATCTCATTTGCTTGACTCCTTGTCTAGGAAGTCTATAAATTGGGACTTTATTGAAAGTTAATTCGCCTTTTTGGCATGAAACTCGGCTAAAATTAAACAGGTGAAATTACTAATTGAACGATCCTATGTCCTTTGTAAATTCTCCATAGTGCAAAAATGGAACAGTTGTCATGGTGACTGATATTTTTGGCGCAGGTTGGAGTGCCAGGTTGAACTCATTACACATAAATAATGCGCATTACAGGCGATCATCAGGCAAGTAGATCTGATCACAGTTTTATTTCAGTGGAAATCGCCGCACCGGCCGTAACTTTAATTAATTCTCATCGACTCGTGGGTATTATCAGGGCTCTCCATTCACATGCGTGCAAAACGACTGTTTTTTTAGGATTTGGGATTCCTGTGGAAAAATCAAGGACGCACGAAAATTGGAGCCAAGCAAAAACGACTTCCTTACCCCACCCCTTGCTTTTCAGGCCCAAATGTCACGTTCTCTAAACAAAAAAACGCTTGCTTTCCAGGCTAATTGGCCACACCGTATGTTTCTCACCATCGGTTTCCCACTCGCTGATTAATGAGCTGTAAATGGTAGTTTGTTACCAACAAGAGACTAAGACTAAAATAGCTACGACTATAATGACAAGGGGTTTTCCCACTTACCGGGGTCTCCCCGAATACGTAATATGATATCTCCGATGGGCAGCGCCTTATGAGTAGTTCAACCTGCCGAGTGAACGGCCAAATGGCATCTGGTTTACAATTCAACTCCAAGTGGTTTTACTATAGCGCGGTATACGTAGTTCAACTTCGACAATTAGAAAACACAGTTTTTTTACCACAATCAATAATCAGTTTCTCGCTTTCTGATTGGTCGAGAACTGTGGTAAATAAGAGTCCATACCAACGATTTGCGTCATCGTTCTGATAAAACAAACAGTTCAGTTGGTCGGTGCTGTTTCTTAACTGAGGGGGTTCCCCTAAGTAGCAATTGTTTATCGCAATGTAGTCGTCAACCAAAGCCATTTCATTCTAAAGGGATTTTCCCTCGACCTTTACCAAAAGTCTCAGTTCTTGTAATAATAACATTCATGTAATAATAACGCCTTGATAATCGGATATCAGGGTATCCAATCGTTGCGCGCTATCCATCTAGTTTAAAGGGACTTTCCCTTAGTCACAGTATGTATTTTCATATATTGGTCCAGTCAGCCAATCATATAATTTCTTGCCTCGATCTGATAAATATTCAAGTTATTATTTTGCTTACAGTGAAAATGTAAAGTGAAACTTCATGGAAGACGGGTTAGCTTTTCGCTGATTGTGCGACGTTAATTTTTCAATTAATGATGATCGAATTGTTATTGTTATGCTGGGGCATTGCTCAAAATTGAAGGACATTCTTACTCGCCAGCTCAAAATATGAAAGAGAGAAGCAGAGCTTTCGACGCTCATCCAGGAGTCTCTGTCAATGCCAAGATATAGATTTTGACGCGCAACCGCGTTATGGAGGCTAAACTGTATGACTACTTCTCTCATTCATATTTTGAGCTTGTGAGTAAGAACATCCTTCAATTTTGAGGATTTCAAGTTTTGTCTCAAATCAACTACACCAATTAAGTAATCAGTCAACAAGAAATTGTATATTTGGTGCATGTGGAAGAAGTAAAAGTAGAAATTCACTTCAATTTTTCATTTCTCGGTCTGTACAAGAACTCATAAAATGTCATTCATTTCACTCGATTGTGTAGAAAGTCATCTGTAAAGAAACTATAAAAATACTAAGGAAAGAATCGAATAAGTGAAATAACTGAATTGAACGACCCTATGTCGCCCTATCATAAATGATTGAAAACGCATAAATGGAACATTGACTAGCG
Source organism: Telmatactis stephensoni (assembly GCA_029948255.1). NCBI lineage: Eukaryota > Metazoa > Cnidaria > Anthozoa > Actiniaria > Isophelliidae > Telmatactis > Telmatactis stephensoni. The sequence continues at coordinate 78,451 of JALIZF010001362.1, read as the reverse complement.
CTATGCAGAAACCGCGCTATGTTATTTGCAGGCTAGGTGAATACAAATTTGTAAACAATTAATTCAGTTAATAAACTTGAACTTTGTCATGGGAAATGATGTTTTTGGAGCATGTTGGAGTGACTGCAGGTTCAAGTAATTATATGTAAATAATGCACAGTACAGGCGTTTATCAGGCCAGTAGATCGGAGCGTATTTTTTCTTTTCATTTGGAATATATCGACGCACCTTAATTTATTTTTCCACCTTTATTTTCTTGTTGTTCTTGTTGTTACGTATATAAGCGTCCCGTCCGTTATTAACTCCCCTCTTTTTTCTCGTTTTCTTTCTTTTCAAGGCTTTTTTTCTCTTTTTAATCCAAGTGTCTCTGTCACAAATTTTCCCTTTTCACCTTAAATCGTTAAAATTTACCAAGTCTGAAGCTGATGCAAAATAATGAGGTTAAATTCGGCGGGGAAGAACTTGGGGATAACCTTCCCCTATGTCCGGACCTCGACATATATGCTTTTGGTGTAATATTTATACCAGAACATTGATTGCAATCTATACGTGTGGGACTGATTTCTCTTTGCACGAATAGGTTCTGATGATTTTGCGCATGACATTTAAATGCTATAACAAACCAGTTCAGTTTGTAGGTGCTCAGTCCTTAACTGAGGGGGTTCCCCTAAGTTGCTTATCGCAATGTAGTCGTCAACCAAAGCCATTTCAATCTAAGGGGATTTTCCCTCGATCTTTACCAAAAGCCTCAGTTCTTGTAATAATAACATTCGTGATAATCGGATATCAGAGTGTCCAATCGTTGAGCACTATTTAAGGGGAATTCCCCTAGTAATAGTTTATATGTTGATTGGTCAAGTCAGCCAATCATATCAATTCGTTGCCTCTGATAAATATTCAAGTTATTATTTTGCTTACAGTGAAAATGCCAAGTGAAACTTCATGGAAGACGGGTTAGCTTTTCGCTGATTGTGCGACGTTTTTCAATTAATGAAGAGTGGAGATTCTTATGCTGGAACATTGCTCAAAATTGAAGGACATTCTTGCTCGTCAGCTTAAATATGAAAGAGAGAAGCAGAGCTTTCGACGCCCATCCAGGAGTCTTTGTCAATGCCAAGATAGATTTTGACGCGCAGCCACGTTTGGCGAGACTAAGCTGTACGACTACCTCTCTCATTCATATTTTGAGCTTGTGAGTAAGAACATCTATCAGTTTTGAGGATTTCAAGTTTCGGTCGCAAATCAACTTCACTATTTAGGTAATCAATCAACCAGAAATTGTCTATTTGGTAATATGTGAATGAAGAGTGTAGAAATTATATTCACTTCAATTTTTTTATTTCTCCACGTCTGTGCAATATAACTATAAAATCTCATTCGTTTCACCTGTGTAGAAATTAAAGTCATCTGGGAAGAAACTAAGAAGATACTAAGAAAAGAATCGAACAAGTAAAAGTAACTAAATTGAGCGACTCTATGTCCTTTTAATTTCAAGTTACCCAAAACGCATATATGGAACGTATGCCATGGTGAACTAGAGAATTGATGATGTTTTTGGCGCAGGTTGGAGTGACAGCAGGTTGAACTAATTAAGTATAATTATAAAATAACTATGATATAACGCGCGCTCTGATTGGCCAGAGGATGTGTGTCGCGCGTTCTCTATGAGAACACAGCACACGCGCGCACATTTTCAAACTTCTCCAACGAAAAAAGAAAATAAAACTTCAATATGTATTTTATAAAAGAAATAGAAAACTCGGCAGCAGTGCTATGTTGAGTTATAGAAGCACTTGGGAATTGTAAGAAGACTCGAGAAGTGTTGAGAAGCACTCGGCGTCCTAACACTTCTCTCGTCTTCTTACAATTCCCGCGTTCTTCTATAACTCAACATAGCACGCTGCCGTCAGTTTTCTATTTCTACAATAATGCACAGTACAGGCGTTCATCAGGCAAGTAGATCGTAGCATTTCAGTGGGAATTGACGCACCTTAACATATTTTTTCTCCACACCTATTTTCTTGTTGTTCTTGTTATGTCTGTAAGCGTTCTGTCCATTTTTAACTCCCCTCTTTTCTTCCGTTTTCTTTCTTTTCAAAGCTTTTTTCTTTTTTTCCATACATGCAACTCTGTCACAAATTTTATCTTTTCACCTTAAAAGCGTTAAAATTTACCAATTCTCAAGTTAAAAGGAAAATAATGAGGTCAAGTTGGGCGGGGAAGAACTTGGGGGATAACCTTCCCCTAGGTCCGGACCTCGACATATATACTTTTGGTGTAATATTTATACCAGAACATCGATTGCAAGTCTTTACGTGTGGGACTGATTTCCCTTTGCACAGATAGGTTCTGATGATTTTGCGCATGACATTTAAATGTTATAACAAGCTAGTTCAATTGGTGCTGTTTCTTAAGTGAGGGGGTTTCCCTAAGTAGCATTTGTTTATCGCAATGCAGTTGTCAATTAATGTTTTCTTTCTAAATGACCAGTTTCCCACGACCATTACCAAAATCCTCGGTTCTTGAAATAAACTTTGTGAGTCATGGTAATGATCGGTAATAATCGTATATTAGAATATCCAATTGTTGCGCGCCATCCAGCTAATTAAACGGGATTTCCCCTTACGTCCGGGCAGCCAATCATATCACTTCGTTGCTTCTGATAAATATTCAAGGGTATTATTTTGCCTACAGTTCAAATGGAAAGTGAAACTTCATGGGAGACTGATATGAATTAAGTTTCACCATATACAGAGGTTTTAATTTTTTTGCTTGTATTTGTTATTTCAATAACACCAGGAATAGAAATAATGGTTGACATTAGGTGGTTAGGTTTGGGCTTAGAGATTATATAGCGTTCTGGTTAGGTTTTTCTCCCTCTTTTGATCAATATTTATTTTTATATTTTTATTATTGTTTTTGGTTTTAACGGAATACAAGGGGGAAGGTAAGACGAGGCGTGAAATGAAGACAACCGAGAAGAGAGGAATGAATCTTTACTTAATCTTTATTGTTTCTTATTTAAGTTCTTGGCATAATTATCTATTTATATATTGATAAATATTGAGCTTCGACTTCCTTCTTCAAGGCTTATTACCATTTTTCATGGCTTTCCTTTCGCTTTTATAAATGATTGTTACTTGCGTTACAACGTACATTTTGATTGAAAGGGGATTCCCCTAATTTACAATTCAAATTTGCTGTTTTCAAGTTTGGCGTCCGTCACGGCAGACACAATTTGATACAATAGATCTACTTAGTTGTTGAATTTCGCCGAGATTTTCTCATTCCCTTGGGATTTACCTACGATTTTTTCTAATTAAAGCTAAGGGTTGAATTCAAAAGCGAAATCTGTAGAGACTTATCGCCCTGAATTGACAAAAGCATTGTCACGCGATGTACTATAGCTGTAAACGCTGTTGCAATTTATATTTCATCTAAGAAATGGTATTCTTTTCCTATTTCTATTTCTTATTTCCTCCATTTAAGGCCTAGTTCTCAAACATTCGTACCAGCCAAATTTACTGTATCAAATTTTCTTGCAACAGTATTGCAAGGTGAATTAGATAGAACGACACATGCGAAAGTGGAGTGATTGCAATAGCCCGTGAAGTAGTTAGTAGATTAATAGACACTAGTAGACTGTTTCCATTTTACTTTCCACGTTATTTTCTTTATTTGACTATTTTCCTTTCGAATTTTTACACACTAACATTCAATTTTGATTGCAAGTCACTGTACTGACGTTTGAACTAGATTAGTGTCGATGTACCAGTTTGTAATATTTCTTTTGTTCAGATCAGTGGTGAACGTTTATTTCATTTCGACGTGGAAATTCTGGTAACTCTTCTTCGAAAATACAATTTCTTTAGCCTAAAAAAGATATCGTGAGGTCAATTTTGGGCGGAGAAGAAATCGTGGGGTAACCTTCTCCTAGGTCCGGACCTCGATATGTTATAGTATTGGCTAACTACTTATACCAGAAAAACAAATTTCATCTATACGTGTGGGACCCGATTTTCTCTGCTATGAAAATCATACGTTCTCGCGCATGACATTTAGGTTATAATCGGATTGTAGCCAATCGATACGGTTTTTGTAAAGTGGGGGTCCCCTTATGCAGATTAGTTGATACGTCATGTTTGGGTTAGTCTTCCCCTCCCCCTCCCCTGACAGGCTTAGGCAGGCTATGTCTTGGTCGACTATTTAGGTCAGCTATTGTCTACAGCACGCCATTTCTTTAGCGGACTAAATGATCACTACATCGAGTGAATCAAATGAAACCTAATGGTCTCTTGATGAAACAAACCGGAAATCTGCATCTGGTACCTTCAAATATTTAGTAATCACTTGGATTTACTAATATTTCTATATTTCTTACATATTAGTCAGATCAACGGAACACAAACCGGAAATCTATATTTGGTACTTAGCAACTTACCCGAATTTTACTAGTATTTGTGTATTTCATTATCTATATTCTAGCTTATGTAAACGTCTTCAGAATTAAGAAACAAACGTATAGGAAATCTTCACTGTAAAGAGAACTATATAGAGGAACTATCGTGAAAACATTTTTGACACGAGCCGCGTATATAGATAGGTTTTGGATCTCTTTCTTTCTAAACACAGTAAACATTAAAAACAAATCAAGTTGTCTTTCGACAGAGAAGCAAAAATTGTAGAAAAAAATTGAGGTCAAGTGGGTAGGAGAGGGAAATGTGGAAATCTATTGGATAACCCTTTCCAGTCCGGACCTCGAAAGTACAATTATTCGATTTGCTATTTATACCCGAAATTCAAAGTGTATCTACACATGTGGGACTAGGCAAGATCCAGGTGATTCTGTTGGCGCATGATCAGTAAAACACAGCGAACGTGCTACTGCCTATACCTGTTCTTTCTTCAAAACTACAATTAACATTGCTCGAAAACAATCTGTTTAGTCTAAAAATAGGAAAATAAATCAATTTTTCACGTTTAAGTTTTATATTTTGATTTTGTATTTCCTTGTGATACTACATATTAATGAAGGTGGTGGGTGGCCACGTCACGCTCGATGACAACCAGCTATCATAGGCCAGGCTATCAATAATTCCTAAGTTAGTCTTGAATGTTTTTGTAAATAATATTGGTCGTATTTTTACTCTTACAGCGGTTAAAAACAGGAAATATCGGTCACTACATCTATTATATTACTTGTAATCACTGTCGAATTTTTTTATACTCGTTGCTAAAGCTAAATAAATTATATTCGTCGGTCTAGGCCTGTCTGTCTGTTTAATTCTTTTCTGACCCTTTTCTTATTGTATCTTTAAACCCCAACGCTGCCAAAACTCATTACTCGTTAGTTTCCGTTTGTACGTCCGCCCGTCCGTCCGTCTGTCTGTCTGTCTGTCTGTCTGTCTCAGTCAGTCAGTCTGTCTGTCTGTCTGTCTGTCTGTCTGTCTGTCTGCCTGTCAGTCAGTCAGCCAGCCAGCCAGTCAGTCAGTCAGTCAGTCAGTCAGTCAGTCAGTCAGTCAGTCAGTCAGTCAGTCAGTCTCTTTGTTTGCTTATAACGGCTTCTGCTTGACAGCTATAAATACGTTCCGCCGGAGGGAAGCTAATGAAAATATATGGTATCAAATACATGCAATAATGTCTTACGATTATTTAGATATAAAAATTATAAATCCTCATTGTTATGCAATAGCAAACAGAAACAAATAAAATTGGAAATTTAAAAAAACTAGACGCATAACTGCGTGAACTCGGGCTTCTCTTTGAACGTTGCGATTTATCTCTGTTAGCTAAACGTTTGAAATAATTAAAACTCAAATAACATTGTCCTCTGGAAAAGTTGCATCATATGAGTATAAGCCATTGCAATTTTAAAGACACACACCGTGTGTGACCGAGGGAGCGTTGCGTGACGAGGTTTATAAACACGGCTGCGAGGGAGACTACTGGAGACATTGTTCCAAGCCATCCTGTCAACATCATATTCCCTGGCTATAAACAAACTTTCCCTTAGAGTGGAAACGGTAAATCCGTGAAATACTATTTTTCCAATGATCGCAAAAATGTACCTTTGAGGACTTGGGTGTATTTGAACGTATTACCTTATAAGCAAACTGTCTGAGCTTTCTACTTTTATTGTTAAGGCTTTTTAGAGTTCGCATTGGTATTCTGCTCGGTTCACGATCACGTTATAAAAACACTCTACCCTGAGTACTTAGCTTATAAACATGTCTGTAATTATAATAAACATACTATGAATATAAACGAGATCTAGCATTCTTTGTATTGATACAATTACGTTCAAATCATATAGCTTTATCTAAGTTATTACAATCATTGGGCGATGAATTCACCGAATAGTTTCGCAATAAACATCAAGCCTTGCTATAACAAAGAAATCAAACACTCACTTTAATTAATAAGCTTAATAAAAAATACCTAACGTGATAGAATTGAGCATTGGGAACGTGGTTCTAGTTTGACACTTCTTCAGTGCATCTTCTTCATTTACAGTCTTTGTCTGATTCTCCTTTGTTTGTTCGTCGCTGAAACTATGTTGAGATTTAACAATAATGGTCCTTTGTGCTGTCATAGTTCACATAAGATTGAGAAGTTGTTTCAAAATAGCTTGTTTAAGTTTAGCTTGGTTCACTATAAAATGATCACTCGTAAATGTTCTCTCGTATAGAAGTTCGCGGTCTCTCATAAGGTTCGACTCGTTTCGAAAACGCTCGACATCTTTTAGTGTGGGTCTACCGCGAATAGTGTGCATCTGTAAGTGCTTTAAGCTTACCTCACATCATTTATAAACCAAGAAGCTAAGCGAAAGCGAAGGGAATCGAAGCCTTCAAAGCTGTTAAACTTTGACCACGAGCAAAGTTATTGATCACGTGAAATGTATCGATCACGTGATAGCTACTGACCACGTGACTGCTTTTTGTGGTCGAAGACAAATAACGAAGGGCAATTTATACCTCGGGCATTCCACAGGAAGCCCGAGTAATCAGGGAAATCGTAAATATGGCGGATCGGAAAACATTGATCGATCGATCGCGACAAGTTGAATGCACAATAGAGTAGTTTTCGTATGAGTGTGAAACGGACCGTGCCGTGTCCGTGTCAGTGCCGTGATGTCTATCAAAACATTTGAAATTCCTGCCGTAACCGTGCCGTGCCGTGACCGTGTCGTTTTCATAGTCATACGAAATCTGCTCTATAGTGAAAGACATTAGCTACATAATTGCAGTAAGACCATTTTTTTTTCAGAGTTTGCCGACTCCCTCGCATGAGCCTCGATCTAATGCTTACCACAGGAAACCCGCAGTAGATACGCACACAGTGAGTGAATACGAATTTTATTACCTACTTTTTGAACCCGAAGAGCGTTCTTAAAATTTTGGAACCGTTCTCGAATCTTTTTGTGTTACTTTAAGATGTGCTTCTCGCATTCTGCGTATCTAGCTTGAAGTGGTAAACAGCTGATTAGGCCGCAGTAGCACAGCAGTACCATACTAATATATAATATCAGTGGGAAGAATACTTACCCACCATACACTCCAGGTGGCCAACACAGTTGAGCTACAACACTCAAGCAACTGCTATGGATCCACATGGGCTTAGGGGCACCTCGCACACGCAAGCAGGAGACCGCTGGCCAGGACGGCTCAATTTTTTCATTTACGCACATTTTTAAAAAGATTTCTTTTCTTTTTTATTATTAAATTTTTTATCATTTCCCAAATGTATATCACACAGGAGTGTTCCTCCTCCTCCATTGGCCCAATTCATAGCGGAGCTCCCATCGAGTTGATTAACCCATGTGTAACCCATCGAGTTGATTTTTCATGGACGCACAGGGAGCCCAACGGCTGTACGTCGCGATGCTGATTAGCTGATTGATTTTTGGCGCCAACTTGACGCGCGACGCGCGCTGACACTTTGAAAACTGAAAATTTACAAGTTTCCTTGCAGTTTTAACTTGCAAAACTTCAAAACCTGGTAAAAATTGAGCGATTTTCATGATCATTAATCTGTGCCAATCTTGACGGGTTAAAGCGGAAAAAGCGTACGTTTAATTGAATTTTTTTTCGGGCCCGGTGTCGTTTCAAAAACTGCTCGAAAGACGAAGGACACAGAGAACATTTTCAAAGTTGGACGACTTTTTAGTTGGATTCATAACTTCAAAAAACTTCTCGTAATGAATGAGTCATTGAGGATTGTGTATTCTTCGTTTCGTGAAGATGCCTTTAGTAAAGCTGCTTAAACTGATCTAGCCGAAGTTGGAGCGTGAAACAAGGACTATGCTTCTAAAGACAACAAGGACAGCACTTCAAGGTAAAGACCCTGGCCAGAAAATGATGTCAAAAAGTCTCTTGTACATATATTTGATCATTTATCTTTTATTTGGGATTGATGACTTACAAAAAAATACGTTTATGCACTTGTCATCGGCTTCCACGAAAATTTACAGGAAAAAAAGTAGAAATTTTGCATAAAAAAAGCTTAAGCTTAATTCCTTGTTTTCTTGTTATGTCAAGTAGCTTTTTATAATCACAAACAACAACAACGACAACAACAAAAACAACCACAAAAAAAAAAAAAAAAAAAAAAAAAAAAAAAAAAAAAAAAAGATGTCACAATATAGTGAAGACAGACAAATCAAGATATGTTGTTCTGCAATATCTGGCAGGATGTTGAAAAGGTTTAATTACTTGTATCAACTTAAAAAAAGGTTTTGGAGATTTTTCTTTTCTATTTCTGAGAATTATGAACCACTACAAAGTCAAGTATGAAATCTGACAGTAAATCTGAATATTAAAATATACTAATAATATATGGTCACTGAGCTTGCAAGTTAGAGTATGAAATGGGAGCTCTGCTATTAGGTAGTAGTTGTTGTAAGTTGTTTTATAATTTCATCTTAAGTCATGATTAGTGTAACCTGGAAGAGAGAATTCTTGTTTCATGTAAAGACAACTATTTATCTGTGTCATTCTATTCTACATAGTACAAAAACAAGAAAAATCTAAATACAATGTTGTGCAATGTCCAGTTTAATTGAAGGATGGTTCAGTATTTATGTGAATGAAATCAGTTTGAGGGATTTTTGCATTCTATTTCTGAGAATTATGAACCACCATTACTAAGTCAATTATAAAATCTGACTGAATCTGAATAAATAAATATCACTGTAATAAAGGTGACTGAGCTTGAAAGCCTTATAATTCTCAGGAGACTGAAGGGCTAGAGTCTTTTCAAACTCTAAAGCAAATGCTATAAAGCTTGATCTACAATCTTTATTTTAACTTTTTCAACAAAATGCAATCTATTACCACAGGAAGCCCAATTCATTTGAATCACAAATGTCAAAAACAAAATATTTAAAATTATTATTATTTATTTAAATGAGAGTTCCACTATTAGTTAGTACCTAATTTTTATATTACTAGTGATGAAAGCTGGGAGCAGAAACCGGTGAAAGCTATAGACCATCAGGCATTTTTTTCAGATGACTTATTACTTGTCTACGCGACTAAATTCGTCTGCACCTTTTGTATTGACCCTGAGTTTAATACTAGCAGCTCGAAGTATACGTCTGGACGAATTAGACGAATTTTTGTCAATATATTTTGATGCAAAATAAATAAATAAATAAATGAAATGAAATAAAATGAAACAAACAAAACAAAATAAGATAAAACGAAATGAAATGAAATAAATGAAATAAAAATAGCAGATTTGAAGTTTTCTGCTGGCCCTCTGCTGTGTCGATAGATACTCAAATAATTTGATTCCTGGTTAAAATTGGGCCCATACGCCAAACCGTAGCAACATGCACGGATTACGGCAACGGCTCCAAGTGCCAGATTAAGAGCACTGATTTCTTTTTCTGATTTATTTGCTCTTTACAACTTGTTGTGAAGCTGATTGAGAGGATTTGGATTAACTTATTAACGGATGCGTACCGTTTACGTAACGTGGTAACGGGTCACGCTGTAGTAGTTCGTTACGTACGATAATCCGTTGAGCAGTGTTCAGTAGGCAGCAAATCAGGTAGTAAGCAAATCAAACAAAAAGAAAAAAAATTAAAAATTAAAGTAGGATAAGTAGCAATTTATTGACTTATAATGACGAAGTCTAATGGCTCAGAAAACCACCAATATATGTCCTAGTGCCCTTAGCTCAACATTTCTATTTTTCTCTGTAACGTCAAGTCGTCCCACGTCGGTCTCATGCTGTAACGAACACATAACAATGTTACGTAGTACGGTGCTGCGTGACACGTTACGCACGTAAAAAATGTCTTTTTATTGTACGTGTTTACGTCCACAGTAATCCGTAATGATTTTGAAAACGTATCTTGTTTTCTCTGTTTTCGCAACTTAGACAAACGAAAAACGCGCCGTTTTAGTCTAGACGAGAAGCTTATCCGTAGCAAAAAAGATGCGTTTTTAAGGTAATTCCGTAGAAATAAAACTAGAAATGGAATTCTCATAAAACTTCACACAGTGATAATTTTAGAGTTGCTTATTCCAAAAATGAAATAAAACATGGGGGTCACCGTAGCCGTTTTTGTGGTAGAGTGCTTTAAAGTACACCGTCTCTTGTGTCTTGAGGGCTCAAGATTCGAAGATCAAAAGCGCGTCAAAAATAATTAATTTCTTAAATCTGAGCAGTGCTAGCTGACTAATATGAGCTCATTTTCTCTCTTTGGGCAATAGCCTAGTATTATGATGCAATAATTTTTTGTAAAAATGCGTTTGCTACAAGAAAGAAGGTAAAATTGGTTGATAGTACGTGCCCTTGAAGCAGCGTAAAAGCACCTTCCAACCGCACGTTTTGTAAAATATCTAAAAAACTGGAAATGGAATCTTGACTATAATTATATATGTGATAGAGAACCTTATTACCGTTGATTTGCAAAAATATAAAGAATAGGTGCCCGTGCTCGTTTCCGCGCTACGACGCGCTAAAGTGTGAAACAAGACGTCGCAAACAGCTTGTGACCGAAGAGGACTAAGGCGAGTAACCACTATAGCGCCTCTTAGAGCGTGTCTACTGTTAAAAACTTCATAAGACTAAAGCTTGCATCATTTTAAGTCAAATATATATCTTTTACAATCAAACAAATCAAAATAGGCTGAACTATGCTATGTGCAGTAGAGATGCGCACTGCAAAACTACGGAATTACCTTAATCTTACCGATTTGCTGCGGACGTGAAATCAGCGGGGACTCGAACACAGAAAAAAATAAATAGGTTTCCAAGTCTAGGTTGGTAAGTGAGTTTCAAGTAGAATAAAGTACTAATTAGAATGTATTTTGCGTTGCCACAACAAAGTACGGCATAGAAAGCCATAAGCTGTGAAAATTATTCTTATACACAACTACCACATACCAGCGACATTGTGTTTTCTGTTAACCTTTTGTTTTGAGAACAAAACATCCCCCAATAAGGCAATAAATCAAACCTTAATTATGATTAAACAGTTCTCGACAGTGAGCTTAGCATTTGTTGAGTTCATTTCTTTGCGGATGTGTTGAACTATCGGACCACGAAAATGAAACGAAACAAGTTTGAAGGAAATAAAAAACGTCTCAAGAAGGTCTCAAGAAGTTTCAAGAAGGAATAACGTTTCTACGGGAAGCTTTGAAGTTCGAAACACAATGGCGTGCAGTGTGAGCTTGTTTACGCAACTATTTGTCTTCGTAATATTTGAGGTATTCTAGCAAACGTCGTTATTTTCTACGATTTAACTGACTCTAGCTGATATATTAGCTGTTCCAAAGCGAGCTCCATCAGATTTTCCGACTGAAAAAGAGAAGATTTTTGTTTGGGACTCGCTGCACAGAATGACTTTGCTTTGAAGTTTAAATAATTTATTGAAGTTTTGTTCTTTTCAGGCCATTTTACTAAAAACTAGCTATTCAGAAGGTAAGCAACAGGATTTTATAGTAGTCTATTCTGTATATAGTATTCTGTATGTAGTATTCTGTCCACGGTCTAGAAACCTTGAGTTAAGTTCTCCGATCGTTTACTCAAAAGGCACTTGTTCAACCATATCCAAATTTGTCCCGTTTGTTAATCCTTGGAACGTAATTGATATTCGTAGTTAGCACCTCCAGTAATTTTTAATTATAGTCAATGTGTATGTGGTATAGTTGGTATTAATTATTAAAATATAGACCCAAAATCATTGAAAATATTAAAGTAAAATCCCTAAAGAGTAAATAATGAATCAACAAAATAACAAGAAAGCACTGGAAGTTCTGCACGTGTCAGAAAAAAAAAACATAAATTCACAGTGCACCAATTAATACATCGGCGCCAACAATTTTCATACTCAACTAAAAGTATATTTTTTCACAATAAGCAGGGTAAGGAGTTTGAACAAAATCAAATAGGACTGCATGAATATGCAACGATTCCATCCATGGATGAAATAATTCCAAAATACATGATATAACCATAAACAAGTCTGGTTTACTAGAAAAGTCCATGCATGGTAACTTTAGAGTTTTTCAGTATTCATGGCAAAATGTAGATTTGCATGGGGTTAGTGATCAACGGAAATGAAACTGAGACCTTGTTTATATGAATTTGAGCTGTCCCGTGATAGCCGGGATAACTCTTTTGTTTTTAATGTCTCTAAGGATGAAAAAAAGAAGACTAAAACAAAAAATAAAAACAAAAAACAAAGTGCAAAAACAATGTAGAACAAACAAAAACAAAAACCAACAACAAACAAACAAGTAAAAAAAAAAAAAAAATTAAAAAGAGAGCTATCCCAGCTACCAGAGAATGGACAACGCGCCTTCACATAAAACAAGACCTGGAAGAAAATTGATTTGGAGAATAACATTCACACTAGAGATCATAAAGATTTAAACCATGCAGCCAGAAAACAATTAATATTTGAACGTCTTTCCGCGTCTGAGAGACGGCGGCTGCAAGAAGAGGACGCACAACTTAGACTTTAACCGCAGCCCGGTTGGCTCATGCAGTTGGTTGAGCGCCGGTCTTCAGTGCGGAAGGTCGGGGTTCGATTAATTCCCGGCCGGACCAACACTCAGGGTCTTTAAATCGAGGAGAAGGTGCTGCCTTTGTAATTACATCTGCAAATGGTTAGTCCTTCACTTCCTCTCGGATAAGGACGTTAAACCGTAGGCCCTGTCTCCCATCCCTTCCTTAACCTGTATATGGGGGACATTAAAGAAACCACGTCACCATTCGGGGAGAGTAGGACATGAAGTTCCCGATGTGTGTGGTCTTCTGGCCTATTATACTAGAGCCCCACTGTCAATTGTTGCGAAAGTGATGTTGTGGTGTTCCTGCCTTCGTAGAAAAGCAAAGCAAGGGAACTAAACTAGAACCTATTAGTGTAAAAACTCATTTGAATTACAGTGCAGATTCCGTAGTAGTTAATTATGTAAGCTGCATTCACATCCTTCTTTCTCAGCAGTTATTCGGTCGAACAATTTAACCCCCACACGGTCCTTTTGTGTTCATTGAATCTACGCCCACTTTGTCTCCCTTTGAGTTCTTAATCAAATATATTTTTGAATGCGTCATTCAATGCAAATTTGAAACGATTTACCAAAATAAACAAAAAAAAACAAAAAAAGCAAAAACAAAAAACAAAAACCAACAACAACAACAACAAAACAACAACAACAAAAAAACAACAAACAAACAAACAAAAAACAAACCCGAAACAAAACAAAAATTTAGATTTGGTTTTCTAAACACGGACACATAAGACAAAGAAGAATAGGAAAAAAAGTATTTTTGGAAACTAACATTGATGTTTTTTCCCCTTATAATTGTTAAAGCTTTTTATTATATGTTATGATTGTTGTAAGTAAATTGTATTTGTATTGGCTTTGTGCTAAAAATTAAAACAAACAAACAAAAAACAAACCCGAAACAAAATCGAAACAAATACGAAACGCAACGAAATAAAACAAAATGAAACTGTATTCCACTGTTTATCCAAAAAAGTCTTAAAATACTGGTTATTGATTTTATTGGCTATAAGAATTGTTTCTAGAGATCTAGTGCCTTAGCATTACAAAACAATCAAGACAAAAATGAGCCAAAACACATGCAGAGCTGAAACTATATGAATTCACCGACGCCGATGACAACCCAATCGATATCCAAACCGATGACAACCCATCTAAAAACTCACAGCCAAAAGAATTAAAACTAGTCCTCGGGACATCTTGCATCTTGCAAGTGATTTAAGTCTGTTTGACGTGTTGTTCTCTCCCTTGCCACGAGGAATTTTTCTCCGTGGGTTCTCCGGTTTTCCTTCCCTAAGAAAAAATCAACGCTGGAGTTGAGTGTTATACACCTATTTCAAGAAAGGTTGTCGTATGAGAGGTCTCAAGTCTACGCGTCTAGACCAAAAAGGAGTATGGGTAGTTGCAAAATTTCACTCTCCTTTTCGCAATGGTCTTGATTTTTAGCATCAGCAAATGAAGCTCTTTGATGTATTAGGTCATTGCAAGCTGAAGTTGAATAATTATGGTGTGGACATTTGCGTGGTTTTTTAGCTTTAGTAATTTTTACCCAATGCTTCCTTTCGGGTGAGTCGCGTAGTCTTTTACCGACAACATTTATTGAAATAGGTGTATATCGAGTATATCGAATGTACCCTCATGTAGTGGTAGTGAGTGTGGAGTGATGAAAAGTCACTGAAAAGCCCCTTTAATTCAGGGGAGTGTCAATTAAAATATATATTTTACCTTTTTTATTTCTGCTGCCCACTTCATACTAATCCCATCCTTTTCATTTCTATCATGTCTTTTTCATGTGTTTAGCCATCCCGTTGCACCATTTGGGCTGTTACAAGGATCATCACGTTCATCGTGCAATTCCAACACTCATCAAGTCCTATAACAACGTCTCTGAGGTTGTACAACAATGCGCCAACGAGACCAGTCTCAAAGGGTTTCGAGTTTTTGGTTTGCAAAGAAATGGCTCTATGATTTATTGTTACACTTCAGCGTCTGCATTAGCAACATATGCGAAACATGGCAAAAGTGACGAGTGTTTTAATAACACTGGGGGAACGTTAGCCCAAGACGTGTACTTCATTACAAGTATGTCTATAACTTATATACCTTTCTTGTCTGCTTGCTATCTTGCTATCTCCTTTCTTACCTACCTCCTTCAATCCATTAGTTCCTTCTTCGCTTCTTCCTTCCTCCCTCCCGTCCTTTGATTTCTTCCTTTCTCCCTACCTTCCAATCTTTCGTTTCTTTATCAGTCCATTCACTGGTTGGTCGGTCGCGGGTCGGTCAGTCAATGAATTCTTTAACTACTGACAAACATGCATTCTTGTTTACTCTAGGCCTCAATTTCACCGTCACTATAACCTCTGAGAAAGAACTATTTGATATCAAACTGCTTGAACAAGCAAGTTCATCACTATTTAGTTCAAGATCTTCTGAGATACGCAGCAAAGTAAGTACGCTATATTCGACAGATCGACATCGCTCTCTTTCCTAGCTACAGAAACCTCTACATCAGTTCCTGAACGATCTAGAACTCACGTAAACTGTATCAAGACATTGAGTAACTGATTGTTTTTAATCACTTGATTTTCTAGATCGAAATCGCTCTGAAAAACTTAGATGGACTTTGGACACTCGGTAAAGTGATGTTCAGGTCAGTAATGGGCGAACCTTCTCCGAATTTGAATCCTACTTTTCGGCGATTCTGTGCTTGTTCTCTGTTAAAGATTGCGCGCGGAATCGTAAAGGATTTCTTGGGACATTATGGCAATGGATGATTATGTAAATATATGAATTGTCAGGGATTTCAGAACATCTATACTGATGCTTGTTATAAAATACGAGTAAACTAGTGATATCACTGGTCTGTAAATAATGTAAAATGCCCAGCCATAACATAACTGGTGGTAATAAGAGCAATTATCGTAAGACTGTGAAACGGAACGCGTCGTGCCGTGACCGTGTCAGTGCCGTGTTCTTCTATAAAATATTAGAACTTTCTGACATGAACGTGCCGGGCTGTGCCGTGATCGTGCTGTCAGTTTTCCCAGTCATACGAACACGGTTCTATTATTTCAGACCACGTGTCAGGACTGGGGTAATTACACAAGTGTCTCTGATGAACGTCAATGGAACCAAAAACCTCTTGGATGTCCAATCCATTCTAAAGTCAATTATTACTTCAAACTACACAGAACTAGAAGTTCAAGGTTAGTCAGTAAGCACTGTAAAATCAATAGTGTACAGAAAATACTCCTTAAATCGTATATTGGTATGATTGCTCTGTTATAATTGAAAGTCAATTTTTGAAATACTGCGCGCGCAATATTGCATGGCGTTGCGTGCGATGTGAGATTTGGAACGGGATTCTTGGGAAGGCAGTTTTTGAAATTTGCCACTGGCTAGACTCTATTAGGGATAAGGACGTCAAATCGCACCCTCATAACATACAGGTATCACTTTTACGCTCTTTACATGCACGGCATGATACTAAGATAAAGAATACAACTAAGAAATATACGTAGAGGCAAAGGTAGTTTAATTTACTTTGAAAGCGTGAGGGAGTGGCTGCCTAATTCGAGCCAAGAACTCGTATATTAAGCGTTTGAAGGGTGCGCCCTTTACCCTTCTAGATGCGAGGGCACTGGATGGAAATCGAACTCGGGACCTCTTACATAGAACAAATCAACTATGCCATCCTTGTTACTAAACTGCTGTTCTTTTTGTCGTTGTTACAGTCGTGGACATAGGTTGTAGACCTCCAGAAATGAAAATGTATATCAGTACTTCCTACAGCAAGGCAAGCTCTCTCGTATGTTCCAGCTCCTATTATCTACACGTTGTCATGGGTCCAATCAAATGTAATCCAGGATGGAGAGTCTTGAACACAACCACAGCATTTGCTATAGACAGTGCAAGCCAAGAATTGAAAGGAAATACGGTTACACTAGAAACTACAACACGACCCAAAATCTCGGCGGGACAACTTAAATATGGAGTTTATCTCATCGAATTTCATTCCAAAATCAACTACATCCAAGGAGCAGAAAGTTGGGTTTATGGCTTTGTCAATATAACACCTTCTCTAAGGATCTCAACGACTCCCCCAAATTATTGGAGCATCGACGCGAACATTCACAAAGTCATAACCTTGGAAGCAAACTTCAGTTACTCCAGTGCATGTGCAATGGTGGCCTACAACGTTTCCTCATTCACTTTCCATTGGTATTGTAGACAGCGCAATGAGCCCAATCTGCTGTACTATAAAGCGGTCAACACCCTACCCCACGCAGAACCTAGTTCGAGTTCGAACTCTAGCGCTGGTGGTCCTGGTGGGGGATGTTTTAATACAGGACCAGGATTGCTTAATAGTACATCATACTTGATATCCCTCGAGAGTTCACGATTAGTTCACAGTCGATGGATTTACCTTGATGTTATGGTAGAGTATGGATCGACAAGGATCAGGCGAACACTTAGTCTATACATCAAACCACTACATATCCCACCAACAAGCGTCACGCCATCTGCAAGTACTTCCGGTATGTATCTGATAGACGGTCACACAACACTAGAAGGGTAAACAAAACAAAAACCAAAAATAGACCTCTATGAGGCCATGTGGTTACTGGCCTCAAATCCAAATATAGATATAGACACATTTCAAGGCCTTTCCCTGGTTGGGGGTGGGGGTAGGGGTTTACTTCGACTAGTGTACACACACACACACACACGCACACACACACACACCGACTTTGTCCTAGCTAGTGCCCTTGGAAAGTTTATTTAGATTTCTACATAAGCAAAATGAAAAACTGAAGTACTATATAAAATGTAACAGAACCATTGAGAATATAAATCATGTTCAACCTGCCTTCGCATTTTTAACTAGTAAATGTACATTGTAAATACGGCTGGAAAACAAAATTTCGGTCAAACGTGTAAGTTCTGTTGAGAAGTTGCCCCGGGGGGAGGGGGGACTCCGATCGTAAATGGACGGGGATGCTCGTCGTACCTTTTAGGGGTCAAAATCTGCCATCTGGTACCTTTTAGGGTGTCTCAGACTTAAGTGGACTACCAGAGACATAGATGGTACCTTTTAGGGACTGTTTTAGGGTAAATAAACTACCTAAAATAAGCATAAAAGAGGCGATTTCGATGATCTGAATTGAATCTTTAGAGCACATCGATAACAAAGTGTTTCATTACTTTAAATCTTTATTATTGTTTTTGAATTGGTACCTTTTAGGGGTAGAAATGAATTGTTGCCACTCCCACTCAGGTGCCTTTTAGGGGTCATTTTCATCCCCGTCCTCTTATATATAGGAGTCCCCCCCCCCGGGCAAGTTGCCTTAACCAAATCAACAATAAACCACTGACACTTCAAGATAATCTTGAATTTTATGACGTCAAAAACAAGACGACATTTAGCATTTGGTTTTAGAATTACAATGTCAATGATGGACTAGAGCCAGGCAGAATTCTTATCAAAGTAAAAATATATTTTTAGTCTTACCAAAGTCTCACAAGAATCAATTAAAGCTGTGCCTGATTACATCAAATAAAGGAAATTCTATATAGTTACAGACTTTACATTCGTATTTTACGTGAAAGTACTTTTATATTATCACGGTTCTGAAACGGTCTGAAATGTTGGTGTCCTGTGGAGCAATACGCTACAGTTTGAGTTATGTGACATAACAACTCTTGCCGAATAAAACATCTTGTGCATCAAATTTTTTCGCTTTCGGCTCAAAAATTATCTCCAAACACAGTTTTCTAAACCATATTTTTGAATAAAATCAATTGGACGAGAAATAAAATTATAATTCAAATTTTGGGCACCTATGCCGTGACATGCAAACAAAGCTTTGTCTATTACAAATCGAAAACCTTCGAACCTTTAGACACGGTAAGTTCATTTAAATTTCTACATAAGCAAAATGAAAACTGATCAAAGTACTATATAAAATGTAACAGAACCATTGAGAAATATAAATTACGATCAACTTACCTTCGCATCTCTAATTACTAAATGCACATTATAAACGCAGTTGGAAAACAAAATTTCAATCAAACATATCTTTCTAAAACTCGCAACAATCAATTAGAGCTCTGCCTGATTGCATAAAAAGACCCAAAGCCAAATCTACACTAAAATATCGCCCCATGTTTCCGTGCTTAAGTTTCCTATTTCATTCCGAACGGCTTCGTCAATACTACGTTTATCGAAAATTGTTCAAACGTTTCCCTTACAGATATATTTATGAACTAAACTGAACAATTTGGTCTGAAGAGATATATTTTATAACCTCAAATCCTATATTTGATTAATAATCGACTTAAACACCCTCCGACGGGTGCACGAAGTTCGCATATACACTTCGGCTCTACTTCGGAGATTTCCGAATTACGCACGCACGCACGCACGCACGCACGCACGCACCCTTGAAGCCCATGGCATAGTGTGATAAAGCCAGCAACACAAAAACTATTACGTATGTGATCAAAGCTGGTCAAAACAAACTGAAAATGAGCCAAAACACATGCAGAGCGGAAACTAAATGAGTTTAGCGACACCGATAACAAGCTCGTCCAAAAACTCACAGCATTCAAAAGAATTAAGAACATCTTGCACGTTCTACCTTTTCCCATGTTTCCCAATTCATGCTAACTCCCATCCTTTTCTTTTTATCATGTCTTTTTCATGTGTTTAGCCATCCCGTTGCACCATTTGGGCTGTTACAAGGATCATCACGTTCATCGTGCAATTCCAACACTCATCAAGTCCTATAACAACGTCTCTGAGGTTGTACAACAATGCGCTAACGAGACCAGTCTCCAAGGGTTTCGAGTTTTTGGTTTGCAAAGAAATGGCTCTATGATTTATTGTTACACTTCAGCGTCTGCATTAACAACATATGCGAAACATGGCAAAAGTGACGAGTGTTTTAATAACACTGGGGGAACGTTAGCCCAAGACGTGTACTTCATTACAAGTATGTCTATAACTTATATACCTTTCTTGCTTGGTAGCTTGCTATCTTACCTACCTCCTTCAATCCATTAGTTCCTTCTTCGCTTCTTCCTCGCTCCCTCCCGTCCTTTGATTTCTTCCTTTCTCCCTACCTTCCAATCTTTCGTTTCTTTATCAGTCCATTCACTGGTTGGTCGGTCGGTCGGTCAGTCAGTGAATTCTTTAACTACTAACAAACATGCATTCTTGTTTACTCTAGGCCTCAATTTCACCGTCACTATAACCTCTGAGAAAGAACTATTTGATATCAAACTGCTTGAACGAGCAAATTCATCACTATTTAGTTCAAGATCTTCTGAGATACGCAGCAAAGTAAGTACATTACGACAGATCAACATCGCTCTCTTTCTTCGCTACTGCAACGTACCCCTAACATCTGACATCTAGAACTCACGTAAACTGTAGAATAATCGCATCAAGACATTGACCAACTAATCTTTTTTTAATCCTTGGTTTTCTAGATCGAAACTGCTGTGCGAGTTTTAGATGGATTGTGGATTGTTGGTAAAATTATATTCAGGTCAGTAATGCGCGAACCTTCATCCGAATTTGAATCCTACATGTCGGCGATTCTGTGCTTGTCCTCTGTCAATGATTGCGCCCGCAGAATCGTAAAGGATTCGTGGAAACTATGGTTTTGGATAAAACAGAATAGATTATGTAATAAATATAAGAAAGCAAAAATTCCATTGTACGTCTTTGTGGTGTACTGTAATGTCGTCTGTTAGCTAATCCTTGATAAAAGCTAGAGACAAACACTTACAGAGCTGCTTGAAGAGTTCAGACAGTCTTTACAGTACCGGGTCTACCTGCAGGACCTTGTAATTGTCAGACAGAAGAGGAAAGATCATAATCTTGAGAATCACTGGAAAGTTTTGCTCATTTCCTATAATAGGAAACATCTAGGACATTGCTAGGAAAATGCATTTTCCTATGGTGGGAATTGGACAAAATGAAGGAAAATACATTTTGCGACATATTTCCTAGATATATCCCACCATAGGAATTGCATTTTCCTACATATTTCCTACCTATAACGGATCGCATCCTGCCGTGACCGTGTCCGTGTTCGGCTATAAAACATTGGACCTTTCTGCTGTGAACGTGTCGTGCCGTGATCGTGACGTTCTCACAGTCATATGGACAGTTCTATCATAATTGACAAGTATGCGCATCATTTCAGGCCACGTGTCAGTACTGGGGTAATTACACAAGTGTCTCTGATGAACGTCAATGGAACCAAAATCCTCTTGGATGTCCAATCTACTCTAAAAAGGTCAATTATTATTTCAAACAACGCAGAACTAGAAGTTCAAGGTTGGTCAGTACGCCCTATAAAATCAATAGTGTACAAGAAATACTCCTTAAGGTAGTTCGGGACCCATGCTACTGCGCATTTTCACGCTCATTCCAGAGCGCGCACTTTTATTAAAGAAAATTTACTTGTCCGTGGGAAGTCTGGGCACTAACGAGTAGGCGATTGAAAATCGAAGAAATTCTACTTTTTGCGGAGAAAAATAACATTTTATAACATCATCCTCTTTCTTTGAAGGAATTTCGAAGGCACGTTTATCGTAAAATTCATGAGTCCCGAACTACCTTAAATCGTATATTCATATGATTGCTCTGTTATAATTGAAAGTCCTTCAATGTTTGAAATACTACGCGCGCAATATTGCATGGCATTGCGTGCGATGTGAGATTTGGACTGGGATTCTTGGGAAGGCATGGTTTGTAATTTTATTTGCCATTAGCTTGACTCTATTAGGGATAAGAACGTGAAATAGCCGTCATATCACCAAGATATTACTTATGCGCTCTTTAAATACATGATACTAAGATAAAGAATACAACTAAGAAATATACGCAAAGGTAAAGGTAGTTTAAGGACGGGGGCCACAAATTCCAGCGCGCACTGTGTTCTGCGCATTTGACTCGAGCGCGAGCGCGACGTCACACAATTTTGAATAACAAACGTTTTTTCGGAGATCGTGTTTGCACAAAAACCATCTTGAAAACAACCTAGTTTTACGACTTTAAAGTCGTAAAATTTAAGGATATGAGAAACCATGTATTTTTCTTCTCAAAATCAGATTTTTCTTTTTAAAAGAAAAATCTGATTTTGAGAAGAAAAATACATGGTTTCTCATATCCTTAAATTGAATTCATTCAAGATGAACAAAAGCGCATGAAAAATGGTTCTTTTTACAACCGGAAATGAAGAATGACGTTTGACCGCCATCTTGAAAATGTCCCATAATGCACTGTATTCTTTGCCACTTTCTAGGGAGGGCTGGGGATTTCGTTATTATTTAGACAAATTCCAATACGATTTCGCGCGTTTCTTAGCAAATAACTTTTAAAATCGCATGGATACCCTATAATTTCATTTTCTCATTCGGTTTTAGATTAACTAAGCTATACATATTCAAAAAATGGTGCCAAAAAATTGATTTGCGATATATTTTTCTCTGAAATAGCGTTTAACTTCCGGTTTCCAAAGAATTAAAAACAGGCCAAAAAACGCGAACCAGTAATTTCAATAATATCGTTTTTTGCTTTATTTTGAAGTATTCGATCTTTAGAAGCTTATATTTCTTTCGTTGTACTTCTTTATGCATTAACATCGGATAAAATGATATTATATTGAAAATTCGAAAAATCGCTGGTCAGCGGTTATTGGCAATGTTTACCATTAATTATCTCCGTTAAATGCATGGATACCCCCCAATTTTTTTCCATAAATCAAAACCCTTCTAAAAGGTCTACAAGAAAAATGTAGAGAAATTGAATTAAAATTAGGTCTCAATTAGTGGCCCCCGTCCTTAATTGACCTTGAAAGCGCGAGGGAGTGGCTACCTAATTCGAGCAAGGAATAATTCGTATATTTTAACGCTTAAAAGCGTTTGAAGGGTGCGCCCTTTACCCTTCTAGATGCGAGGGTACTGGATGGGAATCGAACTCGGGACCTCTTACATAGAACAAATCAACTATCCCGTCCTTGTTACTAAACTGCTGTTCTTTTTGTCGTTGTTACAGTCGTGGACATAGGTTGTAGACCTCCAGAAATGAAAATGTATATCAGTACTTCCTACAGCAAGGCAAGCTCTCTCGTATGTTCCAGCTCCTATTATCTACACGTTGTCATGGGTCCAATCAAATGTAATCGAGGATGGAGAGTCTTGAACACAACCACAGCATTTGCTATAGACAGTGCAAGCCAACAATTGAAAGGAAATACGGTTACACTAGAGACTACAACACGACCCAAAATCTCGCCGGGGCAACTTAAATATGGAGTTTATCTCATCGAATTTCATTCCAAAATCAACTACATCCAAGGAGCAGAAAGTTGGTTTTATGGCTTTGTCAATATAACTCAAAGCACACCCTCTCTAAGGGTCTCAACGACTCCCCCAAATTATTGGAGCATCGACGCGAACATTCACAAAATCATAACCTTGAAAGCAAACTTCAGTTATCCGAGTGGATGTCCAGTGGTGGCCTACAACTTGTCCTCATTCACTTTCCATTGGTACTGTAGACAGCACAATGAACCCGGGTTACTGTATCGGCAAGCGGTCAACACCCTACCCTACGCAGAGCCTGGTTCGAGTTCGAACTCTAGCGCTGGTGGTCCTGGTGGGGGATGTTTTAATACAGGACCAGGGATTGCTTAATAGTACATCATATGTGATATCCCTCGAGAGTATGCGATTAGTTCACAGTCGGTCGATTTCCCTTGATGTTATGGTGACGTATAGATCGACAACGATCGTGCGAACATTTGTTCTATTTGTCAGACCGCTATTTATCCCACCAACAAACGTCACGCCATCTGCAAGTACTCCCGGTATGTATGATAGACGGTCACACAACACTACAAGGGTGACCATATTTTAATTTGATTATGATTATACGTTGCTTTCAGTTTTCCTATAGAGATGCAGTGTATTTCTGTTTTGTCATTTAACTATCATGTTTGATTAAGAGATCGGGGCTACTTAAGTATCATAAATTAGTCGTCAAATTCCTCTTTCTTGGTCTTGATGCTCTTATTGCATTCTAAAATGTGTGATGGCTTTTCTTGCAGACGATAGTTTCTTTTTTTCGGTTGCATTGCAAGTGACCTCCATCAAGTACAGCTCTAGTTTGGAGGATAGATGTTCCCAGGAGTTTTTGGCGTTGTCAAAGCGGTTGTTGACTGCGGTAAGTCGACTTGATGCAGCCTACGTCTGTTTGGAGTATATTTCACTTGTCTGCAGCTTCCCTCTACTTGCACCTTCTGACCACTTGCATCATATTGCGGGCAATATCACTAGTCGCCCTATTGCTCTCTTCAGCAGCATCGCACTCAAGAGTGTTGACCCGTAAAATTGGAATTTGACTAGACCAAATCTTTCTCACAAGAGTTCATCTTTTGTGCGCTTCTTGTTGCAGATCTACGAGGTATACAAGCCGCATCCTGAGTTCCGAATCAGCCATTTGCAAGTTCTAGACTTTCAGTAAGCTGTTGCTTGAATCCCAATCATTTCCTTTCCACTCATGCAGACAGTTAAACAAGTATGGTGATTGACCAGTTGCTTTGTTTTTCAGGTCTAATGGTGTAGCTAACATCTCAGGTCAAACACTGCGTCGTTGGACAGCCAATTCATCGAGCATTTTTCAAAAGACCATTGAAAATGGCACTTTGGCGGACTTCACTGTTAAGCAGAGTTCTTTCGCAGCCCTAGAACACAAACACGGTAACTAACCTAACTGCTTTCATTTCAAGCTAAGTATGTGGTGAGCAGGACTTGCCTATATAGAGAAAAGCTGGCCAGGCTTACCTAGCTACTATTTGGCAACTTGAAGCTGCCATTGAGACTACGTACATGGTGTTGCCATAGAAGCATTCATCTTGCTTTCCAGACTCTGCTGCATGTTTTTGGCCTAGTACCTGCCGGAGATCGTGTGATAGTTCCCCCAACCGCTACCCTTCGTATCTGCATGTCTTTGGCGTTTTGTGCCAACGGAAGCGAGTCGTTTGCACTTCTACATGATTAATCTTCCATTGTCTTTCAGCTTTTGATGAAGTCCCTTGTGGAGACCTGCTTGATTTCATCATAGTCTTTAGACTGACTTCAATGGACTTCACTTCCAGTCAGTTCAGGAATCCATGTTCGCAGGAATTTTTGGCACTGTCTAGGCGGGTTGTCGCCGAGGTATGTCAATGGAGCAGATGATATTGAATTGTTCAGACAATAATTACTTTCTAACCACTACTAAAAAAAACCCTCCTTTTTTGCTATGATCAGCAAATACCATCATATCAATAAACCAATATAGAAATCGAGAATCTCGTGGCAATGTCTTGGGTTATCTTCTTGTAGATTGAGGTGATATTTCGTCCCTATGCTCAGTATGGTGTGCGTCATTTGCAAGTCAAGAGTTTTGAGTAAGTGTTACCAAACAGTCGGCGTTATTTGTCGGTATTTCCGGAGGCACTGTCGATTGCTTCTGCACGCACGCTCTTGAAAACTAATCCTGATCTCTTCTTTGGGTGTTCAGATCTGATGGTACAACAAGAGTATCAGGTCAAGTACAGCGCGCATGGGTAAACCAGTCTGAAGAAGTTATGAAAGAGAAAGTTGCAAGCGGACGTCTTGGCAACTTGACGGTCCAGCGAGATTTCTGGAATGCAACGGAAACCTCACACGGTAAGATGGACTGTGCAGTTCCTTGACAGCAAAGATGTTCTTGGAATTGAGCAGAACATCGACTTCGTTAACCATTTCATGGCTCTCAGTGCATCCGTCAATATGTGACATTTTTATATTTCAGTTGCTCATAATGTCAGCTGCCCGGCGACACCAAATGGTAGGTTTGGATTGAAAGACGTGGCGCTTTGCTTCCCAGTTCGATTTTTCTTTTGTTGAACATAT
Organism: Telmatactis stephensoni; assembly: GCA_029948255.1. NCBI lineage: Eukaryota > Metazoa > Cnidaria > Anthozoa > Actiniaria > Isophelliidae > Telmatactis > Telmatactis stephensoni. The sequence continues at coordinate 52,469 of JALIZF010001362.1, read as the reverse complement.
ATATATATAGAAACAGAAAACATACGTGTTTGTCCTCTTTCTTGGTCTTGATGCTCTTATTGCTTTCTATAATGTGTGATGGCTTTTCTTGCAGACGATAGATTCTTTTTTTCGGTTACATTGCAAGTGACCTCCATCAAGTACAGCTCTAGTTTGGAGGATAGATGTTCCCAGGAATTTTTGGCGTTGTCAAAGCGGTTGTTGACTGCGGTAAGTCGACTTGATGCAACCTACGTCTGTTTGGAGTATATTTCACTTGTCTGCAGCTTCCCTCTACTTGCACCTTCTGACCACTTACACCATACTGCGGGCAATATCACTAGTCGCCCTATTGCTCTCTTCAGCAGCATCGCACTCAAGAGTTTTGACCCGTAAAATTGGAATTTGACTAGACCAAATCTTTCTCACAAGAGTTCATCTTTTGTGCGCTTCTTGTTGCAGATCTACGAGGTATACAAGCCGCATCCTGAGTTCCGAATCAGCCATTTGCAAGTTCTAGACTTTCAGTAAGCTGTTGCTTGAATCCCAATCATTTCCTTTCCACTCATGCAGACAGTTAAACAAGTATGGTGATTGACCAGTTGCTTTGTTTTTCAGGTCTAATGGTGTAGCTAACATCTCAGGTCAAACACTGCGTCGTTGGACAGCCAATTCATCGAGCATTTTTCAAAAGACCATTGAAAATGGCACTTTGGCGGACTTCACTGTTAAGCAGAGTTCTTTCGCAGCCCTAGAACACAAACACGGTAACTAACCTAACTGCTTTCATTTCAAGCTAAGTATGTGGTGAGCAGGACTTGCCTATATAGAGAAAAGCTGGCCAGGCTTACCTAGCTACTATTTGGCAACTTGAAGCTGCCATTGAGACTACGTACATGGTGTTGCCATAGAAGCATTCATCTTGCTTTCCAGACACTGCTGCATGTTTTTGGCCTAGTACCTGCCGGAGATCGTGTGATAGTTCCCCCAACCGCTACCCTTCGTATCTGCATGTCTTTGGCGTTTTGTGCCAACGGAAGCGAAGCGTTTGCACTTCTACATGATTAATCTTCCATTGTCTTTCAGCTTTTGATGAAGTCCCTTGTGGAGACCTGCTTGATTTCATCATAGTCTTTAGACTGACTTCAATGGACTTCACTTCCAGTCAGTTCAGGAATCCATGTTCGCAGGAATTTTTGGCACTGTCTAGGCGGGTTGTCGCCGAGGTATGTCAATGGAGCAGATGATATTGAATTGTTCAGACAATAATTACTTTCTAACCACCACTAAAAAAAACCCTCCTTTTTTGCTATGATCAGCAAATACCATCATATCAATAAACCAATATAGAAATCGAGAATCTCGTGGCAATGTCTTGGGTTATCTTCTTGTAGATTGAGGTGATATTTCGTCCCTATGCTCAGTATGGTGTGCGTCATTTGCAAGTCAAGAGTTTTGAGTAAGTGTTACCAAACAGTCGGCGTTATTTGTCGGTATTTCCGGAGGCACTGTCGATTGCTTCTGCACGCACGCTCTTGAAAACTAATCCTGATCTCTTCTTTGGGTGTTCAGATCTGATGGTACAACAAGAGTATCAGGTCAAGTACAGCGCGCATGGGTAAACCAGTCTGAAGAAGTTATGAAAGAGAAAGTTGCAAGCGGACGTCTTGGCAACTTGACTGTGCAGCCAGATTTATGGAATGCAACGGAAACCTCAAACGGTAAGATGGACTGTGCAGTTCCTTGACAGCAAAGATGTTCTTGGAATTGAGCAGAACATCGACTTCGTTAACCATTTCATGGCTCTCAGTGCATCCGTCAATATGTGACATTTTTATATTTCAGTTGCTCATAATGTCAGCTGCCCGGCGACACCAAATGGTAGGTTTGGATTGAAAGACGTGGCGCTTTGCTTCCCAGTTCGATTTTTCTTTTGTTGAACATATATATATATAGAAACAGAAAACATACGTGTTTGTCCTCTTTCTTGGTCTTGATGCTCTTATTGCTTTCTATAATGTGTGATGGCTTTTCTTGCAGACGATAGATTCTTTTTTTCGGTTACATTGCAAGTGACCTCCATCAAGTACAGCTCTAGTTTGGAGGATAGATGTTCCCAGGAATTTTTGGCGTTGTCAAAGCGGTTGTTGACTGCGGTAAGTCGACTTGATGCAGCCTACGTCTGTTTGGAGTATATTTCACTTGTCTGCAGCTTCCCTCTACTTGCACCTTCTGACCACTTGCACCATATTGCGGGCAATATCACTAGTCGCCCTATTGCTCTCTTCAGCAGCATCGCACTCAAGAGTTTTGACCCGTAAAATTGGAATTTGACTAGACCAAATCTTTCTCACAAGAGTTCATCTTTTGTGCGCTTCTTGTTGCAGATCTACGAGGTATACAAGCCGCATCCTGAGTTCCGAATCAGCCATTTGCAAGTTCTAGACTTTCAGTAAGCTGTTGCTTGAATCCCAATCATTTCCTTTCCACTCATGCAGACAGTTAAACAAGTATGGTGATTGACCAGTTGCTTTGTTTTTCAGGTCTAATGGTGTAGCTAACATCTCAGGTCAAACACTGCGTCGTTGGACAGCCAATTCATCGAGCATTTTTCAAAAGACCATTGAAAATGGCACTTTGGCGGACTTCACTGTTAAGCAGAGTTCTTTCGCAGCCCTAGAACACAAACACGGTAACTAACCTAACTGCTTTCATTTCAAGCTAAGTATGTGGTGAGCAGGACTTGCCTATATAGAGAAAAGCTGGCCAGGCTTACCTAGCTACTATTTGGCAACTTGAAGCTGCCATTGAGACTACGTACATGGTGTTGCCATAGAAGCATTCATCTTGCTTTCCAGACACTGCTGCATGTTTTTGGCCTAGTACCTGCCGGAGATCGTGTGATAGTTCCCCCAACCGCTACCCTTCGTATCTGCATGTCTTTGGCGTTTTGTGCCAACGGAAGCGAGTCGTTTGCACTTCTACATGATTAATCTTCCATTGTCTTTCAGCTTTTGATGAAGTCCCTTGTGGAGACCTGCTTGATTTCATCATAGTCTTTAGACTGACTTCAATGGACTTCACTTCCAGTCAGTTCAGGAATCCATGTTCGCAGGAATTTTTGGCACTGTCTAGGCGGGTTGTCGCCGAGGTATGTCAATGGAGCAGATGATATTGAATTGTTCAGACAATAATTACTTTCTAACCACCACTAAAAAAAACCCTCCTTTTTCGCTATGATCAGCAAATACCATCATATCAATAAACCAATATAGAAATCGAGAATCTCGTGGCAATGTCTTGGGTTATCTTCTTGTAGATTGAGGTGATATTTCGTCCCTATGCTCAGTATGGTGTGCGTCATTTGCAAGTCAAGAGTTTTGAGTAAGTGTTACCAAACAGTCGGCGTTATTTGTCGGTATTTCCGGAGGCACTGTCGATTGCTTCTGCACGCACGCTCTTGAAAACTAATCCTGATCTCTTCTTTGGGTGTTCAGATCTGATGGTACAACAAGAGTATCAGGTCAAGTACAGCGCGCATGGGTAAACCAGTCTGAAGAAGTTATGAAAGAGAAAGTTGCAAGCGGACGTCTTGGCAACTTGACTGTGCAGCCAGATTTATGGAATGCAACGGAAACCTCAAACGGTAAGATGGACTGTGCAGTTCCTTGACAGCAAAGATGTTCTTGGAACTGAGCAGAACATCGATCCACTTCGCTAACCATTTCATCGCTCCCAGTGCATCCGTCAATATGTGACATTTTTATATTTCAGTTGCTCATAATGTCAGCTGCCCGGCGACACCAAATGGTAGGTTTGGATTGAAAGACGTGGCGCTTTGCTTCCCAGTTCGATTTTTCTTTTGTTGAACATATATATATATAGAAACAGAAAACATACGTGTTTGTCCTCTTTCTTGGTCTTGATGCTCTTATTGCTTTCTATAATGTGTGATGGCTTTTCTTGCAGACGATAGATTCTTTTTTTCGGTTACATTGCAAGTGACCTCCATCAAGTACAGCTCTAGTTTGGAGGATAGATGTTCCCAGGAATTTTTGGCGTTGTCAAAGCGGTTGTTGACTGCGGTAAGTCGACTTGATGCAACCTACGTCTGTTTGGAGTATATTTCACTTGTCTGCAGCTTCCCTCTACTTGCACCTTCTGACCACTTACACCATACTGCGGGCAATATCACTAGTCGCCCTATTGCTCTCTTCAGCAGCATCGCACTCAAGAGTTTTGACCCGTAAAATTGGAATTTGACTAGACCAAATCTTTCTCACAAGAGTTCATCTTTTGTGCGCTTCTTGTTGCAGATCTACGAGGTATACAAGCCGCATCCTGAGTTCCGAATCAGCCATTTGCAAGTTCTAGACTTTCAGTAAGCTGTTGCTTGAATCCCAATCATTTCCTTTCCACTCATGCAGACAGTTAAACAAGTATGGTGATTGACCAGTTGCTTTGTTTTTCAGGTCTAATGGTGTAGCTAACATCTCAGGTCAAACACTGCGTCGTTGGACAGCCAATTCATCGAGCATTTTTCAAAAGACCATTGAAAATGGCACTTTGGCGGACTTCACTGTTAAGCAGAGTTCTTTCGCAGCCCTAGAACACAAACACGGTAACTAACCTAACTGCTTTCATTTCAAGCTAAGTATGTGGTGAGCAGGACTTGCCTATATAGAGAAAAGCTGGCCAGGCTTACCTAGCTACTATTTGGCAACTTGAAGCTGCCATTGAGACTACGTACATGGTGTTGCCATAGAAGCATTCATCTTGCTTTCCAGACACTGCTGCATGTTTTTGGCCTAGTACCTGCCGGAGATCGTGTGATTGTTCCCCCAACCGCTACCCTTCGTATCTGCATGTCTTTGGCGTTTTGTGCCAACGGAAGCGAGGCGTTTGCACTTCTACACGATTAATCTTCCATTGTCTTTCAGCTTTTGATGAAGTCCCTTGTGGAGACCTGCTTGATTTCATCATAGTCTTTAGACTGACTTCAATGGACTTCACTTCCAGTCAGTTCAGGAATCCATGTTCGCAGGAATTTTTGGCACTGTCTAGGCGGGTTGTCGCCGAGGTATGTCAATGGAGCAGATGATATTGAATTGTTCAGACAATAATTACTTTCTAACCACTACTGATAAAACCCCTCCTTTTTTGCTATGATCAGCGAATATCATCATATCAATAAACCACTATAGAAATCGAGAATCTCGTGGCAATGTCTTGGGTTATCTTCTTGTAGATTGAGGTGATATTTCGTCCCTATGCTCAGTATGGTGTGCGTCATTTGCAAGTCAAGAGTTTTGAGTAAGTGTTACCAAACAGTCGGCGTTATTTGTCGGTATTTCCGGAGGCACTGTCGATTGCTTCTGCACACACACTCTTGAAAACTAATACTGATCTCTTCTTTGGGTGTTCAGACCTGATGGTACAACAAGAGTATCAGGTCAAGTACAGCGCGCATGGGTAAACCAGTCTGAAGAAGTTATGAAAGAGAAAGTTGCAAGCGGACGTCTTGGCAACTTGACTGTGCAGCCAGATTTATGGAATGCAACGGAAACCTCAAACGGTAAGATGGACTGTGCAGTTCCTTGACAGCAAAGATGTTCTTGGAACTGAGCAGAACATCGATCCACTTCGTTAACCATTTCATCGCTCCCAGTGCATCCGTCAATATGTGACATTTTTATATTTCAGTTGCCCATAATGTCAGCTGCCCGGCGACACCAAATGGTAGGATTTGGATTGAAAGACGTGGCGCTTTCCTTCCCAGTTCGATTTTTCTTTTGGTAGAACATATATATATACATAGAAATAGAAACAGAAACAGACAACATACGTGTTTGTCCTCTTTCTTGGTCTTGATGCTCTTATTGCTTTCTAAAATGTGTGATGGCTTTTCTTGCAGACGGTAGTTTCTTTTTTTCGGTTGCATTGCAAGTGACCTCCATCAAGTACAGCCCTAGTTTGGAGGATAGATGTTCCCAGGAAGTTTTTGGCGTTGTCAAAGCGGTTGTTGACTGCGGTAAGTCGACTTGATGCAACCTACGTCTGTTTGGAGTATATTTCACTTGTCTGCAGCTTCCCTCTACTTGCACCTTCTGACCACTTGCACCATATTGCGGGCAATATCACTAGTCGCCCTATTGCTCTCTTCAGCAGCATCGCACTCAAGAGTATTGACCCGTAAAATTGGAATTTGACCAGACCAAATCTTTCTCACAGGCTAAGAGTTCATCTTTTGTGCGCTTCTTGTTGCAGATCTACGAGGTATACAAGCCGCATCCTGAGTTCCGAATCAGCCATTTGCAAGTTCTAGACTTTCAGTAAGCTGTTGCTTGAATCCCAGTCATTTCCTTTGCCATTCATGCAGTCAGTTAAACAAGCATGGTGGTTGACCAGTTGCTTTGTTTTTCAGGTCTAATGGTGTGGCTAACGTCTCAGGTCAAATACTGCGTCGTTGGACAGCCAATTCATCGAGCATTTTTCAAAAGACCATTGAAAATGGCACTTTGGCGGACTTCACTGTTAACCAGCGTTCTTTCACAGCCATAGAACACAAACACGGTAACTAACCTAACTCCTTGAATTTCAAGCTAAGTATGTGGTAGGCAGGACTTGCCTATGTAGGGGAAAGCTGTCCAGGCTTACCTAGCTACTATTTGGCAACTTGAAGCTGCCATTGAGACTACGTACATGGTGTTGCCATAGAAGCATTCATCTTGCTTTCCAGACACTGCTGCATGTTTTTGGCCTAGTACCTGCCGGAGATCGTGTGATTGTTCCCCCAACCGCTACCCTTCGTATCTGCATGTCTTTGGCGTTTTGTGCCAACGGAAGCGAGTCGTTTGCACTTCTACACGATTAATCTTCCATTGTCTTTCAGCTTTTGATGAAGTCCCTTGTGGAGGCCTGCTTGATTTCACCATAGTCTTTAGACTGACTTTGATGGACTTCACTTCCAGTCAGTTCAGGGATCCATGTTCGCAGGAATTTTTGGCACTGTCTAGGCGGGTTGTCGCCGAGGTATGTCAATGGAGCACATGATATTGAATTGTTCAGACAATAATTACTTTCTAACCACTACTGATAAAACCCCTCCTTTTTTGCTATGATCAGCGAATATCATCATATCAATAAACCACTATAGAAATCGAGAATCTCGTCGCAATGTCTTGGGTTATCTTCTTGTAGATTGAGGTGATATTTCGTCCCTATGCTCAGTATGGCGTGCGTCATTTGCAAGTCAAGAGTTTTGAGTAAGTGTTACCAAACAGTCGGCGTTATTTGTCGGTATTTCCGGAGGCACTGTCGATTGCTTCTGCACGCACGCTCTTGAAAACTAATACTGATCTCTTCTTTGGGAATTCAGACCTGATGGTACAACAAGAGTATCAGGTCAAGTACAGCGCGCATGGGTAAACCAGTCTGAAGAAGTTATGAAAGAGAAAGTTGCAAGCGGACGTCTTGGCAACTTGACTGTGCAGCCAGATTTATGGAATGCAACGGAAACCTCAAACGGTAAGATGGACTGTGCAGTTCCTTGACAGCAAAGATGTTCTTGGAACTGAGCAGAACATCGATCCACTTCGCTAACCATTTCATCGCTCCCAGTGCATCCGTCAATATGTGACATTTTTATATTTCAGTTGCTCATAATGTCAGCTGCCCGGCGACACCAAATGGTAGGTTTGGATTGAAAGACGTGGCGCTTTCCTTCCCAGTTCGGTTTTTCTTTTGGTAGAACATATATATATATATACACCTATTTCAAAAAAGGTTGTCACCGCTAAGAGCGATAGGCGATAGGTAATAGGTCATTCCAAGACCGCAAAGCACTATTGATTTCTTAATTATTCATCCTAAATCTTTCTTTACACTTTTCCATCAAATATTTGGCTATTCATATGTAAACTAACTAGACGCCTAATAGGCGTTCACTCGGGCTACACCTGTGTATAGTACTTGGGGAGAAATGGAGAACAGAAGTTGATGGAAACCAGTTTGACTTGTCAGTGTCTTTTGATTGCAAAAATGCATGACAAGTACTCCCAGAGTAGAACACAAATTATATTGGGGAGAAAGTAGTTTGTACATAATTGTACCACATCATGATGGTTATTAATATACTGCTGGTCTAGCTTTTTATCACACCATATACAGTATACAGTCTGCTTTATTTTGTAAATGCCTACCAAATGATCCAATATGATCTATAGATAATACATTATAGCTCAGACAATTTAAATTTCTATTCTGTACTTTTTTACTTTGATTTATGGAAACAAAACTTACAAACTGTGGCAGACTGTTTCAATGTCCAAGTTAAAATGATTTTGATATTGCTGTTGTCACATTGGTAGATTCTAGAAGTACCACAGTTACCTTTCTATGAAATCATTTCAGTTTCTTAACACAACTTTTCAATACATGTATTACCATGTTTTTAATATGGAGCAGATCAATGATTATAGCAGTAGTCAGTTGCTGATGCTTTATTTGAAGAAGTGTAATGTCATACAATATATGCTCATTACCGATACCATATATAGCTCCTGCGTGCACATCAATCTGATACTACTACATACAGTAATACCGTCAATTCAAATCCACTTTATCTTGTTTCTGTGAACATGGTTGAACAAAGCTTGTTCAAATTTGTGGTTGAGTATCACTTTTCATTGATTGCAAATATCATTTCGTACATTCTAAAATTATTCTTCAATTGTTGCTAATATAAGGTCTCATAAACATTACTATCATTTCCATGATTATCCATCACTATATTTTTATCTGCTAACATTGAGCATGATTGACAATAAAGTGCATTCAATATAATCATGACATTGTACAAAATACAGCAGATTGCACTAAATATTTATAAGTTAATAACAAAAAATCATTTGTTTTCCATTGTTTATTTGGTGTAATTTTGCACCATTTACTAATTTCTGTTTCCTGGCTTAATTATTTAATACACCCTAGTCACCTTATTACGCAAAGGCAAGAATCCTGAGTCTTTCTAGTTAATTGTAGATATATTGTTAGTTAATTAGTTCGTTTTTAACACGGGTCTCAGGAAGAGCATGACGGTAGACACCGTGTAAGCAAATATTATGTGCAAGCAGTGGTGAAATATTATTAATTTAAACAAACTACTGATCTATTAAAGACAATATCTCCGTGTCTTACATGTCTGTCCTCAAGTGAAGTTCGCTGCCACAAATCGATCTGTCTCGTGTTCTTGGACGATCAATACATTATAAGTTGATTACAACAGCTGGTAAGAAGGTCATCACTAAATTCGAGAATTCGATATTAACGATTAAAGCAAAGTATCTTGAGATTAAAAGCCAATAGTTCGAAAAATTCCGATTGTTAGCGTCCGCCATTTTGTTCTTATAAATCTCTCGCGACCACAGGAAGCCTCGTGGTCAACAGTGTACCCCAAAGGCTTCTGGGTAATTTGCCGATTTGCGACGTTGATAGATAGATAGACCGAAAAGGTAAACCTAGACTCGAGCTACCACAGGTAGCCCGAGTAATTAGGAATCAATAGTGTTTTGCGGTCTTGGAATGACCTATTACCTATCGCCTATCGCTCTTAGCGGTGACAACCTTTTTTGAAATAGGTGTATATATATAGAAATAGAAACAGACAACATACGTGTTTGTCCTCTTTCTTGGGCTTGGTGCATGCTCTTGTTGCTTTCTCAAATTTGCGATGGCTTTTTTTGCAGACGACATTTTCTATTATTCGGTTGCATTGCAAGTGACCTCCATCAAGTACAGCCCTAGTTTGGAGGATAGATGTTCCCAGGAGTTTTTGGCGTTGTCAAAGCGGTTTCTGACTGCGGTAAGACGAGTTGATGCAACCTACGTCTGTTTGGCGTATATTTCTCGCGTCTGCTTTCCTCTACTTGCATTGTTTGACCATTTGCACCATATTGCGGGCAATATCACTAGTCGCACTATTGCTCTCTTCAGCATCGCACTCCAGAATATTGACCCGCAAAATTGTAGTCTGACTAGACCAAATGTTTCTCACAAGAGTTCATCTTTTGTGCGCTTCTTGTTGCAGATCTACGAGGTATACAAGGCGCATCCTGAGTTCCGAATCAGCCATTTGCAAGTTCTAGACTTTCAGTAAGCTGTTGCTTGAATTCCAATCATTTCCTTTGCCATTTCATGCGGTCAGTAAAACAAGCATGGTGATTGACCAGTTGCTTTGTTTTCCAGGTCGAATGGTGTAGCCAACTTCTCAGGTCAAATACTGCGTCGTTGGACAGCCAATTCATCGAGCATTTTTCAAAAGACCATTGAAAATGGCACTTTGGCAGACTTTAGTGTTAACAAGAGCTCTTTGAGATCCCTAGAACACAAACACGGTAACTAACCTAACTTGAATCTCAAGCTAAGTATGTTGTGAGCAGAACTTACTATTATATAATGGAAGGCTGGATTACCTAGTTACTAGTTGGGAAGTTGAAGATCCCATTGAGACTACATGGTGTTGCCATAGAAGCATTCGTTGTGCATTGTTTAGTATCTCCCGGAGATCGTGTGATTGTTCCCCCAACCGCTACCCTTTTTATCTGCATGTCTTTGGCTTTTTGTGCCAACGGAAGCGAGTCGTTTGCACTTCTACACGATTAATCTTCCATTGTCTTTCAGCTTTTGATGAAGTCCCTTGTGGAGACCTGCTTGATTTCACCATAGTCTTTAGACTGACTTCAATGGACTTCACTTCCAGTCAGTTCAGGGATCCATGTTCGCAGGAATTTTTGGCACTGTCTAGGCGGGTTGTCGCCCAGGTATGTCAATGCATTAGATGATATTGATTTGTTCAAACAAAAATTTACTTTCTAACCACTACTGAAAAAAAAAACCACTTTCTTCTTTTTTGTATGGTCAGCGAATGTTATCATATCAATAAACCAATATAGAAATTGAGAATCTCGTCGCAATGTGTTGGGTTATCTTCTTGTAGATTAAGGTGATATTTCGTCCCTATGCTCAGTATGGTGTGCGTCATTTGCAAGTCAAGAGTTTTGAGTAAGTGTTACCAAACAGTCGGCGTTATTTGTCGGTATTTCGAATTCCGGAGGCACTGTCGATTGCTTCTGCACGCACGCTCTTGAAAACTAATCCTGATCTCTTCCTTGGGTATTCAGACCTGATGGTACAACAAGAGTATCAGGTCAAGTACAGCGCGCATGGACAAACCAGTCTGAACAAGTTATGAAAGAGAAAGTTGGAAGCGGACGTCTTGGCAACTTGACTGTGCAGCGAGATTTCTGGAATGCAACGGAAACCTCACACGGTAAGATGGACTGTAATTTTTTTCATAGAGCCATTTTCTTGATAACGCCAAGAATTGTGGTTGATACTAGTATACGTAGTATATATCTTATCTGTGAAACTACGAGACCACCGTACGGGAATGGAGTTCTTAATGTCATGCCGATGTCTTAGTACCATCCAACTTTGTCAATATTCATGTTAGGTACAAGGGACGGCCTTTAAGATGTGTTCCAGTCTTAAACCAACTGTGAAATTGTTTTTATATGTTTGGTTTCACATGATGATGCTTTATTTTCTTCTTTTTTCAGTTTCTGAGAATACTGCTTGTTGTGAGTATGAACTTTTTAAGATGCCTTTCTCCGTCTGCGTGCTTTTGCATATCAAACAATTGTCAATAAAAAGTTGTCATTCGCTCGGCAGTCAACTTTATTCCATATTTGGGCACGCATTACCTTATTTGGAAGTCACGTTGATCCTTTTTTTGCTGATTTTTCCGCAAAACGGTCGAAAATTTGACCAAAACTTGCAGAAATTGTAGCTATGAAACACATCACATTGTCCACCATCTTGAAAATTGCTTAGAAACCTCGCTTTTCAATAAACAGGAAACCCAATGGTAAATACAGGCAACAATTGTTTGATATGGCATATTATCACGACACCGGTTGGTTGCATCAGTCTAACATGCATTTAATGTGTAACTTTCTTGCAGTAGACCTGCTCTATTTTTCTGCTGTATTGAAATTAACTTCGCTTGAATACAGAAAAGAGTTAAAGGATAGGTGCTCGAAAGTATTTGTGGCGTTGTCTAGGAGGTTTACCTCTGAGGTAAGTGGGGATTTGAAATTTCACCTTTTTGGTTTGAAGCACGTTTTTGTACATACATAACGCTGTTCATTTTCACTGCCTTTTTCTTCATCAGTGTGATTGCCACATATCGAGAAATGTCTTATAAAAATGTGCTGTTTTCGCACAAGCTCCTTCTTCCAATTTGTACTTACCATATTTGTAAGTTGGAATAAATTTTTATCGCGAAAAAAGCGATTTTCTTTGAAAAATCCATCCAAATTTACAGCCATTCAGGTGAAAACAGCTAACCAAGTCAGCCATCTTGATTTTGGCCGGAAAAGGACTGGAACAGTGTAGAAACAGGGACCCTCGGTTTGTTTACCACAGGAAGCCCGAAAACAGCACCGATTTCTTGATATGTCAATATTCAGTATATCACCACCACTACCACCACCACCACCACCACCATCATCATCATGATCATTATTATCATCATCATCTTCAATACCATCAACACCATCATATCATGTTTGTTATTAGGGGACTAACTCGCCAGGACCATCTGAGTCCCTTAGTTGTTTCCTCACTTAGCTTAACTGTTTGTATCTGTATTTCTCTCGTATTTTATTTTATTTTTATTTGTTGTAAATCGTTATCGAAGTGGAAGTCTCTAAATAAACAAATAAATCATCGTTATCATGAACAGCGTGAAAAGTCTTACTGTTTGACGATATAAATTGTTGTCCCCAAGTAGTAGGCTACTTGTGGCCAGCTAGAAGCCATTGACGCTTTAATAAATTGATTGATTGATTGTTTTTATAGATTTACCAAATATTCCAAAAGCACCCTCATTATGGACTTAGTCATTTGCAAGTTCTAAGTTTTGAGTAAGCTGATACTTTCATTGAGGCATTGTTGGTTTGTACCTTTGTAATACAATGACCATTGTTATATTTCACCCTCAATTTGTTTTCAGTTCTGATGGTGTAGTCAACTTCACAGGACAAGTAATACGTCGATGGGCAAACTATTCAGAAAGTGTTATGAAAAAGGCTCTTGAAAATGGAACTCTTGGGAATTTCACAGTTGACAAGTATTACTGGATAGTCAGAGAACATAAACATGGTAATACAAATATTGTGTCACAATCTGTTACCATGGTAACTTGTCGTGGTGACTATGGTTATCATGGCAACCAGCGGTGTTTTACGCATAGTTGTTGCCTTTTGGAGACTACGTGTCTATCTTACACTTATGTTGTTGCCATGTCAACCATATCGTTGTTGTTGATTCAATTCCAAAATTCTTTTTTTCTTCTGTCTTTCAGTTTTTCATATTGACAACTGCAAGCACGGTATGTGTTATCATGATATAATAGTTGTTTTGAATTTGTTTGCTTTTTGTTGTTATAATGTTATAATATGTTAATTAGATAGTTGGTTACGATATTTATAATTGGTTAGGTTATTTGGTTATAGTTGGTAAGTTAGATGGTAGGTAGGTATATGTAGGTAGTTAGGTACGGTAGGTACGGTAGGTAGGTAGGTAGGTAGGTAGGTAGGTAGGTAGGTAGGTAGGTAGGTAGGTAGGTAGGTAGGTAGGTAGGTAGGTAGGTAGGTAGGTAGGTAGGTAGGTAGGTAGATAGTTCAGATGGTTCGACATAACTCTTAAATGCAGCGCTCATTTTGACTGGAGCTTCATTACGATGTTTTAGGTGAAGAAACTGTGTATTTGTTCTGCGCTTTTAAACTTACATCAGTGAGATTTACCCTGACTTTGCTGAATACAAGTTCTGAGGCCTTCAAGCTTTTGGCAGAGAAAGTCATTATAGCAGTAAGAGATTTTTATTTGCCTTCCTACTTTCTTTCCTTCCTTCCTTCCTCCCTCCCTCCTCCTCTTAGTAACACATTCAATGATTCATTTACTGATATTTGTACTTATTGTTGTAGATGTACTTCGTGTATTCAAAAGTAGACGGTGGAAGGACAATACCCTGGAAAGTCACAAGATTTGAGTAAGGCTTTGTTTAAACCAGAACGGCAAACCAGTGCATGCTGGGTTCGTTTGCATTCACGCTGCCCATCCTGAGTTTACCAGAAAACAACTATGCATGCCAGTACTCTTTCACTCAGGAAAAAACGAAATATTTGAATGAGAAACGAGCTCACTTCTCGAAGCACTGAGCACGTTCAAACTGAAACATGTCAATACATGTGATCCTGAAGTGCTGTTGAAATGATTAAAAAACTACTTATGCGTTGACTTGCGTTTTCGTAATGTAAAACGTTAAAGGAAATTAGATAATGTTACTGGTAATCGATAACTTTTGTCCAGTTCACTTTACTCCTCGCGCGGCTTCTTTCCTGATGTAGTTGGCAGCCTACCGCCTGCTAGTCCCCTCCCCTTCTCCTCCATCCCCCTCCCTCACCTCTGATACTCGGCCTACCCACGTGTATTCAGAACCCGTGTGCGTACGCTGAGTGTTAACCATTTGTTCAATGTACTCCAGGTCGGGTAGTGTCATCACTCATCTATCAGCTCAAGTACTTTCAAGCGAATCAGGAAATACAAGGAACGTCTTAACAAATTCCATAAAAAACGGAAGCCTAGGGAATTTTACGGTGGATCCAACTTATATAAGCATTGAGGAAAAGAGAAATGGTATGTGATGCTACTTTCGTACTCTACAGCTTACCGTAACTCTAAATCTAATACTGACCTTAGCTCGACCCAACCAACCCCAACCCTACTCAAGTGCGTTAAGGCCTGGTTCATGACCCAGTTCAGACCCAGGCCTTAACATACTTCAGTAACGTTTATTTTAATTAAAGTCCATAAAATCCAAGACTCTCAAAAATAACGCTTTTGTCCGTCCTATAAATCTGACTGTATAGGAGATGCACTTTGAATTTTAATAATTTACATATTATCATTTCTATCAGAAACATCCGACGTCACAAGGTGTCCAATGCCGTCTGTCAACATTCCAAGTATTCCCAAGTCCTTAGTAGATGCAATCCAAATACAACGTTCTCGTCCTCATTCTATCAAGGGCAAAATATCCGAGAGCACTTGTGACAGCTCAAACGTGACTTACACTTTCAAATGGACAGCAACGCCGATGGACAGCGAAGGAGAAACTTCTGGGGCAGAGAGGACATTGAGAAGCCAATCAACGGAACTTACCTTAGAGAAAACCTCATTAGAATATGGTTTCTATATCATTAAGTTTTACGTCAGCAGACGTGGAGTTACCATGGAAACGGAAACAAATTACGGCGTCATCAAAATAATAGCTTCACCGCTGGTCGCACGAATTGCAGGCGGAAATCGGGTCATGAAGGGCTTTACCCAACCCGTCGATTTAGATGCTTCGAGTTCTTATGACCCGGATTTGGGGAGGAATCTCCGAGACGGGATTACTTTTACATGGGTGTGTCGTGTGGTAGGTGAGAATTGGCCTTCACAAGATCTCAACAGTTTACCAGTTATTTCCCTCAGTCCTGGCAGTGGGGTTGGATGCTTTGGTACGGGTATTGGCAAAATACAACCACAGCAGAATCCGGAAAAAATCACGATTCGAAGCGGTTTACTCAAACATAACAGAAGCTATGAATTTGTGCTGATGATCAAAAAGGATGAGAGGAACATGAAAGTGACACAAACCGTTCAAATAGTTCTTGGGGATCTTCCTAAAGTTTTATTAAGGTAATATGAAATCCTAAGCAGTGTCGGTTTTTGTTTGTTTGTTTGTTTGTTTGGTTTTTTTCTTTTCTTTTTTTTTGGGGGGGGGGGGGAACTGGAAATCCAGTAATAATAATCAGATAACGTACATTATACTGAGGTTTTGAGCATTAGCCCTTCGTTTGAGTAAAAGACAATTGAAGAAAAAATCGTTGTTACAAAATGTTTATTAACAAGTCATTTCTTATTGTATCTATCTACATCGTGGCAGCCCAAGCTAGTTGCCTTGTTAGTTTCCGTCGAGGGGAGATATAAAATATCGTATCATTTAGATATGTTTTTGTTGTTGTTTTAGATGTAATACCAACTGCGGTTCAGCGGTAATTCCCTCGTCCAAATTAAGCTTAGAGGTCACGTGTGATGATGGCTGCACGGCCGATACGGTATACACGTGGGAAATGTACAAGGAGACAGGATCATCAAACTGGCAAAAAATACAAAACTTAGAATCGATTTTAATAAGCAAAGCGTCTTCTCCTGGCTTCGTTGTTGCTCAAAATAAACTCCAAGGTGGGATCACGTATAAAAGTAAAGTTGAAGTGAACACACCCGGATGGACAAAGACCTCGAGCGAGTACATCTTCACCACCAATGTTCCTCCCTATGGGGGTCATTGCTCTATTTTTCCACTGGTTGGGGAAGCTTTGAACACTAGCTTTGTTTTACAATGTGATGACTGGAAAGATAAAGAGTCGTCGTCCTTGGAATATAAGTTTGGATATCGCAAGGCAGATGGCTCCTTTGCTGTGCTGTATCATGGAGCTGAGAAGATCACAAGATGTTCGTTACCAGTTGGAGCGAAGTCGCAGGACCGCTATTTGAATATCGAGGTTTTGATCTCTGATTCACTTGGCGCTACTAATTTCACAAGTGTACGAGTCAAGGTAGGTTGCCTGAAATACAGAGGAATCCTACCTTTCTTACGGCCTGAATTTTTTGGTGACCATATTCAATGGGGCTCCACTGTAGTACCATATAATCTATAATCAAAACTATTACAATTTCCTCAAATCTGATTGGTTGAAAGACTGCTCTATTTTTCACTAATCAAGCTGTAGGTTGTAATTGGATAGTGTAATTGGACAGTTGGCTGTAATTGGACACCTGTAATAGGACAGTTGTAATCGGACAGTTGCCAGAGCCAATCAGATTTCGCATTTTGAGCGCGCGTGCAGTCACGTAATCGCTACGCCACTAAGCGCGCGCTCAAGAGATTTTTCACTATTTTTTCTCACTTTTTCAACTAAATTTGATCATTTTAGTTGCGCTTAGCATTGATTAGCATGAAAACATTTTTCTCGGAAGTTGTAATAGTTATGATTAATTGGTAATAGGACTTCGTGTCGTCCATTTCTGTCTTTAATCATATTCGGAATAAACAAATTGGACTCCCGCTACGTGGTCATCCAATTTTGTTTATCCCTCGTATGATTACAGACCGAATTGGACTCCACTCAGTCCTATTACCATCATTTATCATATAACCCGTATGGTCCTGCTCGCGCGCTCTTGATAAAACCTTCGGAAAAGATGATGTAATCGGAGCCGGACGGCTCTGCGCTTGCGGGCCGGAAAAAAAACGTCCGGCCCAGCTGTTCCTTTCCGCGCGCTATAATTATTTTTTACAAGATCTTTTCCATCACTTTTTCAAACAAAAAGAAAGGGGTTATATGATAAAATGGTCGCTGCGCTTGGTCCATACGGCATGACCTTGAGCCAAATATTTTCCCATCCGACTCTCCCACACAGTCATCAAGTTAAGTACATAATATTTTACGAGTTGCAAATGTATATATTTTTCGAATCCCGTAGGCACTTATGTCACTTACGAGATTCGAAAAAAAACATAGCGTCTTGATTATTGTAAACTAACAGGCGATAAACTCACCATACGTCGTAGTTGTATGATTTTATACAACTATTTGAAATATTCAAGATATAACACGCCCGCTGATTGGCTGGCTACTATATTTGTCTCAGTGTACGTAATATAAAAGAGAACTTAGCTTCTTATCTCATTATGTGACTTCCAAATGGTGACTAAATTCTAGGTTTTACCGCAAGAAATTCCTCCCAACTACTACCCTTAGCAAGTACACTATCGAGCCTCGCAGTTGGTCAGTCTAGTAACATGGCCTAACATGGTTAGAACTGGTAATGTTGATGATGCTATTCAGTTGGCCAATGTAGTCCTTGATGTCATGGAAACTGCAAACCAGGACAGTGCTACTAGCACTGTGTCAATAGTTATTCAAACAACGGTTTCGTTCATTCGTTTGTTTTGCTTACCAGTTTTAGCTAGTTTTTGTTTGTTTGTTTGTTTGTTTGTTTGTTTGTTTGCATGTTTGGTATTTTCTGTGTATGTTGTTCGTTTGTTTGCTTGTTTTGTTTTTGTTTATTTGTTTGCTTGCTTGCTTGCTTGTTTGTTTGTTCGCTCGTTTGTTTGTTTGTTTGCATGTTTGTTTATTTTATATGTATGTTGTTTGTTTGTTTGCTTGTTTTGTTTTTGTTTATTTGTTCGTTCGTTTACTTGTTTGTTTGCTTGCTTGCTTGCTTGCTTGGTTGTTCGCTCGTTTGCTTGCTTGTTTGTTTGTTAGCTAGGTTGTTTATATTTGATTACGTTCGTTTATTTGTTTGCTTGTTTTCTTATTTGTTCTTTCGTTTGTTTGATTGTTTGTTTATTCTCCGCCTTGTTGATTTATTTACAGATTGTCACCGCTATCATTGGTGAAATGGCTAAAATCACAGTTGAAAATGTTGAAACAATGACACAAGTTACTTCTGTCATTTCCTCGGCGACAAGCAACGAAAAAGTTTTAACCCAAGACACTCAGGTATAAATTAACTTTTGTCGATTTGTTAAGCTGCGCGCAGACATTTGTTTCCTTTTTTTGTTGCTGTTGATGTGAAAAATTGGTCATCAGATATATGTACTATCGCAAATTTGGTAGCATCCCTTGCGTTTTGAAAAAACTCCAGCTATAGTAAACGTTAAAATGGCACGGAAGGGCAATCCAAACCGAAGGAAATGCCTGCCGTCTCTAATCATCCTTCAGCATCTTGACCGTCCTTCCGACCTACGCTTTATAGTATAGTAGTTAGTTGTCCAAAGACTGTGACCTCTTTCTTTTAGTCAGTCATATTAGCGTCATATGTTATTCCACCAGAGGCTGTTCACAGGCTAAGGTTTCCCACGTGAACCAACTAAACACTTCTGTGAAAAGGCATGTAACTGACTATGGGCTCCCTGTGGAGATCCGTTCCCCGCAGGGGTTGCTGGGAGAAATAGTTTTGTTGTACTTTTTTATATGTACGTTGATTAATCATTTCACGCAAAAGATTCAAGTGTATTTTATGACGACACAGGCACAAGCGTATATGTTAATCCTTTTATTTGATAATATATTCCAGACTTCAGCTTTAAATATCTTGGTAGACATGACCAAAGTTTTGGTGAACAATTCAAACGACGATGATGAACAGTCAGATGCTCTTGATAAAGGAGGCCTAAACCTTCTCCTTTCAATTTCCCGCATTTCGGTCGCGGCGTCTAAAGATGCGAGCATCGCACCACAGGACAAGGAAACCCAAACTGGAGGAGTAAATATCACAAAATCAAAGGTATTGTTCATATATAGACTGATTTTTGAATGGTTGACGGTTACGGTTACCTCTATCCGGACGAACGATTCTCTAGGACGGTACGTACTTCTTTAAGACGAAAACCTCCTCCATGCAAGACGGAGACCTTTGTAAGACTAATTTTTCTCTGAGATGTCCTCTTTTAGACGAACACCATTTCTTTACCAGCAATCTCCCTCAAGGACAACCAGTTTTGGCCCCAAGGGTCCTCCCCTCTCCGAGAGTAATGTGCGTGCTTACTCTGCCTGACTCGATGGCTCAGTTGGCAGAGCACTGGACACATGTATCCCAGGGGTCGTGGGTTCGAGTCCCACTTGAGTCAGGAAGTGTTTTCCTGCTTCTCGTAGGGCGTGTAACCAGGCACTTGTAAAGGGTTGTGCTTATTTCTCATGGCGCTTAAAAGAGGGTCTCAAGGGAGTTAGCCGTAAAACGGCTTTTACCGAAAAATGGAGCTGGAATTTTGTGCGGTAAACTAGAAGAATCCTAAGACCTTAAGGTAGTTCGAAACTCATGGATCCTGCAGTAAACTTTTTATCAAACTTTGTCTACTAAAAAAGCAACATAGGTGAAACTCAAAAATGAAATAAAAGGGGGGTCACCATGCTCGTTTTGGAGTTGAGTGGTGTGGTCTTAGGTAGTTTTGTGCGTAATTTGGGTCAAAACGACTCCACCTCCCCATTGAGACCCTCTAAAATAGCTCAAAAGCGGGGCAACACGTCATATCACGTGCGTGATTTAGTACGTAGCCTGCGTAGCGGCGTTCCCTCCCCTTCCTCTCCCCAATCCCCCTCTTGCCCTCTCCCCTCTTCCCAATCCCCTTTCGCCGTTACGCAGGCTATTTAGTACGGTGCTGACCACCATGATGGTCAAATATAATGAATCTGTTTTTCTTTTCAGAGTATCGATGTAGTTAAAGGATGTGATTCATTAGTCAAACAAGTATCTTCCGCTAAGCTTTCGCGCATGACTGTTGGCGAGACACCGACCGTGATGAAAACCGCTCTCTTGTCATTATATCTCTCCCGAAATAAGCCTCATGATGTTGGTGGGTCAAAGATTAAGGACGGCAATAGCAGCTATTCTTTGCCTTCAGCTGAGAAATTGTTTGTGTCCAAATTAAAAAGCCTCTCGACGGTAGATACACAGGTAAATTATTTTCCCACAAACGAACGAATGAATGAATGAATGAGCGAGTGAACGAGGGTGTTGAATTCTGTGGACATTTTAAAGATGAAAGTAACCAATGTCATTTCTCCCTTTAGTTCTTAGTTACACACTACAACCGCTATTCCTGGGACTCCACTAGCGTCAGTGTGACGTCATTTGTTGTCAGCCTCGATCTTATGGAGAAGACCGGAAGTGAAATCAAAATATCAAATCTAACGTCACCTATCGAGATGACAATCCCACGAAGTGACAAATCCTCTCAGGAACCCCCAAAAGAGAACACATTTCTAAAGCCAAGTAGTGGAGATAAAATGCAGCAGTACCGACGCGTTAACGTTGACATTGCTGGTTCCATGCTGCAGATGAGCATTGAGACTTCGTCCGACAAAGTTTCGATATCTGCTTATATCAAGTTTGGTCAGCGGCCGACAGTCATTGACTTTGACTTTGTAACAAAAGTCCCCGATTTCTCAAGTTGTCAAGGACTAAAAACAAATCTAAACTGTGCACGTGATCCTTACGCCATTGTTATTCCAGGCTCAGTCCTGAAGTATAAAGGAACCTACCTCTTGGGTTTGCTCTACCATGAGAGTGAGAAAACTGAATCTCAAGGAAAACGAGTAAGACGTTCCTGTGACGGGTCCAATGGAAGACAAAAGCGATCATGTGTGGAGATAAAAGATCCCCCAACCACCCCTCCCCCAAAAAACATGACCATGTTACCGATGTATGACCCATCACGTGACGTGAATATATCAGTGAGCTCTTCTATGTCTAGTTGTTTGTACTGGTCAACGTCACTTCAAAAATGGATATCTGATGGCTGTCAGGTAATTAAGAATCAAAATACTGCTGGTTTTAGGAACTAGTCTTGTAAGAGATGCAACTGAGTTCGAATCCCACTGCTTCCATCATTTCGTGTCCACCCTCCTTTTCCTTCAGTGAGCATGCGCACGGTTATATACATACGTTGACCCAACATCATCTATGCGTGTGTATTGTAATCACACACGGTTCTCGACCAATCAGAGCACGCATAATATACCAGTTGTGATATAAAGTATAGTCACTAATATTCAATCGGTTTGTTTTAGACTGGTAACAAGTCCTCTTCGACCAGACTACAATGCTTTTGCACACATTTGACATCATTTGGAGGGGATTTCCTAGTGGCGCCAAATCCCATTGACTTTGATGTGGTTATATTGGCATTCAGTAATTTGAGCGAAACCAAGAACTTCAGCGTGATTGGTTTCACGGTTGCGCTCTTCCTGTTGTACTTTATAGTTTTGATATTTTGTAGAAGAGCAGACAGAAAGGACAGATGCAAGGTATGACATGAAATTTAATTGATATTTGTTAGTTCTGTGAGCTAGAGCTAGATATTCAGTTCGATTCGAAGTTCCTGTGGCTCCGTTGTGGCTTTGACCCACCATGACCATATTCTTAGACAACGCTTAACGTTGCGCGCGATAATCTGGATCGAGTAGCAAAACAATGATGAAGAGAAGGGTTTGAAGGTGCATGCGATGCCTCTAAAACCCCTTTACATGATAAATCATTTTTCGTTCATGGCGAAAAGTGTTGAAAATCGATCACGCTTTTACCTCTTATATACAAGAAACTATATATATACAGGTAAATTAAGAAATGCGGTTTTTTATCTTTTTTTCTTACAGATGGGAGCTCACATTGAACTAGGTCATGATCCATTCCACACAGCTTCCTATCAAGTCACCATAGAAACGGGGTTATCTTATCAATGTGGAACAACAGCCAACGTTGCCATGGTGATCACAGGTACGGATAATAGTAGTGACGCCGTAACCATATTCCATGAAGACTACCCAGAAAGACGACTCTTCGGGCGTGGAAACGTTGATCAGTTTGTTGTTCACGTTCCATCCTCATTGGGAGAGTTGCTACAAGTTCGTGTTTGGCATGATAACTTTGGAAACAGTCCTTCTTGGTTTCTACGCGAAATACAAATCAAGGATTTGAGTACTTTAAGGGAATGGGCTTTTCCATGTAACCGCTGGCTTGATGTGATCAAAGACGACGGAGAGCTTGAACGCATTCTTCCCAGCCAAACCAAAGTCCGTGAACTAAACGAATCAATCAAGAAAAGAACAGCCAACGGTTTTTACGATGAACATTTGTGGGTGTCGGTCATGGCCAGGAGCCCGCAAACACATTTTACAAGAGTACAACGTGCTACTTGTTGTCTCTCTCTGCTCTTCACTGCAATGATTGCCAACGCCATGTTCTATAATATTGGTGGCAAGTCAGAGAAGACCTTTCAAATTGGTCCTTTGCAGTTTAGTCTTCGACAAATCATCATTGGAATAGAGAGTAGTCTGATTGTTGCTCCAATTAATCTCCTTATTGTCCAACTCTTTAAAGTGGCCAGTAGACTTCGTCTCGATGAGGAAGAAGGTCATTCCGACGATGACATCATGCTCAAAAGACGAAGCTCCAGTCAGGAGGAGCTCCTGGGCAAACGAAAGCATTATTCGAGACTTTCTCCCAACTTTGTGAAGTTCACAGCTTATTTGTTGTCTTTCCTTAGCGTTGTTACCTCAGCAACGTTTACAGTCTTTTACAGTATGCAGTGGGGTACTGACGTCAGCAATCAGTGGCTGACGTCAATGATAGTGTCATTTGTTCAAGACTTATTCGTCATTCAGCCAGTTAAAATACTAGTCATCGCTGTCATTATAACAATACTCATGCAGAAATTCAGCAAGAAAACAAAATGTAAGAGTCTGGCTTCTGATGTACCAATGGAAGGTCCAGGAAGGCGATACCAAGTTGACCAGGAATCCCATGACTGTGAAATCCCACCCATTTCAGAGGAAAAGAAGGAACTACAAAAAGAGAGGAGAATGAAAGAAGTGAAGTTGATGAGCACTGCCAAAGAAATATTGCTGTACGTGCTGTTCCTAATTTTGCTGTGTCTCGTTTGCTACGGTTCTCGTACCAAACATGGATTCCTCATGAACAACGCTCTTAAACAAGACTTTGCTCAATTTGATGAGGTAAAGAAGTAAAACCATATATCCCCTTCCTCTCCTTAATGTCGAATTCCGAATTCTAAGAATTATTAACCCATGGTCCCACAAAATTACAAAAATTCTTAGTCAATGAGGCAGATCGGTTCCATAGATGAAAATAATTAATTTCTGATCTCGTTATTCTTATTTGCAATGGACTGCAATGGTAATAAGTCGAATAACATCTAGTGCAAAGGACGTGATCCGTGAGTGATGGGCGTGCGTTGTTGAGGGCAAACGCGTGGGGAAAGTGCGAGTGTACTTGTGTTTCGTTCGAGTGAGCTGGAAGAAAATAAGGATTGCTAATAGTTTGAACAAGTATTTTTTTCTTCTTCTTTTGTTGTCTAGATTACGGACGATAAGTCGTTTTATGAGTGGCTCCAGCAGTCTCTTATCCCTGGTTTGTACGCGACGTTGTGGTACAATAAACGAGTGGTTGCTAACAAGGCGTTAATTGGTGACAAGCAGTCCATGCTTCTGGGTATGCCACAGATGAAACAAGTACGCGTACAAGAAGGTAATAATCAAATGATGTGAAAGTGTGAAGTGCATGAAAGCGCACGATCTAGATACGTCTTTCTATAGTGGTTCTCAGAATGTGTTGCCTGAAAACGTAAAACTGCATGCTGTTAGTTCCTGCAATTGTCGCTCGTGAAGTAGAGGGTGCGAAGTGACAGATTTAGGGTCAAAGTTGCGTAAAACAGATTTAATGGGGTGAACACGTCGTCAAATCTCTGAAAAGTTTGGTTGTTCTCAGTTCCGATGAGATCTTAAACAACAAACTTATTTCCAGCCACCCTTATTCTCAGTGATTCTTATACTTTTCAGGTCACTGCATTGTTCCCAAGGAGTTCAGATCAAGGATATCACGATGTACTGCGGCTTATTCTATAGACAGAGAGTACACTACAAAATTAAACTTACCAGGGTGGGCTTCGACATCGTCTACCAACGTTTCATCTAACCAAACATTAACACCAGAAACATGTCCAAAACCATGGCGGTACCACAAGGCGGACGAAATCACCTCCCTACCGTACTGGGGTAAAAGGAATCTTTACGGTGGGGGAGGATTTGTGGCTCAACTTGGCTATCAACCAGATATTGCAACACGAGTAGTTCAGGAGCTGTCCGCATCAAAATGGTTGGATACCAGATCCCGGGGTGTTCTTATTCTGTTTAGTGTTTTCAATGTAAACACTGAGTATGCAAGCTTTTTGAGTTTCTTATACGAACGACTTCCAACAGGAGCCGGTTTGGGTTCGTATAAGATTCACTCGGTACCACTATACTCTGCCACGATCACATTTCTGACTTTTCAACTCTTGTTTCTGCTTTTTGTGCTGTTTTACTTTATTCTCATGTGCGTTAAAGTGTTCAAACTCAAATGTAGTTACTTTAAAGATGCGTGGAATTGGTTGGATATATTCCTGGTTCTCCTGAGTATTGCGACTGTTGTGTTACAGCTCATGAAAGGTTTCTACACCTCTGACGTCATCCAACAAATCCACACCAACCCATATAGTGACCTGAGTTTTGATTACGTCGTCATAGCAACTGATCTCGAAGACTCCCTAATTGCCTTATTAGTGTTCGTGTCTACTTTAAAGTTATTGAAACTGGTTAAACTTGATCGCACTATCATTGTAATTTCATCTGCTATGGGGATTTCTTTCAGAGACCTCGCTCCTTTCTCTATCATCTTCACAGTAGTGCTCCTTGCGTACGCACAGCTTGGTATCTTGATATTTGGGCGCGGAAATTCTGCATTCTCTACTGTGTATGACGCTCTTTCAACCGAGCTACAATTGTTTATCGGGGGTGGCACAGAACTCTGGATCTTGGAGAAGGAGAACCGTATACTTGGGCCGTTGTATATTATGTCCTTTATGGTCTTCATGGGGTTTGTATTGATGAATGTTTTTATAGCTATTCTCTATGAGGCAAAGAATAAGCAAAAAGAGAATCTGGCTTCACAGAAAAAGGACTTCGAGTTCGTGGACTTTATGAAGGCAAAGTTGTTATCATTCTTTAACAAATCGAGCGTTAAAGTCGAAGACCAATATTCCAACGTTCCACCGAAAGCTCCAGAAAGCATCATAAACGAAGAGGTCATTACAATAACAGAAGCCAAACCCAAATCAGCGTTTAATTACGCAATGCTCGAAGAGTCACTCAAGAGTTTAAAAGCACAAAGAAAACACCCAAAACGACGAAAACCAAAGCACAATACCTGGCTCTCGCCTGGGAACCATACTAAAGTGGGCGGTAGAAAGAGCTTAAATGAAAACAAAAATAACCCATTTTCGGGTCAGGACGTTATTTTACTTACTCACGAACGAATCCGGAAAATGACAGTTTTGCTAGAAGCTTTAGAGATGGAATTTACCGACGAAGACATGCAAGTGACTCAGTTTGTGTTACAACTAGAGAGTAATCGTTGCTCTCCTAACTCATGTGCCTCATCCAATCGCGACCACACCCGGCGACCATCGTCTGAAACTACCAACGTCTCATTAACATCTTTCCCACAAATTATTGATGACAAGAGACGGGAAAGTACACTATCAATCTCTAATGTTGCTTTTACCTCGAGTGACGATACAGAAACAGAAAAGGAGCTGCAATTGGTTTTCCCGCGTCCAAGCCCTTACGCGGATGGGAATAGCCGCTTCAGACCTGTGGTCATGGGGCGAATGGGTGTTCACAAGTTTGTCAACCGCTTGCATGGAATCAATGAAGACCAACCTTTATAAATACATAATTCTCTACTTTCACAAAGCCCATAATGCCTTCTGTTTTGGGGGTGTATACACGTGCGTAGGTATTGTAATTGCAATAAAACAAATTGTCATTCAAATCAAACAAATTTGAATTACAATTTACTACCCCCAAAAACAGAAGGCATGATGGATATGCGAAAGTAGAGAATACATATATATTCACGTGGTGAAATCTTTTAGTAGAAATTAATACAGACATACAATTATTTATTGAGATTCTTAGTAGACATATCGGCTTAGTAAAAATCTGTCGTTGCTCAAATGAAATGTTGTAACATAGCATGCTATTCAGGTATCTCCCTTAGATATGTAACGTTTGGGTTTCCTAGATTTCCTAGGTTTGCTAGATTTTCTCGTCTCCAGCCCCTCACGGTCAGTTTTTTAAAAGAAGCCCAAGCAATTGCCGGGGGGGGGGGGGGGGTAGGAATACGGGTGAAAAACGCATTGCGCATACTTGGGATTGAAATTTTAAATAAAACTAAGTAAATCTTGAAAGTTAAGGCTGTCCGTCAAAAGTTAGTGCTTATCTTTTCCTAAAATATCGCTTTAATTGTTCTCTTTCCCTGGTCAAATAATACACGAGAAATTCGCATAATATACGACAGTTGAATCGACGGTACTTTTATTTGTAAACACGAACGCGTCCACGAATACCCGCTGGATTTCCGGGCATGCGCAATGCGTTTTCCCCTTTTTTTACTTTATTTTAGACAAAATAAGTTTTGTAAAAATATCATGTCAGTTAATATTTTATTATTTGCCAGGATGTTTAGCGAGCTCGTGGGCCAGGGCCGCAGGGCACGTGTCATGCCCAGAGCGCATGCATGTTTTCCCAGCGCGATTAAATGCTTCATGAGCTTCCTCTGCATTCATAGCTCAATCCACAAGTTTTGTATAAAATAAACATACTAATTTATACTTATGGTAGCAGGGTCCAGTCTCGCCTACCTCAAAATCTTTTCTTTTTTTCTTTAAATATTTTTTCCATCGATTATATTTTCCTTCTCTATTTTTCGTCGTCTTAAAACGGAAGGAAAAAACATTTTTTACATATGTCGAAAAATGATTTGAAGAACTATTATCCAAACTCCACATGAGCCTCTTTACCTTGGCTTGATGCTTCCCCATTTTTTTATTCAAATAATAAAAAAATCCTTTCTTAAATAGACCAAAATTCAGCCCGCTTAATACGCTCTTCTTTTCATTTCCGTTAGGACGGGCCATGATAGCATCTATTTTTTTTACTAGTGCAACAATCCCGGTTCATAAGAACAGTATCCATTGAGTGCTTCTGTACTTAGGCAAATTAACGAAACAAAACTAACTAAACCACTTGAATCGAATGGAAGGAAAATGGAAAGAAACATGGAAATACCAAGACATTGAATTTCCGCGCACGCCCTCAAAATATTATTGAGAAGATCACTGAATATACTACAATCATAGACATAATTATAAATTTTGTTTGGACACAGAAACTCCCCTCCCCAATGTCAATTAATGTTGTAACTTAGCAACGGTACCACCAATGCGAGACTTTTGATTCCTGGAAAAAATCGAATTTAAAAACTCATTTGTTTAGATCTGCATTTAATCTGTAATTTTAGTTTTAAATATTTTATCATTTTGTGTTAAAGCGCTTGAAATTTTATAAGCTTTAGAACTTGTATAAGCGCTATACAAGCAATTTATTATTATTATTATTATTATTATTATTATTATGGCATCTTTATTTTGTTTTCAATTCAAATCTAATTACATGCAACAAAGCGGGAATGCACCTGTGCTTTGTTGTATTTTTTTCTTATATGCTAAACATCACTTTTTTTTTAATTTGCTATTTTGTGAACTCATAGAATTTTTTTGTAATTTCTGCGTTTTGGGAAAGGATCCATTTTTGTGATTTCTTAAGGAGATAGTCTGTTTCTTGGCTATTCGTTGTCACAGAGTTCATTTCTTTCTCTAATAGATGGTGATATCCTCCGAGAAAATCCAATACAACGTTCTTTTGGGTAACTGTACAGTCTCTGTAGATGTTCTTTATGCCTGCTCTTAGTTCTGTGTATTTTTCTTGCTTGTATCTTGTTCTTTCTTCGATGCTTCCAACGCTGCATATGGTTTCTTCTACCAAGATCCATGTTTTGTTTCCTTTGTCTAGTACAGCCATGTCGATTCTATTGGCTCCATTTTCAGGGGCTTTATCAAGGTGAAAGGGCAGGTCCCAAATTATCTTGGCTTTCTCGTTCTCTACGATTGATTCTGGAATACTTTGTTGATACCAAGGCTTGGAATGATCGCTTTCTTGGAAGTCGTATCTGTATAGGAGGTAATGGTAGATAGGTCTAAGCATCCTGTCGTGTCTGGCTTTGTACAAGGTCTGTGCAATTCTTGGGCAAGCACAGAGCACATGTGTTGTAGATTCAATAGCTGTATGACACATGCGACATTTGCTGTCAGTAACGTGCATTTGTAATTTGCTTTGCTGGTATGCCTTCGTTGGCAGGAGCTGTTGTCTTATGCTCTTATTCACACTATGTACTACGTCGGGTATGTTCTTCCATGTTTTGTGAACGTCATTGGCTCTTTTTGACATTTCCGGGTCGTTGAGTTGTTTAGTTGTCAGTGCTCCTAGCCACTGTTGGCTTTGAAATTCTTCGAGGTACTTCCTGTTAACACTCGAGCGTAATAGATCTTTTATTGCTTTTGGGCTTGCTGTCTTGGTATGAGTGGTTTTACTGTCGTGAGTGATTAACTCAGTTCCTGTTGCATTAAATCTGCATTGTATGTTGTATTCTTCTGCGTATTTCATTGCTTGTTTGAAAATAGATTTTCTTCCTTTATCGATCTTGTTCATCTCAATTGTTCTTGCTAATTGAATTCTTTTGTCTTCAGAATTGTTCAGGTAATTTGCCATTTTAATCGTTGGTTGTTTTAAATGTGTCTTCTACATTTTTCAAGCCACTTCCTCCTAATTCCTCGGGAAGGTAGAGCAGTTTTGTTGACTCACTTTTGTGCATGCCTCCATTGTTTTTGATGATTTCTCTGGTACGTCTGTCAAGTTCTTTTAGATTATTTATTGTCCATTCGCCTGTCCACATGTGGTACTGTAGTACTGGTAATGCAAATGTACTGGTTGCTTTGATTTTCCTTGGTATTGAGATGTTGCTTGTCCAAATAACGGACACTCGTCGTAGGTATTCTTTACTTGCTTCAGTACAAACTTTCTCTTCTAATTGTGTGGAATTTTCAAATTTTCCAAGAAATTTGTAGTGGTCGGACTCATTCAACATCTTTAATTCTTCTTCAGGGGATATACGAACGTTGTCAGTTTGTTTAATTTTCCCTCTGACAATGTCTACTGCTGCACATTTATCCATTCCCCAGGCAAGTCCGATATCTTTAAACATGTCTTTCGTTGCTTTTGCCACTATCATTGCCTTGGTTGCAGACTTGTGATAGGTTTTTAGGTCATCTACATACAATAGGTGTGTTAGCTTTTCTTTTGCGTTTTGAGAGAAGGTGTACCCTTCTGTGCTCCTTAACCACCAAGCAATTGGGTTCAGGCATAACGTGAACAGTCTTACACAAAAGGAGTCCCCTTGTAGTATCCCTTGTTTCAGGTTGATTGGGCCAATGCTCTCTTTGTCATGCGTTGTCTTTACTTCAAGTGTGATTTTCCAGTTTTTCATTGTGTTTTTAATAAATTGCGTTATCTTCCTTGGGATGTTATGCATTTCTAAGCACATGCTCAGCCATTTGTGATTTATAGAGTCAAATGCTTTCTTGACATCAATCCAAACGCACGATAGGTTTTTATTTCTGGAGCGCGCTTCTTCTAAAGCGATTTTATCTATGATGAGGTTGTCTATACATCCCATAGAGCCTGTCGTACACCCTCTCTGGTCAATTTGCATATACTGGTACCGCTCTTGGTGGTCTTTAAGTTTAGCGTCAATGACTGATGTTATTGTTTTATACATTGTGTTGAGTAGTGTTATGGGTCTATGATCTTTAGCTTTGGGCTTTTGCGTCTTTGGTATCATTATTATTATTATTATTATTATTATTATTATTATTATTATTATTATTATTATTATTATTATTATTATTATTATTATTATCATTTGTTATTACTGGATGCTTCAGTTTTAAGCTCTTCAAATAACTAGTGTTAAAATAGTCTAAGACTTGCGTAACAAGATCCGAACGAATCAAATCGTATCGTCTCATCGAAATACTGTAGCTTGTTCATTTTCATTTGGTTCTACGACAATACCTCAGCTGCCTGCCTTGACCTCTCAAGCCAGTCTTGCTTATTAATGTGAAAAGTAATTGTGCTATTAAAAGTTTGTGCTAACACGACGTTACAATTAGACTAGCATAAAATAATTTTCATACACTACAGGAGTTTAATTATTGCACTGATCGCAATTAATCTTGAACTGACTGGAACATTTCTGGGTAATTCAGTTCTTTATTAACAAATTTACTAATTGTCTCACAGCGTTTCTCGATGTTAATTTCTTTTTATTCAAACAAATTTCCGCGGACTATAATCGACTCACTTCCGAATTTGAACTCCCGCGCGCTATACTCAAAATAACTCATGGTTCGCTGAAGCCTTGAAAAGTCTTTTAAAATGTGTTGAGTCTCTGAAAGTTCTTAATTTTGGAGCATTTTCTCCTTGAAAAGTCTTAGTTTTTTTCCTCAAATCTATTTTGTAATAATTTTTTAATTTTTAATAATTGTCTACCTTCCCCCAAAATGGCGACGGAAAATTGACAATTGTATGTTTGTAGAGCATATTCGAGCCATATACATTTTCTATGAAATTTCACAATTTCAAAAATTCATATCTCTGCGGATTGGAACGTTTTAAATTTTTGCACAGTTGCTAAGTAAAACATACTTTTTAGTGTTTAAGGAATATTACATCTTAGGTTAAAAAAAAATATGCTCACTATGAGCGGCGGCCATATTTTGGAGAAAGATCTATTAATGTATATGAATGAAGTGTGAAATTAAAAAAAAACTTGTAATTTGCATTTCTCAATATGAACATTGAGCACGAATTCGAGCATTTTGTAACAAATTTGCGCAAATTAGAATCAGAGATAACATATATAAAATGCTGAAAATGAACTGTGCTCCAAGCATAATCTTATACAACTTAATTGACTGTGAAGTCCCAGTAAAACACCAAATAAACCCTGAATATTGAAAGAGCATGGCTAAATTAGGTTTCTTTGAAAATTTTAGCTTGACACAAGCAAAACGTTTTTGCGTGATGCGGTTTTAAAACCTCTAAATTTTAAAGAGAATGTATAGGCTCATTAGCGCTTTTGCCACCCAGAAAATTGAAAGAAAATCAGACGCTGATGTCTCGCATAATATTGCACGCAAAGAGCTAAAAATTTCGTAGATTTCTTATATAACAATACTCTCAAACGTTTTTGCACTCAGTTTGTGATTTTATCAATTTTTAACCGTATGTTAATGAAACAAAATGTAAACACTGACGTCAGCAAAGATCCTCTTGTTGCCATCTTGTCAAGAGAAATTTCTTAGTGTAAACGCGGCTTAACTGAAATGACGCGAGGCTCTGGGTGTGTTTGAAAATAACTGTCACATCGGCACAGTTTGAAGATGAAACTTTTTATTATTGTCGTTCCTTTAAAAAAAGTCTACTAGTGAAATACCATGGGTCATGAAAAACGTTATACTGTAACTGAGTAATGTGTTTGGCATATTTTTTATAGTGAATAAATCGTCCTGAAAATTGTTCTTAAAGTTAGGTATTTTATATATTTGGGTTCTAAAGAATTGCATTAAAGGAATGGCAGATTAAGAACAAAAACTGACAAGGCTTTGAAATAAATCCAGGAAAAATATTCAAACTGAAATTTTACTGAAGAGGTATATCGTATTTGAACTTCAAGTTCATTGTTTGGGTTTACCTTGTTTTGTTCGGTGTAATATTCATTTGAATGCGTGTTTATTCTTTATCTGAAAATGGCCGCGAGAAAAATTCAGTTAATACAAAAATTACAAAATCATAATTAAAAGTTGATAATAACGAAAAAGTAAAGAAAAACGTGATGATTATCTTAGAGTGCTTAAAACTCAAATGAATGAAATATGGAAAGGTAAAAGGAAAAGAAGTCAGAAAACCGTGCTGTATTTAAGCAATATAAAACGCGCGCGCATATCTCTGTACTGTGATAGAGTCGTTTTCGTATGAGCGGGAAACTTACCGCGCCGTACCGTGACCGTGTCAGTGCCGTAATATCTATAAAAACATTCGAAAATCATGCCGTAACCGTATCGTATCGTAACCGTACAGTGTTCCCACTCATACGAAAACGACTCTATATAAACACGATTGAAGAATGATGTATAGAGCAAGAGAAAAGCAAGCTGAGGAACACGAGGCGTACCCGAGTGTTTCTCTTGCTTTTCGAGTGCTTTATCTTCCAGAGTGTTAATATCACAGTACAGAGACATAAGCGATCGTTTTATATGGTTTTATAAAATATTCTCGACGTTTTTGTGCGAGCCATGTCTCTGTTCTCTGATATATATAAACATGTTAGCCAACCAATCAGCGCGCGCGTTATATCTCAAAAAAAATTTTTTTTAATAATACCTGATAGTGCACGCCCTTTCAATTCAGTTCTATTCTACTTACTTACTTACTAATCTTCTTACTATTCACCAAAACGTCTCGTTCCCCAATTTTTGCCATCGATTCATCATCGTGGCTTTAAAAGTGTCAGATTAAAGGAACACTAGAAGCATAATGTAAAAAAAGGGCTTCAAATTGGAGAATTTAGATAAAAAAGTCAAGATTATTTCGTGACGAATAATCAAAAATCACTAATTTTTGATATATATCTTGAAGTGCTTGTTATTTAGTTTAAAGATGTATTCCATTTTATTGTAAAAGCTTTATAGTGTCTGGAATAAATTGTCTTTGATCAAAAGATTTTGCTTTTGAATGGAAGAATTAATGAACGCAATCGAAAACAAACCTCTGGTATATCACAAATGATTTAACAATTCAGAATTCTGCTAGATGAGACGCTTATCAAAGATCTTTCGTCGGATAATATTACCTGGAAATACAGGAAAGGGTGTTACAGTTGAATAATTTACATCAGTTATCTTAAGGCTCGCTAGGAGTTTTTAAACCTGAAACCTAAGTAATTTGAAATATCAAGAGAAAGGATCGAAGGGATGTTACAAAAGTGCGCTCTTAACAAGTATACAACAAATTAAGTAAGAAGGCACATTTTTTAGCTTATGTCGATTTACACGTTTCGGCGTGTCACACATTATCTTCACTGAAATTAAAAGCAAGTACTGTCAGCTTAATGGCTAGTAGAAGGTGTCACAAACTCAACTGATATCGATTTTTTTCAAGCAATGCAAAATTAAGATCTGCGCTTCAGAATATTGCAGTAATTTTCAATTATCTTCTGAAAAAAACCCTGAAAAATTGCTTTCTTTTTGATAATTTAGAAATTATCCTCGTCGCCCACGTCTCCGTCAGGAATCAGTCTAGTTCTTTTATCCGCAGCGACAGAAAAGTGCCAAAATGTTTTTATAATGAATATAAAGTATAAAACCTCTCTAGCCTACGATGACAGTGCAAAATCATTGTCTTAATAGCAATAATTCATTCTCGCAGTTCGCACACCACTTTTTCTAGTTCTTTGTCAGCAGGTGTCCAGACTTCCGCAGTTGAAATTAACCGACAAATCCTGAGTTCCCGGCACTGTTGTATTTGATGAAAATTGCTTTGTGAAATGATCACATGAGATTTTAAGTTTCATCAATTGTAAAAGTTAGAGGAAGAGCAACTTCTAATAAAGAACTGGAGTTTTCTAATAAATGGATGTGAAACGAGGAAACGACGAGGGGGGTTTCGCTTCACGAAAACTCTCATTAAGACCATTCACTGATGAAAACTAAATTGTCTGAATAATTAATAAGAACATTGCCAATGACTGACGTGCACATCGAAGAAGTTATACTCACATGTTTTCACCATTAATTATTTATTGAAATTTCTGTATATTTGTTTAAACTTTAATAACAAACTGTTTTCAAAAGAAAAGAAAAAAGAAAAAGACACGACGAGAAGATTACATCAGTTTCTTGTTTACAGGAAGTTTGGTCGAGAAAAGAAGAATTTCATTTTTCATTGTGTTTTAAAACCTTGTTCTTAAAACAAAATATGTTTACTTATATATTAAAGTTGTGATATGAGTTTTAATCAGTTCTCGGTACTAATTAAGCTATCAGTATCCAATTGCAGTTATTTACCAAGGCTTCAGTCGTTTAAAACAGAAATTTCTCGACATAGCTTATCTAGCTAGGGGACATAGTTACACATATTTCCAGTTATGTCTAGCACAGCTTATACAGCTGAGTTCTAGTGCTTGATAGATTCAATAAACAGATAGTAGCTTTGTTAATTTGGCTCTTTATTAAAATAAGCAATATACTACTCGTAAATAACATCAATAATTCGACACTTTGGCATTTTTCAATTGAAGGCGGTTTTTTCACTCATTTTTATAATTTACACTCTTAGTTTTAACACTTATGTTACTGCTTTTCAACAAAGTAGTGAAGTACCTTGTGTTGTTTAAAGAAATTTGGGTGTTTACGAAGCCTCAGGTACAGCGCTCTTTTTGTAGACTAATTGAGGTCAGTGTTTTAATCAGATTTTTGATATCTAGCTGGGCCAAGGTTAGCAGCATGGAGGGGTGCTTTTCAAATAATATTACAAACTAACATTTTGATGACTACTTTGTATTTGTTGTTTTGCTTATGACGCGTTTTCAAACTTCTTCAAGTAACGTTCAGTTTTTCTATATTGCTTGGTTAATATTTTAGATCACGAGTTAAAAAATTCGAGTCTGTTCAGTGCAGTAATTAGCCTAGCTGGAGAGGAATTTGAATGTCACCCACGAATTCCATGAACATGGACCAATTCAAACTTCCAGAGAAAGCCATATATTCAATCAGTTAAGTAAGCTATAGAAATCCTATTTCATTCTCTCAGATGAGGCCATCCTTTCGCGTAAACCTAAGAAGAGTATACTCTTAAAAAAACGATGAAATACAGGTGCAGAGAGTTATTAAAGCCACGATTGTGGGAGGAATATTCTTTCGTTTAAATCAAATTAAGTACCAAACAAAAACCGAGGGCTTTTTTTTACAGATGATCATGACCTAATATGTCAAGAATTTGCTGACCTATCACAAACCAGATGCTAACTCAACGCCACCAGTTCTCTATAAAAACCCGTCGTTTCACATCACTGAAGTATCAAACTGACCCAAGCTTGGAGCCGCCGAGAAAACATCATGGATACCAAATTACTCATTGTTTTAATACTTTCATTAGTTGTGGCATCGTTTCTTGTACAAGACATCGAAGCTTCCGTGGCCGATGATACACTTTACACTTATCGAGATTCTACATATGACGGACCGCCCCAAAAAATGAAATCTCCACACATAGGAAAGGAAAAGGGTAAGAGATCAATATTTGTCTTTGAGTATTTTGAATATTCTGAGTAAAACCCTTTTATTCTCAGTGGAACATTGATCGACGCGTCTAAGGTTTCAAAATATCAAAATCTTATTAGAAAAAGTAAAAATTGAGTTAAGTTATTTAGAGTTTAATGGCCGGCAATAATTACTGGTAGACAAACTTTAGTTGACGCGAACGCGCGCTTTAGCCCTCCCTCCCTCTTAAGCTTCAACTATTATTAGCGATGTTACACTGCGTAACTAGTAGATCAATATCAAATTAGTGACGAATGTGCATTCTTGTCCTCCCACTTGAGCTTCAAATATTACTTGTTTTACTAGTATTTAAAGATATATGCAGATTAAAAAGTAGCCAAAAAATTCGTATATGATCACCGAGGATTGAGCTGACCAATCCCTCTCTTTGCAAGCTGTGCATTGGCGACAAGGACATTTTTACTTCACTATTAATCGCCAAAGACGAAAAGCCTATTTTGGTGCCACTTTAATACACAAAAACGGAACTGAAAGGGTTTAATTGATTGAAACTCTCCCAATTTTATTGTCAAAAAAGTGAATCACTCCAGTTGTCTGATCTCCTAGGCTAGGCCGCCGATACACGTTGTGACCAATCAAAATGGACTATCTAACTTGTAATTTAACAAATAGATTCCATTTTCCCGTGTGTCTGTACTCTAATAGATGCACAGATAACGTCAAAATGTGGTGAGGACAAAAAGTATGCTACAAGACGAAGTCCGAGTGGCATGACTGTTCTTCTCACCACATTTTGACGTCTTCTGTGCACCTATTAGAGTACAGACCCAGAATCTTTAATTTTATTTCATATAATATTCATCGAAACATTTCAATCAGTCAGAGCGCGCGTAAGATTCAATGACGTCATCTATGCGTCTGTACTGTAATCACACACGGTTCTCGACCAATCAGAGCGCGTACAATATACCAGTTATTATATAATTTTTTTGTTTGATTGTTGTTATAGGAACTACGTGAAGCCGTCAACAATCTATGTCAAGCAGCACGAGCTTTTGGATGCTAGCATACACCGCCTCAAATTAAAAAGAAATGTTCAGTAACTAGATAAATGAAAATAGGAAAATGAAGACGAAAAACAACTTTAGAATAATAAATATTATCAAACAAAAACAGCCTTAAAAATCAAGCAGAGGATTATTGACATTAAAATACTTATGATAAATAAAAAGTTGGTCAGTATGTTTATTGTCTACAGATAATATACCCAACTATACAGCGTTATAAAGTTTCAGACCTCTATGGGTGTCTTAATTTACATGGGCCGTTTCGTCCTACGGGATGAGTTCGTCACGTGACGAGTTTCACATGATTTTTGTTTGAGATGTTTACATGAAGACCGAATCAACAATGCATTTACGTTTACACGAGTCTTTTCTACCAAGGACATGAAGGTCTCATTTTCGACCCGGGCTGAAACTCGTGATCCAATGACGAACTCAGCCCGGCACGGAATCACCAATGTAATTGATGGGATTGTTTTAAGGCATGCACTTTTCACAATGATCTGAAAATATGACTACAGTGTACGCAATAAATATATGAGAGAAATAAGCCAAATAAAGAAAAGTATAATGAATTAGAACTAGATATAATGAACTAGATTAGATTACATGTTTATAATTGTTTACGTGCAAGTAGTTTTCTGCAACTTTAAATGAAACGAGCGTCCCTAACTCCGGAATCGCGAATAATTTTCTATCATAAATGATTTATGATCACCTTTATTTCAAGTTCAATATATTGTACAAATGATTATAGGTATGGATAAATAATATACCATTGTTCGACCATGCCTCTTTAATATTCAATCGCCTTTATTCATAATGACGGCACGGCTTCTTTATGAAGGGGACAGAATCGTCTACAACCCCTCCTAAGACCATGATCCTTAGTGTTTAACAATAGAATATTTTGATGTGACGTCATTATGAATAAGGGATATTGATCGATATCGGCATGACGAACTTAGGAATGTGGTCTTAAATATTTCACTTCTACTTACTAAAGAGGTTCGCTTTCAAGATCGGAATGCAATTAATACAACTTAATTCAGGGTGGCATAGACTATATCACTAGTCTGCTGCAGCAATGCATTCTGGGACTGTTAACTCAGTTGAAAACCACCGACGAAATTAAAAGAACTTCAAACCATATGACGTCTTTTGTTTCGTGTAATTTAACTGAGATGACAGTGGCTAGAAAGGATTCGCTGGCAGACTAGTCAGTGATATAGTCTATGCCACCCTAAATTAAGTTGCATTTTTGCATTCCGATCTTGAAGCGAACCTCTTTAGTAAGTAGACGGTAAAATATTTAAAACCACATCCTAAGTTGTCATGCCGATATAGATCAATATCCCTTATTCATAATGAATAAGGCTGTGGTCCGGGTTCGAGTCCCGGCTCGGGCATCGGATCATATGTGTATTGAGTACTATGTTTGATGTGTTGTTCTCTACTATGCCACGAGGGTTTTTTCTCCGGGTTCTCCGGTTTTTCCTCCCTCAGCAAAAATCAACATGTGAGTTGATCATGAGCGATGTATGCAATGACATTTGATGTAGAGGTTGTGAGTACTGTGAGTGCTAGCAGAATAATAGCCACTACGTGGATCTGCGCTGTAGAAGATTGATTGACTGACTGACTGACTGACTAACTGATTGATTGATTGATTGATTGATTGATTGATTGATTGATTGATTGATTGATTTAACGGAGACCGTGTTTAGACAATTGAGCGTTCAACTGAGACCGTGTTTGATTGTGCACGTTGTTGGGATACAACACAGAACTGAATTTTGAAACAAGAAATCGGGCTTTACACACTGTTGACAAGCAACATACACATGCAGACTCAGTATTGTACTACTCATTAGCAGTGCTTATCTTTTTACTATAGTGACATAAGTATAAGTAAACTCCTATACATACTTGAATCATGCACTCCAGTGCTTGTCATTGTCCTTTTTCATTTGTAATAAATGCGATACAAAGCCTGCGCATGCGTACATGTTACTTGCACCTATGCTTATAATTACTACTAACTAAAC
Organism: Telmatactis stephensoni; assembly: GCA_029948255.1. Taxonomy (NCBI): domain Eukaryota; kingdom Metazoa; phylum Cnidaria; class Anthozoa; order Actiniaria; family Isophelliidae; genus Telmatactis; species Telmatactis stephensoni. The sequence continues at coordinate 13,347 of JALIZF010001362.1, read as the reverse complement.
CTAGGTCTAATGTCTAAACACGGCCTGAAGTTGAAGAATTAATAAACTAACTTTAACCATCTTTTTGTGAGTGTAAACAATCTCAACATCTTAGCCTCCTCCGCGCAACTCAACGCCTTCAATTCATTGGGTTTTCTCAGCTGTGGTAATATAATAGAGTGGAAGAGAAAGCTAGACTCTCGCCCTCCCCTTAGTTTTGCCTCCTTCTCAGTCCTCTCCTGTATTACCACAGGAAGCCTCATTTGGATATGAGCTGTTCGAGAGCTCATGCTCATTCAAATAGCTAACCAGCGCAAGTTGGGATCAGGCATGGTTCAGCTAGTGTCAGGCGTGGTTCACATCACGCATTGTTCATCTAGTATTTTCAATTCAATCACATTTTAATTAAAACGCGAGACTATATTTTTAGCTGAACAATTCCTGAACTTCATGTCTCGCATGATAAGTCGATCTGATTGTGTTTGCAGGCCTAACGCATTGCATGAATAGCTCAAACACAGCTGTTTAGCATCGCCACAATGTGTAAGTAATCACGCGAATGTTCTTGCTTTTTTGAGGTAATGTACACGCTTTGTGACTGCTACCACGGTTTATTAACTATACTCAACCTTGGTTAGCGTTCAAGTGTGAACACGGCCTATCGAAGGAGTTTGCTATTAACAATATACAGCTACAAGTCTACCTCCTGGGTCGGATAAAAGGCCGAGAAGCAGGATAATCGTTTTTACTATCTTATGATCTCTGGCTAGTCCCTTGTTCAATTCGCTACTGATGAGCACATTGATCATTGACTCATTATATACTATTTATTTTTGCTGGTTTGTTAGTTTTTTTGCACTGTTTCGAATTCAGAAGTTTCAACTCGGCTCTGAATTTTCATATCACCAGTATAGATGACTGTGGTTGTTCGCCTGGTCTACATTGACAACGGTTAAGTGATAGTCTCCTCTTTGTCATATGCTCCATCGATGTGGAGCACGGGCCTGTTCTGGTTATTATCGGTGGCGTTACGTTTAGAGGAGGTGACAAGATCTCTCTTTGGGTGGTCATAAAAGACACTTGGGCTGCCCTCTTTATTATCGTTAATAGGATCACTTGATCGATTTGATCTTGAAAGGTGATCATTTCCATAGTGATCTCTTTCAGCGCCACCTTCTCTGATCTCATTATTATTATCATAAATATTTGATCTTGATAGATGACCATGCCCACTGTGATCTCTTTCAGCGCTACCACCGCTGATCTCATCATTATCGTCAATTTCATTTCTTGATCTTCTTGATCCTTTTCGATGATCATAGACACTGGGAGCGTTTTCAACATTGTTTTTATCATTATTATTAAAGGCATAATCTCTTGATCTTCTGAATCTTTGTAGGTGATCGTAGTCGTCCAGAGATCCTTCGGCACTATTTCCGGATTTGTTAACATTAATATGGTCATACGTATTACCACGCCGATCGCTTCCCCAGAGTTGATCATATTCTTGATAGTGTGATGTACCCTCCACAACGCTATCCTGCTGGCTTTCTTCCTCGAGTTTGCTTCCTTTACTACGAGTTTTAGGTTCTAAATGTTGGTAATCATGTGGTACACCGTTTTGAAGGGACTCGTAATGAGTATCAGCACTAATGTCAGGAGTGGTAAAAGTTGGAATAGTGATGTCATAAATGCTGTCATCTTGGAAATAACCATCGTTATTGAAAGACACGTGACGCGGGCCCGTTTGTGGGTCTTCTGCCATATAAAGAATTTGATCTTGAGAAAAAAATAAATATAGCTGGTGTTAATATGAATTCATGTAATTGTATATATGCCGTGCACAAAGGGTTTTGCTCGCTGGGCATGTTCCAGGTCATTTTGCACAACCAGTACACACACACTGCTTCCCCGAATCATGTATTTGAATATCTAACCATCTTAATATCTCCAGTGGAATATTTCGCAAAGTCACATTAGAATTCTGCTCTCGAGGAAAGATAAACAGGCAACGAAAGATAAGCAACGAGACCAGGGAGATACACAATAAACACTGTCGGTATCAAGCCTACGCGACTCACCCGAAAGGGAGTATGGCGGAAGAAATCACGAAAGTTATAAAACCACAAAAATCCCACATGATTACTCAAATTCAGTTTGCTCTGACCTTAAACAATAAAGAACTTCACTTACTGACGCTCAAGAAAATACCAAAGCGGCCGAAAAGAAAGAAAAGTTTTGCTACTATACCCATACTTTTTTTCGGTCTAGTCGCGTGGGCTTAAGGCCTCCTACGACATCCTTCTTTGAAATAGATGGAATTTAAGTTGAATATTACCTTATGTAGCGTACAACCAAGTAGATGATAACCAATAGCAGAATACTAGCAATTACTGATATGGCTATTATAACAGACTGATTGCCACTTGATGTCTCATCCTTTTGTCGTTTATTCTTGTCTGCACTGCCCAGATCGATTCTAATGATTTTTGGGCCTTCGAGATATTTCTCAATCATTTCTTTAGCTTGGACAAAAAGATTGTAAAGGTTGGCTCTGCTTATGACTTTTGCAGACTTTGCAGATTTCTGTGGGTTCATCATTGCCACTTGAATCAAAAGAATTTCACCGGGAGAAAAGTCACTTGGACTTTGCACTATTAGTACATCGGATTCCTTAAAACTAACGTTTGTCATTTCAGCGGTTCTCTTCACCAGCACAGAGGACCTGAGGTATAAAAAATATTTTGGTTACTTTTCAAAATGAGTATATCTTTTTAAAAAGATTTTGTAAATAATTTCCAGCTTGCCCCTCATGCAAGCTTGCTCCTCAAGCAACATACCTTAAGAATGTAGCACAAGGTTTGGAGCTACAGTACTTAGTTGATCCTTGAGAAACAGCTAACTTGAACTTTCTTTCAGACCACTACAGAATATGAATGCATAATCAGCCCAATTTCCCCTTGTTTAAAAATAACAAGATAGCACACTTACTCCTATTCCATACATATTTAGCTGTATAGACACTTTGTTGTCTCCTGTGGATATATAAAACGAATGGGACAAATGTCACCGAAACAACGTGGAGATAACAATCGATCTGTTTACCGTAATGATGAACGTGTAAGTTTGGACTAAGATGGAACTTGGAAAGGTTCTTTCACTCAACTCCTCTAATCATGTGTCCAGTGATATTCAACGTCAAATGCGTTCCAAACTACACTGCCCTTTTCATCAGTTTCGAATAATTTTCAGAATGTCTTCAAAACACTTATTCATACAGAGAGGGAGAAATATCTTTAATTTGATACTTCTTCGACACAAGAACAAGACCATGAGCCGGCTTATTTAAAGATTTTTCTCATCTTCCAGCCTTAGCTTAGGGAACTGTTGTAAATTTTGGATTCGAAACTGGAAAAAAACAACTTAGTTTGGAGTGCTTTCACTGAAACTGATATTCTTTGACTTCCAATACTAGGAGATGTTTGCGTGCTCGAGAAAATTACAAATGACAAGCTACATAAATATCCCTGCCATTATTTGTTGGCACGATGTGAAATTCAGAGTGTTTTGGTACATTATGAACTTTAGTGTCTTAATATTGGATCCCCCGCCCACTAAACAATGTTGCTGGAAGCTATAGCCATAAAGTCTGTTTGACTGATTTTGGGATAGTAGGTACCGGAATTTTAACAGTAACATTGTAAATTGATGTGTGGAGAGAACCATAGATTTTACTGTCATCTCAGTAAAATCCATCGCGCGTGCGCATCATAAAAGCAATCGTGCCAACAATTCTGGCAATGATTGTAGCTATATCCTTTTTTTTCGGCAAAATATATCAAGTACATCATAGTTGACTGCAACTTCTGACTCGTGGTACCTACCAATATATATGCTGCAGTCATGATAATAAAACCCAGTGGGACAAACGGGGACTACTGATGGTGACGGAGAAGACCGTGGTGGTGATGGAGAAGACCGTGGTGGTGAGGAAGAAGGAGGATATGAAGATGAAGGAAGGAACGATGAAACAGAAAAAGAAGCCAAGACTCGTGTAGAAGATGGACTGTGCGAAGAAAATTGCGAATGTAAAGATGGAGAAGGTGACAGATGTAGAGTTGACATGACGAGAGAAGAAAAAAAAGATGATGAAGACAACTGTGAAGAAATTGATGGAGAAGGAAATGGAGAGTTCGAAAGTTAATGGAGGTGAAGATGAACTGGGAAATGGTGATGCAAACAAGGTTGAATATGATGAAGAAGCAGAAATCTTTGACGAAGGACGTAAATGAAATGATGACAGAAGGGAAGAAGACGAAGATGTTTTAAATCGTGAACTTGTCGCGAGAATTGATTTCGATGATGACGATGGAGTCACTGGTATAGTATGACATAGTTGTGATCCAGCATTTGTAGGGCAGGCACAAGTATAACCACCAGGTATTATCAAACAAAGATGAGTACACCATCCATTGTTTTTAGCACAAGGGTGGAAATCATCTACACAAAAATCAACAGTTAATTTATTGAGATGGCATGTCAGGAATCATCGGGTGGAAATGGACTCGCAAAAAATTCGAGACGCATACAAGATTTGACACTATGAACATGCATGACCTCCTGCAGTGGATACTACTAGTCAGGTGCTCCCCAGTGACCCAGCGGGGACTCCTGATATAGAAGGGCGGGGATGCTCGTCGGAAATTTTGAAAATGATCTCTTAAAGGTACCCGAGTTTTATCATAGGTGGGCGTGGCAACATATGCTTTTTATTTATCAAAAACAATAAATTTAATATTTTCAATCTTAAGAGTAGTCAAAAATCAAATGTTTAAAGTCTTATCTTGGGCATCTAATTTACTGAAAACACCCTATAAAAGTACCAGCTTAGTCTTTGGTAGTCCAATAAACACCCTAAAAGGTACCAGATCGCTGATTTTGAAATCCTTGCGATCCAATAATTACTTTAACAGTTATTTTATTGCAAAATATTCAAATTCAAGACAAATAGTACCTGGAATATCGCTGTCGTTGTGATAAACATAAATGTCGGTTGGATCTACCCCACGCAATATCGTTTGTGCTTTATTCAAAGATTCATTCGAGGATATCAACTTATTAACACGAAAAACAGCATCCCAATGAACATCACCATAGTAAATGTATTCTCCTTTTACAGCCAAACCATGTGGGTAATAAAGGTAATGCCACGAAAGTCTTACTCGAACAAATTTTCCAGTTATAGGGCGACTTGTATTGGTGTAATAAATGAAGTAGCCATTATGAAAATATAGCTTTTCATCGGCTGAGTCAACAGCCAAACACATTACTGAATAAGTTGATTGGATGGAATACCAGTCAAAATGCATGTCTTCCTGGTTGGCTCCATTCATTTGTGATCTTATGATTTTTATTATTCCACGGTGAAGATATCTTATCCAATGGACCCAATAGACGTACCTACAAAATAATAATTCAATGTTGAGTACACCAAATCAGGATTCAAATTAAAGCACGCGAGTTCGGGTACAGGGTATACGTTTCGGACTTCCTCGCTATTCTTTAGACTTCATCACTACATATGCTTTACAATATTTTATCACGAAAGTATACATTTCCTGAAAGCTGAATAAAATAATATATTTTTCGAAAATATTCTTATATTATTAGGTTTTTCATTATAGAGGATGTTAGGTGAAATTCGATCGTGCACCTTTTAATTGATAGTTCCATTGCATATAGAATGTAAGTTATGATTGTAAAAACACTATCACACTCTCAAGATAATGATCTAAAAATAGTGTCTCAGATTTTTATTTTTTCGTTAAAACGTTATGGCTCTATTTGTTGGCAGCGCCTCTGTAAAATTGATTAATGATCTTTGGCGTGGGTTTGCGGCTAAACTAAAATAGTTATCGGAAATTTGAAACACACTTTTTAGATCATTATCTTGAGAGTGTATTAAAGCATTTTTCACAAGCACAACTTCAATTCCATGTGTAATCGAACAATAAGAACACACTACGGTCGAATCTCATTTATGCCCCCTTCACATTTTCTACATTGAAATAATATAAAAGCAATTCGAAAACTACATTTATTCAGTTTTCAGAAAATGTATACTTCTTTATAAAATATTGTAAGCGTAAGCGCTGTTGAACTGTCCGAAAGACATTAAGGGTCCTTATCCGAGAAGACGTGCAGTTCTAACCGTGCAGATGAAATTACAAAGGCAGTACCTTCTCCTCAATTATTTAAAGACCCTGAGTGTTGGTCCGGCCGGAAAATCAAACCCCGACATTCCGCACTGAAGACCGGCGCTCAACCATGCAACTGAGCCAACCGGGCGGCGACAGACCCTGACACAAAATTCAACAGACTTTCCTAGTAACTTTGCGCTGAAGTGCAGCACAGTATCGTGTTTTCAGCCCTGTGATATATTATTGCGTGTAACAGTTGTAGTCTTACAATTGAGTTTCACTTTTGTAACGTTGCGCGCAACAAAGAGCAAAGAATTGGTGTCGACTTCGCCTGTTTCAGAATTGATATTCTCATTAGAATAAATTAACTGACTTTTGCAAACACAGAGCTTGGCTCCATCCAATTATTACGCAAACTATCCTGCTGTACGCGACGTCGCAAGAAAAGCTTCATCGTGTGTCTGTCCTTTACAGTGTGTAAAAAATCAACATCTTAATACAGTCATTTCAGGAAACGTTGTCGCTGATCGGTCTCAAGTCTACGCGACACGACCGAAAGGGATGACGGGTAGAAATTATTGAGGCGACTTAATTACTCATGCCTCGAGTTTATAGTACAGATCTTCGCTGGCTAGCGGTGTAGATGGTTCAGGTTCTCGGCAAGACTAATTAGATATGCATTTTATAGTCGGTCGCCTCGGTGTTTTCTACCCATACTCCCTTTCGGTCGAGTCGCGTGGGCTTGAGGCCGAGCAGCGACAACGTTTTCTAAAATGACTGCATACGATTCCCTACTTATACAATTCTTTTTCTGTTGTATATACTTTGTAAAACTTACCCATGCTTACTGTCAAGAGCAATAGTAAGAGGCGTCCTATTAAGTGCCAGTAAAGTCATTTCATGACTTCCATCTAACTTGCTGACCCCAATTTTATTATTCCTGGTATCATACCAGTACAAGTTACGACCCACCACGTCAACGGCATGACCACGTGGATACACGTTACGATGACCACCAACAACCTTTTCTTTCAAACTCCCATTCAAAAAAGCCCTGAATATCACTCCGTTATCGTTTGTCCAATAGATTCTTCGCTCCATAGGATCAAAGTCTATTCTAAATATGTATGCGTTTCCTAAATCTCCAAGTGGAATGGCGCTCGTGGGTTCGCTCAGGTTGTACAGAGACTGGTGGAATATTTGGTGACGGCGGTTATCCATAAACAATAGGAAATCCTTTAAGTTACCTACATAAGATAAGAGAACGTTGATGTTTCATATGAACTCTATGTTCGTTACATTTCTCTTTTAATCGAACAGAGACAGAAATGAGTTTAACGTAGATATAAATAATAAAACCTGACTGCAACTTAACTACTGACTCGCAATTGGGCTATTTTTAGACCACCACCACTTGCGGGCGCTGAAATATTTTTAAACATTTGTCATGCATTTGTTTGCAGTGCGCAATGACACGTGTGAAAAATGCATGGCAAATACTAGGAATTTTTAAATAAAGTCATTGGAGGCTTAGTAAATCTTGAAAGTTAAGGCTGTCCGTGAAAGTTAGTGCTTATTTTTTCCTAAAACATGGCTTTAGTTGTTCTCTTTCCCTAGACAAATAATACACGAGAAATTCGCATAATACACGACAGTTGAATCGACGGAAATATTATTTGTAAACAGGAACGCGTCCACGAATTCCCGCCGAATCTTCAAGCATGCGCAATGCGTTTTTCATCCGTGTCGTGCGCGCTTAATTCGTTCGAATTAAGGTTGGTGCCTACTATTGTCCGCGCGCACTGCTTTCTGCGCATGCAAAAACACTGAATTTTTGTCGGTAAAGCAATCGTAAAAGCAAGGCCTTTTTACGACTTTTTGAAAAAATAAACTTACAGAATTAAAGGAAAACCATTTAGCCTTTCCTGTGTTTAAATGAAATTCACAGTTGATAAATAGAACCTGAGTTACAACGCCTGTTTTGACTATCATTTCTACCAGAAACGATCTGTTTTCGCCGCCATCTTGAAAATTTCCCACAATGCATTGTAATTCGCTCTACTTTCCGGGGAGGGCTAGGGAATTTTTGATCATTTTCGCGAATTCTGATCAGTTTTCGCGCGTTTATCGGCAAATAACTTTCTAAATCGCACGGATACCCCTATTTTTTATTTCTGTAAATTGTAAAGTGGAGATTAACCTACTATTTTAAAATACTTTTATGAATTTAAAATTGAAACTTGATTGCAAAAATTGGACTTTTCATTTGGCGGTCATGAACCAAAACAGGTCTAAAACTAGTAAAAAGTCATTGAAAAAAAAATGTTATTCTGGATTTTCATATTTCGTATGGCATTGACAAGTAAGAGAATTGTGTTGTGAACGTTTTAGTAAAAAAAGTTGGACATTTTTTCAAAATATGGGGTATTTATGATTTTTTCTTTGGGCCTCTAGAATAGGCAGATTTTGCAACATTTGATGGCGTGTAACTCATTAATATGCACGGTGACCCCCAATCTTTTCCTTGGATTCTAGCTCCCTATGATGGGTTCTTTGATACCCATGTGGTTTTTGGCCAAAAAAATTACCTTCCCATTAGTAGGCACCAACCTTAAGTTCTAAAAAAATAGCCCAAATGTAGGACAACACATCAAATGTAGCTGACGATATAAGGCCCGGGGGTGCGTGTAGCCTCAGTCCCCTGGTTATTCATGGTTCCGACTCTCCTTAGTTACCGTTGCTACGTCCCACAAGCTCAACAAATGAGCCAGAATATCCCAGAATTTAAAACTCTGATCGATAGAAATTAATTATAAATTGCCCTCTATTGATGGGCCGTGCCTCATTTAAGCTCTGGAATCAAAACGGTTGGCAAAAGAAAACTGCCTTGTAATCTTTGTAGTACTCTATAAAACAGATACTGAGTATTTGTTTGGGGGACAAAATTTTATTCCAGTGGGAAAACTGCTACAAAGATGATTAATTTGCTATTGCCTGAGTCGGAACCATGAATGTTCCCTTGTCTAAATTTATTATTGTACCATTGTTATCGCATTTTCAGTACCTTTTGACATGCTAAACCAATACATCCAAACAAACAACTGAATAGCCAGCCATACAAATCTCTTCATTTTCAGTCAACCTATAACAGGGAAAACAAAGTACATAAAAGGCAACGCGGAACAGAATCGATATTTTTTGACACGGTATATAGCTGGCAAAAAGGTACATAGCAGATTTCAGTTGCATTTTCGTGTACTATCGCTAAAAACTGTATAAAAATAATGAAATATTGATGACAAATTAATTGTTGTTTGGAGTATGCATATTGGACAATAGATCACATTGCACTCATTCCCTTTCCGGTTCAATAGACCTGCCGGGTCTAAACCACAAAAAATTCGTGAGTATCCCAAAGGAACAACGACGATAATACGAAGAGTTTCAAAACAAAACTGCAAATCATTCCTCGGGAGGTTGTCAAACGATGGATTAACGTTCCATTTAGAGGACAAAACATATAGTTCTTCTCTCTCTCTCTCTCTCTCTCTCTCTCTCTCTCTCTCTCTCTCTCTCTCTCTCTCTCTCTCTCTCTCTCTCTCTCTCTCTCTCTCTAATTCAAAACTTTTCTTATGCAACACATTTTTATTGAATGAAAGGTCTGTATCAGTGTTTTGTCAACCTTGCATTCGATGTAATATAGCTGTTTGTAAATGTGAAAAGTCTATTATTGACTCAATTCTGCTACCTTTTGAAAGACAGTATTTCTTAAAACAATTTGTTTTGTTTTTCTTTTCGTTTGTTGTAGCCCGCTGTGACAATTCGTATGAATCGTGTTGCTAGCGAAACAGAGTGAATTTATAATCAGGTAGTTTCATAGAAACGGAAAAGAATTGCATTTTGCTTGCATTGAGGAGATGATTAACAAATGAAATCACACGAAAATAAACCAAAGTATACCATTTTGGCTGTAAAGTTGGCATATAAATTTCAATTGTGATCTGTAGTTTGTCTGTGATGAGTTCACAACGCTTGACAAATTTAGCTTTTGGATATATAAGTCTGTATAGCATTTGAATAAAGCGATATTCATAAAACTCCCTCATGTATGAACCCATTCGAGTTCAGTAAAATATTACTTAACTTAACCGGTACAACTAGGTTGTTTGAATACCTTATTGGACGATGTTGAGCATCTGTTCAAACGACCCAACATTGGATTCGTTTAAACGGCCGTTTAGGCTTTGGGGATATACAGTATTTGAATAAAGCGATATTGATAAAACTCTCTCCTACATGAACCCATTCGAGTTTAGTAAAATATCACTTAACTTACCCGGTACAACTAGGCACGCTTCTTGCTATTAATCAAGACATGAAACATCGAGCTAGCGATAAACAAGGATAAATCATGGTAGAGACTCCAAAGAAAAAGCTTGAATATTAATTGCTTCTATTAGCCAATCACAAAGCGAGAATCGCTGTGATAAACAATATAACAAAAATGATTTCGGCTTTTGGCAAAAGAAAGAATGGTTGGTACACTAACTTATACAATATAATACCCGTCCCCCCCCCCCCCCCCCCCCGGGATATAATACAGTCATTCTCAAAAAGGCTGTCCATGAAACATATTTAAATACGTATAAGAACTAACACGTGACCAAAACAGGAAAAAAGCTTTATCTTTGCAAATATTGCAATTTCTGGCTATATTTCCTTTCTACAGTGCTTCTGTATCATTGTTATTAATAAAATTATCGCAGTTACTTTAATATATCCTCTTTAATATAGAGCGATATCTTTGTCGTCACATGACAATTGCGCGCGCGCTCAACCCAGTTGGTCAAGCCTAAGTTTGTACTTTGTACGTTTTGAACTTTTTAGACTTAATCTTTTTCCTTTTTTCTATTTACTTCATATCATTTTATTTAACCAAACTAACCACGGTGAAGTAAAATACATTCAGCTTAGCTGTTTTTCAAATAGCCGTGAACAAATACAAATGAATTAGATCTATCTAGTTAATTTACATCTAATTATAATCTAACAATAAACATGAATGTATGTATGTATAGAAATATAAGTATAAACTTAACTTTGCAAGTGAATCTTTGGCAAGTTCTGTGATGATTGTGTATTTATTACCTCTATGGACTTTCAAGGAAGTCTTTTCAGTAGTTAGATGTCTAAAGTCGAGCAAGTGGAGAATTAAGATAAGACAAACTTTTCAAGGAATTAAAATGAGTTGGACAGTGCTTTTTAGTTTTAGTACGAGATTTGCCATTGTTGAACCAATCGCGATCCGTAGATTCGCCGAAAACTTGTATAAAATTTATAAAATGGACAAATTCAGCTTTTCTCCTGACCATTCTAAGCTGGCATTTGAAAATCTGGAAATTATTGCAACTTTTATCATCATGTGAGTAGAAGAGTAAAGAAAATGCCCATTTTCTGTTGATTTTGTCTTCTGAAATGGCACGGGAGTTGTCGATTAACATTTTTGATATAGATACACTTATTTCAATAAACGTTGTCACGGTTCAAAGCATCAAGCGTCAAGGCAAGCCCAAAATTAATGCTAGTTTTGTGCTGCTAATAATCGAAAATGTAAAATCAGTGCGGTATACTAACAAGGGCTTGAAAATGCTCACATTTTGTAATTAGTTCGGTAGAAACGAGACTGATATTTGGTCCCAGGCCGGCCCTATCGAAAAATCCCTAATTTAATCAATTTTGTCAAAGTGCAGATTCTTGCTCCGATTGGGCTGAAATCAACTTGTGTAGTCTCTAGCAATGTCAGAGAGTGCAAATCAGGAGTTTGAGTTCAAAAAAGCTGACTTGAAAATTCGGACCAATTTTAAGATTTTAGACCCCAGGCCGGCCTTATCGAAAAATGCAAAATTTGCTCAATTTTTTCAAAGTGCAGATTCTTAACTTGCTCCAATTGGGCTGAATTCAACTTGTCATCGTAGTCTCTAGCAATGTCAGAGAATGCAAATCAGGAGTTTGACCACAAAAAAGATGAGTTGACAATTTGAACCAATTTTGAGATTTTCGACCCAGGCCGGCCATAAAGAAAAATGACAAATTTGCTCAATTTTGGGCCATTTTTGATCATTTTGCAGGGGCTATAGCCTTTGCATTTTGTCGAATTTAGGCAATTTTTCATAATATTGCATGGGCTATAGCCTTTGCATTTTGTCGATTTTGGGCCATATTTTATCATTTTGCATGGGCTATAGCCTTTGCACTTCGTCGATTTTGGGCCATTTTTGATCATTTTGCATGGGCTATAGCCTTTGCATTTTGTCGATTTTTGACCATTTTGATCATTTTGCATGGGCTATAGCCTTTGCATTCTGTCGATCATTTAGCAGGGACTATAGCCTTTGCATTTTGTCGATTTTGGGCCATATTTTATCATTTTGCATGGGCTATAGCCTTTGCATTTTGTCGACTTTGTGCTATTTCTGATCATTTTGCATGTGCTATAGCCTTTGCATTTTGTCGATTTTGGACCATTTTGATCATTTTTGGGCATTTTCATGGCCTATAACCCATTGAAAATCGCCAATTTTGGTCATTTTTGGGCATTTTGTATGGGCTATAGCCCATTGAAAATAGCCAATTTTGGCCATTTTTGGGCATTTTGCATGGCCTATAGCCCATTGAAAATAGCCAATTTTGGTCATTTTTGGGCAATTGCATGGGCTATAGCCCATTGAAAATCGCCAATTTTGGTCATTTTTGGGCATTTTGCATGGGCTATAGCCCATTGAAAATAGCCAATTTTGGTCATTTTTGCGCATTTTGCATGGGCTATAGTCCATTGAAAATAGCCAATTTTGGTCATTTTTGCGCATTTTGCATGGGCTATAGCCCATTGAAAATAGCCAATTTTGGTCATTTTTGCGCATTTTGCATGGGCTATAGTCCATTGAAAATAGCCAATTTTGGTCATTTTTGCGCATTTTGCATGGGCTATAGTCCATTGAAAATAGCCAATTTTGGCCATTTATGGGCATTTTCATGGCCTATAACCCATTGAAAATCGCCAATTTTGGTAATTTTTGCGCAATTGCATGGGCTATAGTCCATTGAAAATAGCCAATTTTGGTCATTTTTGCGCATTTTGCATGGGCTATAGTCCATTGAAAATAGCCAA